>CM021107.1:314954570-315075171 GCA_007115665.2 Sequoiadendron giganteum | reverse complement strand
ACATGAACAAGTTTCTCAAAAAAGAGTATTCGAAAATGCCAAAATCTCAAAATTGACTAGAAATGGGACTCATTCGCCACTTGTGGTGAATGAGTCCAGTTTGGATTTTTTGAAAATTCAAAGTTCTACTCTACAACTCTCAGTCTGCTCTTTATGTTCCTCTAGGTGTCCGGATCTGAAACCCCCATTTTTGGGGCTGCAAGTGACTTTTTTTGAAGATTTTGACCTTACAAGCAGAGAGATGAATCCAACAATTTTGAAGCCTATTATTCAATGATATCCAAGCCTTCCAAGTACCTAGATCTACAATAACACATGCAAAGAGGGGAAAAATTGTTGATTGTTAGGGAATGGGGGTTTGCCTTGGTCAAACCCCATTTAGGTAATCAAACAAAATGATGAAAAAAATTAAATGAAGGAATGAAGCATGAAACAAAGAACATGAATCATGGACAATAATACCTTGAATGATGTCTTGTAAATCTTTAACTCAACATGAAATGGCCATGAAGGATGTAGATCTTGATCTTTGATAATAAGAATAAAACAATGCTTGGCCTTGGATCTTCAATGCTACATCACAACAATAGCTCATTAAAAATTTTGATGCTTGATATTTCTTGAGATGATGATCACAATGATTGATGAATAATATTTCTCTTGAATGCCTTAGAATTCATTTCGAAAACTATCTTGATGACCTTGTGAAGACTTGAAATTCCTAACTCTTGCTTGCTTGACTTGAAAAAATGAATGTATGATAAAATGATTATTTGAGAGCTCATTTATATAGGAAATACACTCACATGATCATTAATTTTATCCCCAAGGTTGACATCGAATAAATTTAAACTTAAAACCTAGTTTTTCCTGCTCAAACCTCAAAAATAGCTCAAATGGGACTCACTCGCCAGCCTGGCTGAATGAGTCCCACTTGGATGGGGACTCATCCACCCAAGGTGGTTAATGGGTCCCACATGGGCTATTTTGTGAGTTGGGATGTTGGGGAGTGAATAAATCAGGTTTATATGTTGATTTTGTCAGGTTTTGGATCAAAATATGCCTTGGGATGCACAATATGGGGTCATAGGGGCCTAGTAATGATGATATAAAGGTTATAAATGCAAGAGGGCCCAAAATTAAATGTAAAAGTGTAGATATAAATAAACTTTACATCACTAAATTAAGGAAAAATTGGGTCTATTTAGCTTATAAGGGCCCTAAATCCCATGTGAATGTGCAAAGCACATTACAACACTAGATTAGGTCCACTTGATTTAAAAGCCTCCAAAATTTAATGTGAAGATGGAGATAAATATATTTTACAACATTAAATTAGGGAAAATTTAAGTGAATTAAGCTTATAAAGGGCCCAAGACCTTATGTGGATGTGTAACACCTCACAACACTAGATCAAGGTGAAAATAAGTCTAATTTATCATTAATTATTCAAAGGAGACAATTTTCTATGCTACATTTATCCCCCACTTTAGTGAGAGGATGAACTTGCTTCAAGCTCACACTAAATTAGACATTCAAGAGGGGCCCAATCATACCAATGTGGATGACAAAGGATGACCAAGATTAAAGGAGGTGGCCAAGCCCCTAGGATCCAAGATCCTAAGTCAAACCAGTTGACATGAGCACAAAAGGACATGCACAAGGTGTATGATTTGTAACAAAACAAGATACACATACATGCAATGTCAATAACTAGAAGAAGAACAAAAATAAGCAAAAATGATAAGGTGGATCATGCTTCGACCATTTGTCCAACGTGATGTGGATTAGATTTGGGTTGTTTATCCAAAAATTCATACTCACTCTAAGGCGACGAAACTCCTAGTTGTTCGTCAGGTGAGAATTCCTGAAAGGTGAGAAATATACACTCATGGCTAGTATGCACTCACACATAGATAAGTGTCTATGGGGAAAGTCATGGCAAAGATTGGGCTTCCCACACAAACCATACCAAATTTATACCTCCTGATAACTTTGATAAGGCACCATGCAAAAATGATCTTCGAGCTTCATGAGACAAGAAAAAATTTGTATGCTTGGAGCTCATGAACAAACAAGATGGCTTCATAGGCATGCAAACTGTATTATGCAAGGTGGCCATATTGTAAATGTGAAATAGTGTAAAGAATGTTCAAAGGTATTTTGCTTAGTTCATGTGAGGTCTCTTCTTAGGGAGCATCATGCTTAATGTTTCCAAGAGAGGACAAGTCAATGAAATATCACGCTCTTGGAGGAAATAAAGCCCAATGACACCACCAAGAAAAGGATGCATCGTAGGAAAGAAAATCGCATAGTGAAACATCGTGTTGATGTGTTCCCCCACTTTAAAGTGATTGCTAAGACCATTACTTTGAGAAATTTCTTTAAAGTAGAAGATGTAAGAACTTATTTGGAAATCCCTATGCCAAGTCATATGTTTCCGATAAGCTGCATCATAAATAAGGTAGTATATCACATGTGAGCCAACTTAAGGCATGTCATCCACATCCCAAGCTTTCTCTATTGTGTTCATGAGAGGTGATGAACTAGCCAAAAGAGACAATAAAAAGTTACATATGAGGACACGAATATCAACCCCTTTCCCCCAATTAGTGCAAGACAAGGGTGAGCCAAATAGGATGGGAATTAGTATTAGCTAGAGGAGTTAGGTGCTTCAACACAAGGAAGAGCACCACACTCCTTGAGATGTTGAATTTTGTTGCTCAAAGCCTTACATTCATTAGTATAATGACCACAACCTTTGTGATATGCGCAAAATGAATGTTTGTAGTAAAATTTCTTTCGTGTTTTTGGAGGGAGAGATATCAAGCTATCCTAAAGGAGTCTCAACAAGATACTCTCTTGATCAATAGTAGGAGATGATCCTTTATTTGTGCAATATGTCATGCAAACACTAAATGATAAGGCTTTAGATGAGAAGGGAGATAAAGGTGGTAAACCTAAATCTTTCTTGAAAGAGTATGGTATGTCGGTTTTATTCATGTGTTCATTGTATCCATTTTTGGTTTCTTCAGAAGAACACAAATCCTTTTTAAAGTTATGTGTCATTCCTTCATGAGGGATAGGAGTTAAATATCCCCCATCACCACCATGGGGTAATGTTCTAGAACTAAGTTGAGCAAATAAAATACAAGGTTGTTTTGGTTTAGGTTTTGAGATTTTGCACTCTCCTATAAAGGGAGGTGTACAACCCGAATTGTTACTAGAACTTGTATCTGAAAATGAATCATTTGTATATGAATCTTTGGAACATTAGGGTGATATTTTGGATTCCTTATTGAAACGATGCATAAAATCTAATGACCCCCAACTATCACTAAAGAGTTTTGTTGTAGGTGAAGGATTAGCATCAGATTTTGTAGGTTCAATTTTTGATTTTGGAATGAAAGTATTAGTGGAATTGAAAGTGTTGTGATCATATGATTCATAGCTTCATTCATCTACATCAACCATTTATATCTTGTTGTTGTATTCATATTTCATTGAATGGTGAAGAGTAGAAGGGACTCCTTTCATATCATGGATCCATGGTCTCCGTAGGAGAAGATTGTATGAAAGGGGTCTTGTCATGATATGTATAAGGGTAGGCAACACTACAGGTCCGACCTCAATAGATAATGTGATCATCCCTAGTGGTTGCCTATTAACATGATCAAAGTCGTGAATATGAACATCATTAAGTTGAATGAGACTTTTTTGCATGCCAAATTTATCTAGGAGGTGAATACTACAAAAATTTATTTCTTCTCCATTGTTTATGAGAGTCCGCCTAGCTATAGTTTCATTAATGATCACCTTTATCATCAAGGCTTCATTCTTGTTTCGAATATCAAGTGAGGGAAATTCATGTTTAGGGAATATGATTTTTGATTATGTGTGTTGTGTGGGATGAAAGGAGGATTTATTCAATTTCATATAAGCTTGGATCTCCTCCTTCTTTATTTGTAATATTTCTTAAAATAGGCACTTGTATGTAGGTCATAGTTGAATGAGTTTCCACATAGATATATTAGCGGGAGTCTTCTTAAGATATTCAATAATAGGAAAAATATATTGAGGAAATGGTAATGTTGTGGGAGTGATTTGTGGTCTCCTACATTTTTGAGAAACTATGTTATATATTGGTTGTTAAAAAAAAATGTTAGATTACACCCCCGATTTCAAGAAATCTCTTATTTTCTTATGTGATTCACTAATGGGAGGCGACTTAGGGAGCTCACTAGTTAAAGGAGATCCAATTTTTCATCATAAACTCAAAACTATTGTGCTTATTTTCATGATGTCTTAGTGAAGAGGATTCTAATGCCACTTCATCATCTTCATCTAAGGAAGTCCCATTACATGTGTCAATGTTCAGATTTTCTTGCACCATGATATCCTCCCAAGGAGGAGATTTTTTAGGAGAACTACAAACCAAATATTCTTGAAATTCAAGGATGACTTCATCACAAATAGGGGAATGATGAACGGTGTTATTATCTTGTTCCATAATATTCTCATTATTTTCAGTGGTTGTGTTTCTAAAAATCAAAGTATCTTCTTCACAACTAGGACAACTAGGAGAGATACTAGGAGAAGAACAAATATGATTGTCATGATGGTCCATAGTTTCATTCCTTTGTCCCATAATGTCTTCCAAAATAGGATAGGTGGGACAAGGAACATAAAGAGGGTTGTCATAGATTTTAAAGTTTTGCTTATATAACACCAACATATCCTCATCATTATCCCAAGAGGAGAAGATGTTGGGAGATAAATGTGGGTAGGTTTCAATGGTATTGTTTCATCTTATATTATCATCATGATTCCTTATTGCTATGTCCTCTTGTTTATTAATGTCTTACCTAATAGGAGAGGTAAGAGGAGAGAAACAACTCAGGTTCTCAAAAATCTCATCAATTAGTTCTTCTAACACTATAATATATTCTTCACAAGTAGGAGATATATTATGAGAAAAAAAATGTGATTGTCATGATTACCCAAGGTTTTTTTCACTATACTAACCTCACTCATAGAAGGGATACTAGGAGAGGGATCAATGTGTTACTAATTTTTAGCTTCCCACTTAAATTAGTAAGATTTTAATGGGAAATTATTTGGTGGGCTATAAAATTTTTGATGCATAGACCATTCAATGGATGTTTGCTTTCTGAGTGAAGTATTTTAAAGAACTAGTTTATTAGAACTATGCAACAGATACATTAAAACTACAGTTATGGAGCTAAGTATGTGGAATTGTCATTTCAACTTGATTACAACACAAATGCTTCAAAACAATTTCATTTTAGTTATTTAATTATATGTAACTGAAAACAAGTTCAAATGAGAATACACAAGTAATTACATGATATGAATTACATTATTTATTCAAAACTATATTTTTGTAATCCCACCCAAGCCATGGGAGTGACTAAGTTGATTTAATTCAACAATGAATTTAAATCATACTATGAATATAAATTTCTCCAAGCTCCCTTTGGGTTAGTTTATTTTTGCTAAGCACTAGCCCCGACCATCTTTTGAATGCAACATCAGATGCCTTTCACAAGGCTTTATTCGAATACTGTCACTTATTAGTTGAGTGCTCTTCGTAAGGATTATTTCCTTTGCTTTTCAAAGCCTTTGCCATTCATCCAGGTGTCAATAGTTCACACTCTTCAGAGCTTCTTCCTGTAATTGCCCTTTCGAGCCTCGAACGCATGCCACGGAGCATCGATTTGGACAAACTCCTTGGTGGCCCCCACCTACAACACAATACATTTGGGAGACCTCCATGTGTATTCACCACACAAGTTCTCATCACATAGAGGGGAGAACGAAATTTGGGCCCCGATCGCTTGCCACATTGGTCTTCTAAAGGCTTCTTCACACAAGGGAAGGAATCAAGCAATAGCCTCATGACAATGGCCACATATTGTAACGTCTATCATAAGTGGATGACACATGTCGACACTCTGGTCTACTGGGACCACTCCCATCATTCACATGAGATGCATCTAGCTTTGAGGTATCCAAGTTCATGGCTCAAATATTTTCTGTTACAACGACCAGGGGAAATCATTGCTAATACATCATTGCTCATGATTGGAGGATCTTTTCTATTACTGGCTCACCGGGCTGGGATTTTAATATAAGTATTGCTTCTTCTTTCAAAGAAGGGGTTCAAATTTTGATAAAAGAATTGGTAGAAAAGAACCAAGCCTTTACCACTTTTAGATTACTGTAAAGACTTAAAGACTATGCTATTGTTTGAACAATTTGTTTTCTTAAATATTTTTGATAAAGTTTTACTGTGCTCTCATGGTACTGAATGTTTCATTTGTAGAAATTCTATAAATTTAATGCAAGTTTTCTGGTTTAGATCATGTATTTGACTCCTCTTTCTAGTAAATGTGTATGAATATTATTTTATGTCATTGAGTGAATCATTTAGGCTTCTATCTTTATTTTTTGTCATTCTGGAACATAGCAGACTACTGAACACGCCCTTAAATCGCATCCAAAAGATAGAATTATTGTGCCTTATATCTAAATCTTGGTGCATCACCCTAGTTAGATCCTTTTATTTTATATCTACCTCCTTTTTCCATTGAAAACCCTAGTTACAGAAGAATTCAAATTCTTTAAAATCTACAGGTTACTCAGTTTAGCGCAATAGGTACCCCTTTAATTGAGTTTCCTACAAAGGGTTGTTACCTTGACAATTTTTGGCATCAACAGTTTTTCTTTTTCCTGGAATGGCTGGTGGGACTACTTAAATATACCAAATCAAAAGGGGTGTGTAAGCTAGTGGCCTGTTACTAGGCCACAAACCACAAATAGTCCTGGCTAGTCAGAAACATCCCTACTAGTAACAATGCATAACCAAACTCGCCTAGTAGAAATTTTGGATCCTAGCCATGATGGAAATTGCAAACCAAAATTATGTGGCTTGGGACACCATAAATCCCCTTGTTTCCCTAGTTGCACCTGTCATTTGGGCCTCTATCCCCACCACTTCTCTCAAAGCTATTTCAAACTTTATTAGAGATGGCTCAAGAACCCCATCCGAATATCTGCAACATGTGGCGGACGTGTGTTCGGTACATGGAGTTACAAACAAAAACATAGTGTTGACGTTGCTCACAACTTCTTTCAGAGGAAAAAACATCAGTCTGGTATCGCACTCTATCGACTAACTCTATCGACACTTGGGATTGGCTCAGAGATTCTTTTTATGAAATATTCTCTAATGATGGAGATAGATCCTCGTTATATCATCAGCTAGCAACAATAAAGTGGCCCCCTTCTGAAGCCATGATGGAATTCAATGCCTGGTTCCATACAACCTAGTAGAGAATCCAAATTTCCATCTATCCATCGACCGAGTTAGCATTTATGTTCTACCTAAAGTCCATCAACACGGACATCTCCATGATGATCCAGTCACTTGGTGAAACCACATTACTGGATTCATAGAACATAGTAGTTAAAGCAGAGAAAAATCTAATCAAAGCAGGGAATTTGCCACCTTGGCCCATTATGTCGATATTCCTTAAAATATCAAATTTTACGTAGGAGATGCCATCTACTAGCACAACTGAACTACCCCTATCTATGTACACATATCCAATTGCACCCGTCTATGTACATCTGGTGCTTCAAAGGATGAGATGTGCGAACTAAAGGGGATGTTATGAAACTTAAAAAATGAAGTCTCCACTATCAAACAAAATCAGACTGCTCCTCCAAAACTAGCCTACCAAAATTATCAAAGTGGGAGACCCTCCTACCAACAAAACCAATTCCAAGGAGGTGCTCGTATAAATATGCCAACTCAGACAAATAACCAAATAGTACCAGTATAGACTTGGCTGGAAATTGCTCAAAAAAGTACAAGAAGAGAGTTGATAGTAGGGTAGAACAATCTCACCAAAGATTTTGATCCTTGGTGCTATGCCTGCGGTGATGCACATATGCCTCAAAATTGTTTGGATGTAAATTTATAGCAAAAAATAGTAGAACAACACAACCAAGGCATGACACCAAATTCAAGAGGTTATACATATGCCCCTCCCCAAATGGAGAACGTGGTTCTTACTGTACAAATCTAAGCAATATCCCTGGGACAAGAAAATGACATAGCTCTTGACCATGCCCTCCTCTCATGGATGGAAGGGGAGGAAGCAGTTTTCACTTATGAATCATCCACATCAATGACCCCACAAGTATAGTCTGACTACAACACTCTATCAAAAAAGAGATTCATGAGCGAGTCAGTCACTCCGCAACATTGTTATCACCAAATGTGCAAGGAGATTGTTATCACCAAGGAAAAGGAACGAAATCCTCCAAATCCATCACTGATCAATGTATTCGAACAATTGAAGAAAGATTCCTCTAATGAATCCCTTTGGGATATATTAGCCATTATATAGAAAAATTCATTGCTATAGGAGGCCCTGCAGAAAGATGTGGCTATATAACCAGTAGAACAATAGTATGAAAAGACTATCGACTCATCACCTCTAGCCAAAGTTCTTGCGAATAATGCAGAGGAGGCTTTGATCAAGGCCAAAGAGGAGAAGCCAAAACCTAAACCCTTCTTCTTAACTCTTATTGTAGGGAAGAAGATGTTGTATAACTCCATGATTGATTTCGGTGCCAACACTAGAGTCATGCCCAAGCAAAGAGCTGAAGCCTTAGGGCTTAGCTATGAGCCCTTAAAAAGAGGAGTTATGTAGCTGGATGGGAACAAGTTCGAAATGGTAGGCCTCATTAAAACCCTCCCCTTGACTTTGATTTCTTGTCCTAGCATCACGGTGCTACAAGATATTGTGATTATAGATGTCCCCCCCATGTTTGGCCTCTTCCTATCACGAGAGTTCACCTTAAAGATAGGTGGATACCTTTCTTTGGATTGGTATCACCTAATTCTCAGGACCAAGCATGGAGCTAAGATGAGGCTAATATCAGAACCTCTACATTTAGAACATGTGGCTGGCGAAACCATGATTAAATTTAAAGCTGCTCATACTTATTTCACTAAGGAAGAAACTATTGGTAGCAAGCTGCTAGGAGATGAGAAGGTGACTAGAGAAAAAGCTGGTTTAGAAGAAGTATTTTTGAGTGAGTATGTAGACACCAAACCTTTTGGAAATTACCATGCTACTGGGTTGGGAACCTATATCCTCTATGAGGGGGATCAAGAGTTTATGAGGATAGTGAAGGACTCAATGGTCAAACAAGCCTCATAGCTATGAACGTTGCACTTTGATGGTGCAAGATGCAAAGTTGGCATTGGTGCCGAGATATGCCTAACATCTCCAAACAATGAATAGATTCTTAGATATTTCTGCTTCCATTTTTCTTGCTCAAAAAATGAAGCCAATTATGAGGGTCTTGTGTAAGGACTGAGTCTCACGAAGCATATGGGTATCAAACAAATAATTGTGTTAAGAGATTCTAAACATATAATCAATCAAGTCATAAACATCTCTAATATAAAAAATTTCTGCATGTGATCTTATAGGCATAGGGTATGGGACCTCATCAAAAAAATTTGAAGCTTTTAACATCGACGTGATGCCAAGAGAGCGTAATTCAATTGTGGATCACATGGAAATAATAGGATCTCAATTTGATCCTATGTCTACTGCAAAAACTGACTACATGTGATCTTATAGTCACAGTTTATGGGACCTCATCAAAAGTTTCAAATATTTTAACATCCACGCAGTGCCAAGAGAGAAAAAAATTCAACTGCGGATCACATGTCAACAATAAGATTTCAATTCAATACTATCTTCGACTTGATGGAGAATGTACATTCTGTGTGAGTGATCATCTGACCCTCCATTCCATATTTTTATAAGAGGTGGCAAGTTTTCAAAAGTGATGAACACGTCACCTCATTCATTCAATAGTCATGAGATTTCACCGATAAGCTTCAACCGAAGATTGAAGAAGCATAGGAAGGGAAGATCATTCAGTTGAGAACAATTTTTTTTCGAAAGGGATGGTCATGCTCAAAAATTTGTTCCATTGTGATGACACAAGGAATGATAGGATGAAATTTGTAGCAGACCAAGCAGAATATGCCGACCTTGAGGTCGAAGATGGAAGAAAACTAAAGGTCAAGAAAGAAGTCCCACAACATGACAATGATAGGCTTATACACTTCTACGAAACATAAAAAGGGGTCATGGATTGGTCTTATGATTACCTTAGGGGATATGATCTTTGAATCATCCAACACACCATCGAACTCATAGAAGGTGCTAAACGTGTCCAACAAAAATAGAGGCTTGTCAATCCAAAGATTGAAGCCCTAAAGGCACAAGAGCTAGGGAAGTTGATCTAGTCTAAGATCGTGTTTCTAATCAAGCATAGTACGTGGGTATCCAACCTACTTATGGTCTGAAATAAGAATATAGACATTCATCTCTGTGTTGAATTTTGTGACCTGAACATAGTATCATTAAAGGATCATTATCCACTACCTTCCATGGAATCCATCTTGCACACTATGGCAGGTTTGGAGATGTTTTCTCTATTAGATGGTTTCTTAGGCTACAATTAGGTTTGGGTTAAAGAAGAAGATCAACACAAGACCACATTCACTACCAAGTGGGGAATGTTTGCATATGCCAAAATTCCTTTCGGCATATCAAATTTGGGAGCCACCTTCCAATAGGAAATGGACATCGCTTTCAGCGAAATGATCAATAAAATTATTCTCATCTATTTAGATGATCTAACTATATTTTCCAAGTGCAAAAATGACCATTTCGATCATTTGGAAATGGTTTTCAAAAAATTCCAAGAGCTTGAGGTATCCCTGAACCCAAAAAAATGTGTTTTCGACATGCTGCAAAGGAAGGTACTGGTAATGTAGTGTGTAGATATGGAATCGCTATTGATCATGAAAGGGTAAAGGAAATAAAGGAACTTCCCCTTCCAGTCAATAAGAAGGGAGTTTAGTCCTTTCTAGGAAAGGTAAACTTCATAAGAAAATTCATTTATCATTTTGCGGGGATAATTCAACCCATCACCCTGATGTTAAAAAAGGACCAATTGTTGAAATGGACAAAAGAAGTGAGAGATTCCTTTGAGAAGGTAAAGGATGCTATTTCTTCAGCCCTTGTGCTGGTAAATCCAGACTCTTAAAAATACTTAATAATATATATTTTTAGTATCAAGACAAGCATCACCACTATCCTGACTCAGAAGGACGATGAAGGAAAGGGAGAACATCCGATAGCATTTCACTCTTGGACCTCGAAGGAATATGAGATGAACTATAACTTCATTGAAAGGAAAGCATTCAAAATTGTGACGGGGCTCAAGAATTTCTGACATTTTATATCTTACAAAAAAGTGATCATTTATGTCACACACTCTAGTGTGCATGAATATATTATGGAAGGAGAGATCACCCAAAAAAGGGCCAACTGGATGACTAAGATCCTAGAATATTACATGGAGTTCAAGCCTAAAAAGACTGTCAAAGGAAGAGGGTCATGTGAATATTTGGCACATGATAAAGAGATGAAAATTGAAGAAGAGAAAGTGGAGATGGTCTTGAAAAATGAATTCAAACCTGAAGGATGTTAGCTAATAGATAGAGTAAGATTTATGCACACCAGAAAGTATCCACAAGGAATTTCTTCTTAGAGAAGAAGATTCTACCAAGTACAAAATGGTGGGTACTCACTTATTGAGGGGATCCTCTTCAAGATGAATTTCAACAATGTCCTATTATGATGCATCACCATGAATCAACCAAAGAAAATTATCGGCACCTTCCGGAACAGCCCCGAAGTTAGACACTTCTCTACGAAGACCACCACCATCAAGATCCTTTACACTGGGTATTTCTGGACTACACTATTCAACAACTCCTACAGCCTGATAAAATCTTGCAAGGAATGCCGATTCTACGCAGAGAGGAGTTAAAATTCTACCACGCCTATCAATTCAATAGTAGTAGATGAACCATTTATGCAATGGGGACTATACTTCATCAGAATGATCAATTTCGCCTCCAGCACTGACCACAAGTGGATTATGATAGCTACAGATTACTTCACAAGGTGGATTGAAGCCATACCCCTAAAGAACACGGTAGAGGCAAAAATTATAGACTTTCTTGAGGGGATAGTGATGAGATTTAGCCCACCAAAGACCATCATTTCGAACAATGCCAAAGAATTCCTAGGCTCTAAGGTATGTCAGTTCACATTTGAGCATGAAATATTCTTAAAAAAATCATCAAACTACTACCCAGAAGGGAAAGACCTAGCCAAGTCGACTAACAAGAATCTAGTCTAACTCATTAAAAGGATCGGGTCTGATCATGAAAAATAATGGCACAAGAATCTTTGAACAACGTTGTGGAAGACCACATTACTCCTAAGCAAGCCCTGAAGACTTCACCATACGAGCTAGTGTATGGGAAGGAAGTGCTATTGCAGCCTATCTCTATAGAGATACCTACATTATAGCTACTCAAGTCTCTAAAAATGAAAGAGAACAGATCTATGGAGTTTTGGTTGGTCAAATTGTTGGAGGTACAAGAAAAAAGGGAGAAAGCCCTAATAGCCATGTTTAACTGCCAACAAGTGGTTAAGAGGTGGTTCGACAAGAAAGCTTTAGACTAAGGTCTAAAATACAGAGACCTGGTACTAAAATTCAATGAAAGGGCCACAAAGCTTGGCCAACATGGAAAATTCAACAAACTATGGGAGGGTCCTCTCAAAATAATTCAGTGCAAACAAAATAATGCATTCGAATTAGAGAATATGGAATAAGAGCCACTAGGAATTTTGGTTAATGGGATTCATTTAGAATTGTTCAATTAAGCTATAGTTACTTCACACAGGTGTAAATATGTGAATAATGTAATTAAATTCCCTTTTGTGTTTCGTCGGTTGGTCTTTTCACCAAATTCATAGTTACTAGAAGTAGGAAAATTCATGAAACTCATTATTAATTGAGCAAAGAGAGACTATCTTGCTCGTGTTGCAAAAAATAAATTCAAATGCCAGGAATTCAATCCATATTGCAGAAAACACAAGAATGAAGACAAGGAGTTTAAGATAAGCAAGTATATTCATTATATTTATGAACTTTGATAGAAAAATTGCCAAAATGGCTTCAAGGCCATGCACTCAAAAGTATGAGTATATATATGGTTTCCTTATATATGTGTACACAAAACTTCTTTTAGGAATATATATACAAAAAGAGAAAAAGCGCGTTAACTTCAAATATCTAGAACACGAGCATTGTCTTCATCAACATGGGCATTGTTAGAAGCATTGTTAGGGGAAGCAACAACAAGACCTATAGTAGAAGCAATGTTAACTCCCAAAATGAGCAGTGAAGGGAACACAAGGTTCCTAAAGTCAATGTACCAATCCACATCGTAGAACAACACTACATTATAGAAGCGCAAAAGAAAGTGGCACACGCAGGTGGCCCTCTCACAATGCTCAACAAGTAATTGAAGCCGAAACCTGCTTAGGAATGGTACCCATGGTACCACCACATCTTTTTCAATGTTTTTTCACATGTCACTTGCGATGGGAAGGCCTAAGTCATACACTCATTGCTCACTGCCTTGTCGAGCCCTCCAAGCTACTTCTTTGGAAAAATATGAAGCGTCAAATGAAGAATCATGGCTTTTGGAGCTTGAACATTGAGAAATGAGGAAATGGAATGGGAGCAAATATCGGTATTTTCCCAATATTTTTCTTCATACTCAATACAATCCATACCCAGGATCCATTTTATCGATACGATAGTCAGTGAGTGTTTGTTCGTAGTCATGCGCTTCAGGTGCCTATTTGAAATCTCTCTCAGAAAGGCTATTTGAGACTTTTTGCACACTAATCTGATTGGAGTATTCATCATCTCAACCTCTACTCAACTACCTAGGTCTAATTCTTATGCAAATTTGGATCCTACCCAACCACCTAAAGGATAATCCTATCTAAATCACCCAATGCTACTTTTTCTAAAATTGCTAAGTGTGATTCCACTACTTTATTGGGACCTATTTATAGAAATATCCGAGGTATCCTACATACAAAACATGGTGATAATTGAGTGTTAACTCAAAAACCCCACCAAAAGGTTAGCTCGATATTCCAACCCAATTGCATATGTAGGTATGAATTATTGCTTGCTAGATTAAGGAGTAGCAATCAATCAGTGTAAATTGGTGGTAGTCCTAGGTGATGGCTCATAGAGATAGAGGCTAGGTGGCATGATGTAGGTAGTTTCAAGCTCCAAGGATGAGCACAAATATTTTCAAAGTAGTCATTACAATATGAGCTTAATTATGCTTTGTGAGATATTAATTGCTAAGGCAGGTGAAGAGATGGCAAGCATTTCACCGATGGCTCATTTTCCCATGAAAATCACGCTGAAGGGACATTATCACTAATGTAATTATGAATTCTTATCTTTTCAAAAGAGGTAAGTAGCTAATTTTTCATGGACGAAGGAGCTAGTTGTTCATGCCAAATTAAATGCAGAAAGGCAATCATTGTCTACCGGTTGAAGACAAGAAATCAAAGGAAAAAGGTAACATGCCACATGCAAAGGCCAAATAGAGCATAAAAATTCTTAAGCACGCAAAGTGACTTGCAAGAACCAAATTGATTAAGAGAACCAGGTGTGGTGCATTTATGAACAAAGTAGCTAAGCAGAGGTAATTGCAGAAAATTCACTTCCTTGGTGTGGATTAAACCTGAAGCAGAAGGTTGTTTGGGTTCGAGTTCAAAGCCTGGAGTGGTGCTCTAGGTTCCATTCATACTACTTTAGTGTGCTTTATGAGTAGAGGTTTGCAAAAGATGGAAATTTCTCAGATTTCCCAAATAAAAATGCCAGAAGGAAGGGCCAAAAGTTTTTTTAAGACCATGCGCGCAACACTAGCAGCCTACTACTTTGAGGATGTCTCTTATGCTTCACTTGGAATGCTAGAAAAACCAACATGGGTGAATGCATGGGCTATAGAAAAGAAGAGTCCTCACAAAGATCAAAACCAAATTAGAGAAGAATGGGATAATATTCATGACCCCATCCTTGCAAGGAACCCTAAGACACTTAGGGAGGTGACATATGAAATAATGAAAAGGAATAGCGACCCAGATTCCTTGGCCCAAAAATGTTGGTTTAGTGGGCTTCCATAATATATTGTCCCATCTATACACTACTACCTTGAATTAGTTGACAAGGCCATCAAACACTTCAACTCGAATACCAACACCATTGAGGGCCGAGAGTTGAGTGTTGTTATCTTTAAGGAAGCCATCTAGGATATGCTATAATCCTAGAGAAAATCTCTAAAGTGCCTCAAATGGAGTCATTTACTCCAAAAAAAGGGGAGATGTATTGGAGGACCAGAGACCTTGCGCTAAATTTTTATAACGTGAAAACACAAAGATCCAAAGAAGCTAAGAGAAAGGCAATGCAGATCCCAACAAAACATAAGAACTTCAAGGATGATATGAAGGATTCCTTATCAACGATGACATTTTTTTGGGGCTTGGACACCGACAAAGAGGTCCAAGAGTTTCAACTAGGTTTGGGTTTTCAATTACGCAAGCAACATTCTCTTTTCTAGTACGATTTTGTAGAATTTATCATGCAGGAGATGCTCAACCAAATAGTAGAGTACTAACTTCAACAAAGGTTTAAGTTTCCATCTTTCCTCACTCACATGTTTTTGCATCAGAATCTTGACTTCTTCCAAAAGCATCTAGGGCTGTCCATTTTTGATGAAAACCAAAGGAAAAAGTTAGTTTCCACGTGGAATCTCCTCCTCTCTACAACATATGATTATTACACATTTTCAAATTATTTCTTAAATCCTATTTTGTAGGATTTAAGAGGAGACAACACTATCTTACAGTTAAACTCAAAAAAAAAATGAGCTCATGCAGAGCTTCACTCCAAAGTGTGATTGGTTTTTGGGTGAGGAATTCACATTCATCTGATTGTGTGGCTTCACTAGGGAACCCTTCCAGCTTTTAGCTTGTCTTATAGATCAGATACTGGTGCTTGAAGTGTTTCGCTAGGTATCAATTATCAACGTCTCCTTTTGCAGTGGAAAAGAGAAGAAAAAGGGATTTTTCCACTGCCCGATGAGCTTCAAGACCGTAATCAAGGCCAAGAGGAAGCCTCATGACTCACTAGAAGCAAAGATGGTTCATCTAGGGTTGGCATGGATTTGAAATAAATGGAATTAAAACCCTAATGATGACTTGCCAAATGAGTATGTCAGGGTAACACAAAACTCTCAGCCTTACTAGGAGAAGCGTCAGAATCCAATGTCAAATGCAGATGAATTTATAGTCAACCTAGCTCATATTCCTACAATAGGTGGTCAACCTCCCTGGCTTGGATTCTACTACCCAGCTGGGAAGTATGATAAGACAAAGAAGATTGGGTCTATTCTTCACAATAATCTGATTAAATATTACAACTGGAAGGAAGAGAAGATTAATGATTTTTGGATATATCAACAGGAGAGTTGATGCACTAAGGCCCCATATGATAGCAAGGAAATGGATGAGAATTTCAATAAATTGTGGAACGAAGAGCATTTAGATTCTGACAAGAGTGATGAGAAAGAATCTAGTTTGGAGGAGGCCAAAGCATAGTCAAATGGAGTGAAACCAGACAAAGAAACACAAAATTCCTTGGCACAACAAAAGGGAAAAACTATGAAACAACCTAGCAAGGTTTCCTCTAATGTAAGGGTAAACATATTATGTGCGAGGTCTTCACTGACTTGCACTTGGACTGCAAGAAGGACCAAAACAACCCAGTCATAGCAATCTGAAACCGTGGTGGTAGAAGACTTGCCACCAAGAAAGCAACAACGAATCAAAGCTTATTTTGGAGAGTGTTCAAAGGACTCTAAGGTTAGCCAAGAGCCAACAACGGGCCAAGGATCACAATCAACCACACCGTAGGTATCTTTCGCTCCCTTTTCTCTTATTTCACAGTGCTTAGTTGACCTTGCTGTGTCTATGGTGCCTCTCATTCCAACATCAACCCTTCCTTTTCGGCCTCTGCTTCAATGATTGCAGGGGGTTTCACACAGTTCTTTCATGCAACCCCATTTTTTGTTACTCCTCTGCAAACTCTTACACCATTTTCCTTGGCCCATTCTACATCCCTAAGCTTCTCACAGTCTGCCTCTGGTACCTTCATTGATACATCTCCTGCCATTGCCATGTCAACCCAAATCTAATCTTCCCAATAGATGGAATCCACTGTGATGTATTTCCCTTCAAGTCCTCCTACTAGTTTTCAATTTGGGTATTGGAGTATCTCTCCTTTCTCTCATCAAATAGTTAGTGTTCCAAAAAATAAGTCATCTGGGACAACTATCCATTCATTCCCTTTCACCCTTCCCCTGATGCACCTTTTGCAAGTGGACTCATTAAGTCACCCTTAAAATTATTATTGGAAGGCGATAAAACTAGATAGGAACGAGAAATCAGAGCCCAGAAGCAAAGGGCTAAATATTCTAAGAAGCCAACAAAGCTAAAAGTGTAGACTATTTTTAATGAGGCTCAACAATCGCTACATTTTGCAACTATGTACCCGAATGTCAACAAATCGTAAGGGAGATGCAACTAGATGACTACAACATGAAAATTGTGGGGCTCGAATTAAGCATAGCCCAACCTCAGGACAAGGTAAAGCTCATGGAGGAAACACAATGGGTAGTAACCACTGGCTTTCTTAAGTCTAGTCACTAGCTAAAGAAGAGGGAAGAAGAGCTGAAAAAGCATCAAGGGAAGAGTCAAGGTCTTTGTCACCAAGGAAAATGCTAGGGATGCTGAATTTAAGTGCTTATCCCAATAAGCAGAGGTGGAGCAAGAAAAAATTTGAGAGGAACTTGCAAGGTTCCAATCCGTTGATCCTAACTTGGTCGCTGAGTTGCAACAAAAGAACCAAGAATATCAAGACCAGTTGGCACGATTGGGGCAAGAATTCTAACAAAAGGATGAGGATTTTTTGTCCCCAACATACTGAACTAGAGAAGTATATACATCAAAAAGATGCAAATTGCAATATCCGTCAGGCCCAATTAGAGAATGATGTTTAGGAAATGAAGTCTTCCTTTGAAAAGGAGGCAACAAACAAAGAACAAGCTGAGGCTAGCTGGATCATAGAATCAAAGATCCTATAGGGATAACTCACCATAATGAACCAAAAGGTTGTGGGGCTCACACATAATATGGATTCAAAGGATGCAAAGATATCCCTATTAAAGTACTCCTCCCAGCCTCTTGTCACTCAATCAGACCTTCTTCAGATAGCCCAATAGTTATATGTTTCATACTGGGAAAGAGTGAAGGCTTTCTGCCTAACTCTATAGCCAACACTCCAATTTATGGCAAAGGCAACAAATTTGGGTAGAGAGGTTTGTGAAGCAATCGAGCGGATCCCGCATTCCATCATAGAGAGAATTATGGAGGCCAAGAGATTATTAAACAAGATATATATGATCCTAGAAAATTTTTGGGCAAGCGTAGGGGTTGAAGACCAAAAGGCCATTGCTAAAATAGCTAATAGGTTCATATATTGCCACACAACCATCCTTCATGCCAATAAATGTGCCACCAAATTGGATTAGAATATGAGCAACATATGGGGAAGGTTCTCCCACTTAACTCAGATGGGCTTACCATCCTCATTTCTTGAAGATGAATCAATGTCCATGGTGGAGCATATTGTGGCAAAGATTGAGGAGAAGTAACAAGATGCATCTAATTTTTCAGATTTTCAGTCAACCCCTTGTTGTAGGAGATATTAAGAGCATCACTCATCCAATTGCACAACTTCTTTTTTAACTTGAGTCTTGGGCCAGTATATCGATGACGCTACCTTACAAATAAATAATTGATATGCATGGAGCACAAGAAATTCTATGTGACATATTGACTCCATCCGAGGTTGAATGGATGCCTTTATAGATCACCCTCTCTAAGCTTTGATCACGCCACCCAATCGAGAACGCTCTGGTCTGCAAATAAATTTTTTTTGGGTTCTTCCTTCCATAAGAGAAATTCCCCTAATAAGTTGCCAAAATATGTGAATATAAATTTCCCCAAGCTCCCTTAGGGATATTTTATTTTTGCTAAGTATCAGCCTCGACCATCTATCAAATGCAACATCCGATGCCTTTCGCAATGCTTTATCCAAATACTGTCACTTTTCAGCTGAGTACTATTCAGAAGGATTCTTTTCTTTTATTTTCAAAGTCGCCACCATGCATGAATTGTCAATAGTTCACACTCTTCAAAGCTTCTTCTTATTGGTCCCTTTTTGGGCCTCGACCACATGCCACGTAGCATCGGTCTGTACACACTCCTTGGCGACCCCCACCTACAACACAATATGTTTGGGAGACCTCCACGTGTCTTCACCACACAAGTTCTCATCACATAGAGGGGAGAACAAAATTTGGGCCTCAACTGCTTGCCACATTGGTCTTCTAAAGGCTTCTTCACACAAGGGAATGAAGCAAGCAACAATCTCACGATAGTGGCCACACATTGTAACTGCCATCATAAGTGGATGACACATGTCGACACTCTGGTCTTCTTGGACCACTGCCATCATTCGTAGGGGATGCATTCAGCTCTAAGGTTTCCTCATTCATGGCTCAAATATTTTCCATTGCAATGAATAGGGGAAATCATTTCTAATACATCATTTCTCATGATTGGAGGATCTTTTTATGTTACTGGCTCACCAGACTAGGATTTTACTATAGGTTTTGCTTCTTCTTTCAAAGTAGGGGTTCAAATTTTGATAAAAGAATTGGTAGAAAAGAACCAAGACTTTACCTCTTTTATATTATTGGAAAGACTTATAGACTATGCTATTGGTTGGCCTTTCTATTTTCTTATAGATGTTTGATAAAGTTTTACTGTGCCCTCATGGTACTAAATGTTTCATTTGCAAAACTTCTATAAATTTAATGCAATTTTGCTGGTTTAGATCATGTCTTTGACCACTCTTTCTAGTAAATGTGTATGAATATTTTTTTATATCATTAAGTGAATCATTTAGGCTTCTACCTTTATTTTTTGTCATTTTGGAACATAGTAGACTATTGAAAGGGCCCTTAAATTGCATCCAAAATATAGATTTATCATGCCTTATATCTAAATCTTTGTGCATCGCCCTAGTTAGATCCTTTTATTTTATGTCTACCTCATTTTCCCATTCAAAACCCCAGTTGCAAAAGAAGTTGACTTCTTTAAAATCCAAAGGTTACTCAGTTTAGTGCAATAGGTCTCTGCTTTAACTAAGTTTCCCACAAAGGGTTGTTACCTTGCCAATTTTTGGCATCAACAAATACATCTAAAGATCAACTAAAATAAATACATAAGAGGAGGTCATGTCCTCAATTTACTTAAGGGTTTATGTAGGATTGACTCTTTAGTCTTCAGCTTGATCTTCAATATCTTCAGCTCCTCTTGTTCTTGAGTTCTAGGTGCACCTGCAAGTGATTAAGATATTTGGTTAGAGCTCAGGGCATGAAATCCAGTTACATGATTCACCAATAGATATATAATTTTCATCCATCATCAAATTAAATCAAATCAATCATCACTAGAGAGATAAATACAAAACGTGCTAGATCAAATTAGGAAAAAAATTCAATTTCACTATTTTTTCTAACTTGCATGCTTCCTATGCAGATACAGGTCAAGTCTTGTTACTATTTCATTTGTTTATAGCATGAGTGGTGGAAAATTTTTCTCCCACAAGGGTTGACCCCAACTCATATAAAAGGAGATTACAGTGCCATGAAATCATCATCAACAAATACAATGAACATTTCTTATAGTGAAGAACAACAAGAAAGGTACATAATGTTGAATATCAAATGAAGGAAGGCAACCATGAAATAAGTTTTCATAAAGAACTTTAGAGGGAACAAATAAATAATTTATCTCTTTATAAATTGGAGTTTGAATCAATATCTCTGTTATTTCAATGAAAATGATGAAGCTATCAGATACAATAAATTCATTAAAGAGCGAATAAACCAAAATCAAAGAGTATGATAGCCATGCAAAAAGGATAGCTAATACATTAATGATTAACATTGTGTTTGAATGCTAACAGAAGGATATGCATTTATGGAGTACAGTTAAATTTCACCATATTCTATTGAACAGTCAAAATCAAGATTCAAAGATTTTAATATCTGTCTATTTTCTATGCTCAACATAGCCTCTTTTGAAAGTAATGGTTCTTAGATTTACATCAGTGCGAAAAACAATGTCAAAAGAGAAATACTACAGAAATGCTGATTTCATCATTTGTTCACAACAAAGATTATTCTTATACATTGAGGACTTTCATTTCAATGAGATCCAGAAGGCCCTTCTTTACAAATTGAAACAAATGTATAGAAGAAGCAAATATTCGACACAAAATTACAAATCAAGTTTCATGAAGCTTAAATTCAAAGTGCGATGGGTCTGTGACTATATATGAAAAGATGAACCAAGAGAATATATTCTAGGGTATTAAAGTTATGAACTAGGGCTTAAACTCTTGTTTTGGAGACTCTAACTACAAAATATTTCAAAATGGAAAACCCATAAAAATATTTCAACAAAATGGAAACCCTAATCTGTGTAGATACTTGGAATTTAAAAACTAGTTACAACCAAAGTCCAAAGGTTAGCATTCTTAATAACAGTTTGGGAGTTTATTTCTCCTTTAAGAACAATCAAAATACAGAGAAGAAACAGAGTATGGTCGTGGCTTCAACATGAAGAAATCACATAAGAGATATCGAGACATGGTCACGACCTTCATAAAAAAAACATATCAAATACCTAGCAGTGGCTTTCAGGCGACGACATAATCACAAAATTTCATGCAGAGGAAATAGTGAAGATTTATTATTTTTGTATGGATTCAATCAAATATTCATTTTTCAGAAGTAAAGAATAATGATTAGTAACAAAGGAGGCTCTTACCACATAAAAATTTCAAAATTGATAGTAATTTTCAGAAGCTCGAGATGGGATTTCTCATGGTGGCCAAGGTGTTTCATCAACAGAAAGAAAAAGTTCACCGAAAGAACCATGAGAATTTTCTCAAGGCTGTGGCCAAATAAGCTCTCAGAGAGCTCAAACTGGAAATAAAAAGCCAAATTTATGACAAAAGCTCACCTACCATGCTTTGAATCTCTAGAGAACCTTCAAAATGGCATAAAATGCAAAGATTTCAGGCTTGAGCTTGAACTAGGGTTTCATGGTAGTGTTGCCCTCAGACAACAAGACATGAAAAAGAGTGAAATGAAATCAAAACGAATGGTTTACCTTTCATTTTAGGATTCTGATAACCCTAGAAAGGTCGATGGTGAGTAAAGGCTTTTTACCTAAAGTTTTTTGAAAAAAAATTATTCACATTGGTCTAGGTTGTGGCATACCCTTTATGCCTTATGTTTATTTTGAATATTTTATAAGACCAAGTCAATTAAGCCTTATGTACATGGCTTTACCAAACTCTTTTTATTTTTTCATTTAAATTCAAGAATTGTAAAACTTTATTTAAGTGATAAAATAAATCACTTTAAATAAATGTTATTTATGAATGCAAAATAAAGTATCCTATGATGTATTTTTAAAATGATGGATTTGAGGGAGTTGATGGAGCCTTGAAGTTTTTCTTAAATCTAGGAGATTTGATCACTTAATTGATAATTAAGAGTCTAGATTGATGGAGTTCCAATCAAGGAGCAATTTGAGGCACACAACTCCTTGTTTCTTTTAGGTACAATGCGATTTTGGAAGAGTTTTCAGTTACATATGACCCTTGGATTTGTTTTTAGATTCAGAACTCCTTATGCATACTTGGAGGAGTTTCTTTAAGTTACAGGCTTGATTTGAGAGAGAGGTTGAAGTTGGACAACACATCATGTCATTTGGAGCCAAAATTCAAATTTTGAATTCTTGGAGCCTTTTGTTTAAGTCTTCTTCTTCTCTCATCTTTTTTCTCCAGTTTTGACTTTGGTGGTTGCTATAATAGATTATTCATACTTTGTAACTCATTTCTTATGAGATTTCAAATATTTTTTAGAGAATTTTTTCCCCAGAATGTAAAAGAATCTTGATTTTCAATAAAAGAAGCTTGTTTCCTCAATTTTATTTTGGTTTCAGTATTGATTAGTGGATAATTTGATTAAAATACTATGTTCTCCTTTATTTTATCAAAATACCTTCAATATTGGATGCAAAAGGTAGCATGTTATAGTGTAGGTCTGTGAATGTGTTTGTTATCCCGTTGCATCAAAATTGTGAAAACATCCTTATTTTCCTTCTTATGAGCATAAAAAAAAAAATCCTTTCATTAGAAACACTTTTGCAAGCATGTGCAACTGAGTTATGAGATACTGTAGTTTCTGGAATTGCCCAAATCTGCGAATTTCAATAGCGTTTTCTAGGTTTATATATGTAGTGTATCACCCATTAGTATTAAGTTTAATTTGCAAAGCACATCCTTCTTAGCTTTTTCCCTATAAAGAGTTAGTATTTTCATGTTATCTAAAGGGGAGCCAACCCACAATCTAGAGGTCTACTCTCACCATAGGATACCCACAACCTGAGAGTCATCCCATGTTGCACGAGATTTAATGAGTTTACAACTTGTCATCGGGTGCAAATCCCTTTGTCAACACAATGATGAACAAAGAGAGAGGAGAAATGACCACATATTCATATGCACTTAACAAAGATTTCTTGCAATATTCAACAAGATAAAAAAATAGAACATGAAGTATGATAACTATAGCCTCTTACAATGAAAACATGATGTAATGATTGTTTTACAAACTTGAAATGCAACAATGATAGTGCAAACATGCAAAAGAGTAATGCAATTTTTTAGACAATTGGTTGATTATGCTATGTAACAATGTGAAAATGCAAAGTTGAAATTAAGCAATGCATGAAATGCGTCAAATTAAGCTAGATCTAAGCAAATGCATGTAAAAAATACTCCACCAACTGAAGTAGATAGTTAATGGCAGCAAACAAAAGTGTAAAAATAAGGTTTTTGATGCTATAAAAGGCAGTTTCAGGGGTGCAAAGGAACTGATTCGCCCAAGGTGGTGAATTAATCACAATGGGGATTTTTTTTAGAATTTTCAATGGATTTTGATGCTTTTTATGCTGTATGATGTGCATCCTAAATGAAAATGTAGTTTTTAAATGATTTGAGATGCAAATATACAACCTAGATGCACTTTCACTAATGCAAAAATTTAGAAACCCTAGATGCCATTTAACTAATGCAAATCCTAATGCAAAGTTAATGCAAGCTAGATCTAGGATGATGAAGGACTCCAAATAAAAAACATAGGTATTTTAAATGTAGGCTCACCAAAATGTAGAATAGAAAATTGTTGCCACTAAAGGTTGTAGGACCTAGGGCAACAAGTCTTTCTATACTCCACATTCAAGAACAAATCCTTGAGATTTCAATGCAAAGGAGATAAAAATTTGACAAAGGGAATGTTCTAGGGGATTGAATGATGTCAAATAAAGGGGTTCACCACCAAGTGTAAACTTGGAAAAGAAAATGTTGGAAAAGATAGTGTGATATTCAAAATTGAACTAAATGACTTGAAAATACAAGAAGAACAAAACAAAAAGCCACATAATAGTATGTGTGCACCTGGAAATGTGTTAAAGGCTAGAAATACTGTTGATTCAAAAAATTTGGTCCACTGGGACTCATTCACCAATCTAGGTGAATCAGTCCCAGATCGAGGTTACTGCATAGGAAAATGTTTCTCAAAAAAGAGTATCCAAAAATGCCAAAGTCTCAAAATTGACCAAAAATGGGACTCATTCGCCACTTGTGGCAAATAAGTCTAGTTTGGATTTTTTGGAAACTCAAAGTTATGATTTGCACCTCTCAGTCCACTCTTTCTGTTCCTCCCAGTGTCTAGATCTGAAACCCTAATTTTTTGACCTTACAAGTAGAGATATGAATCCAACAAATTTGAAACCTATTCTTCAATGATCTCCAATCCTTCCAAGTACCTAGATCTGCAGTCACACATACAAAGAGGGGAAAAATTGTTGATTGTTAGGGAATGGGGGTTTGCCTTGGTCAAACCCCGTTTAGGTAATTAAACCAAATGATGAAACAACGAAATGAAGGAATGAAGAATGGAACAAAGAACATGAATCATGGAAAATACCTTGAATGATGTCTTGTAAATTTTCAACTCAACATGAAATGGCCATGAAGGATGTAGTTCTTGATCTTTGATAATAAGAATAGAATAATTCTTGGTCTTGGATCTTTAATGCTACATCACAAAAATAGCTCATTAACATGCTTGATTCTTGATATTTCTTGACATGATGATGGATCTTGAATCACTACAATGATTGATGAAGAATCTTGCTCTTGAATGCCTTAGAATTGATCTTGAAAACTATCTTGATGACCTTGTGAAGACTTGAAATACCTAAATCTTGCTTGCTTGACTTGAGAACATGAATGTATGATGAAATTATTTTTTGAGAGCTCATTTATATTAGTAATCCACTCACATGACCATTAATTTAATCCCCAAGGCTGACATTGAAGAAATTTAAACTTAAAACCTAGTTTTTCCCGCTCAAACCTTGAAAAATAGCTCAAATGGGACTCATTCATCAAAGGTGGCGAATGGGTTCCATAGGGGCTATTTTGCCATCTGGGATATCGAGGAGTGAAAAAATCAGGTTTATATGTTGAATATTCTTAGGTTTTTGATCAAAATATGCCTTGGTATGCACAATATGGGTTCATAAGTGCCTATTAATGATAATATAAGGGTTATAAATGCAAGAGGGCCCAAAATTTAATGTAAAAGTGTAGATAAATACACTTTACAACACTAAATTAAGGGAAAATTGGGTCTATTTAGCTTAGAAGGGCCCTAATTCCCATGTAAATGTGTAAAGCACATTACAACACTAGATTAGGTCCTCTTAATTTACAAGCCTCCCAAATTTAATGTGAATATGTAAATAAATACAATTTACAACATTAAATTAGGGCAGAGTTTAGTGAATTTAGCTTAAAAATGTCCCAAGACCTAATGCGGATGTGTAAAACACCTAACAAGACTAGATCAAGGGGACATTAAGTCCAGTTTATCATTATTTATTCCTATATCAAGCAAGGACATGATTTTCTATGCTACAATTAAGATGCATTGAAGTTGATCAAATTGATAGAGTTCTTGAAGAATTCCATGATGGGGCAATAGGTGGTCATTTTGCACCAAGAACAACAACCATTAAAATTATGAAAGATGGTTACTTTTGGTCTAATTTGTATAAGGATGCACATGCATGGGTAAGGAAGTCCAAGAAGTGTGTTTTATTTGTAGGAAAACAGAGACTGTCAACCTTACCATTGTATCCAATTTAGGTAGAACAACCCTTCATGAAGTGGGGTCTTGATTTTATTGGGCTCATAAATCCACCATCCAGTTTAGGGCACAAGTAGATACTAGATGCAAAAAATTACTTTACTAAATGGAAAAAAGGAGTAATATTGAAACAGGAAAACAAACAATCAGTCCTAAACTTGTATGAATATTTTGTTGCAAGGTTTGGTACTCCTGAGTCCATTATTTTTAATAATGCATTAGATTTCGTTAACATAAAAATTACTTTATTTATTTGTTAAAAAAATAAAATTTTTGAGTGCATCCAACTATTACCTAGAAGGTAATGGTCAAGCTGAGTCTACAAATAAAAATCTGATTAGGATCACCAAGAGAACAATATAAGATAATCAAAGAGCTTGGCATAGAAAATTGAAATTATCTTTATGGGATGATAGGATCACTCCAAAAAATCTACAAGTAATTCACCTTATGTTCTTGTGTATGGAAAAGAGGTGAGGTTTCCTATTTCAAATGAATTACCAACACTTAGCCTAATGAAGGAGCTGGAATTAATGAAATAAGAGCTAATGAAAGTAATATTTTTTTAGTTGATTGATCTAGAAGAAATAAGAAAGAAAGAAATACATAATTTGGAGTTTCATCAAGTACAAATGACAAAAAATTTGACATGAAAGAAGTTCCAAGAGTTTTCAATGAAGGAGATTTAGTTATAAAATGGGATGAGTTAAAAAGTAGGCCTAGAAAGCACACCAGATTTGATGAGATGTGGAGTGGTCCTTTCATGATCATGGGTTGCAAGATGCACAATTATTTTCAACTGTCCAAACTTGATAAAGAAGAGCTACCAATTCCAGTTAATGGGATTCACCTCAAGAATTGCTATTCAGGTACTCGATCTACAATTGTATCATATTAGGATAGGTTTACTGATTCAATAAGTGTTGTTGCATAATTTTCTTTGAGTCATTTTCTTTAGGTTTTCCCCTTTCAATAAAGTTTTGATGCACAACTGGTTTTGTCCTTTTAGAGGATGGTTTGGGTCTTGTTTTAGGCTCGCTAGTCTTAGGTTAGTGTTGGTTTATATATCTCTTAGCTATATTATGAGTTTTCAAAGTTCCTTTTCAAGCCTAAATGAGTACTACCCAATGAATATACAAGGTTAATACTTAAATTTATTTTAGCAGGAAAAACACCTTCAAAATTCACCAAGAATAAAGTCAAATTTTCATTAAAAAATGACATTATTGAAATTTTCTTATTTTGGTCTTAGGTTAAAAAGAAAAAAGAGAAGTTTTTGATTTGTTAATATAAAATATCATGTCAAAGTTTTTTATTTAAAAAAGGATTTTTTTCCTCAAGAATTATCTTCTGACGCCAAAAGCAAAGAAAAAATGAGGTAAATCATGCCAAATAAGGAAAAAGAACTTAAGCTGCATAAAAATTTGAAGGAAAAAAGGTGAAAGAACTCATGCTACATGAGTTTGTAGGTAAAATTAAAAATAAAAGACTCCATGTTTTGGGCGCCATGAAATGGAGAAGGAAAAAAAGAAAAGTCTAAAAGAGAGGTTACATAGAGAGGCATTGATCATAATTTCAAATTTTTCTTGAGGTTTGTTGCATGCAAGGAGGGAGTTGGATTATCTTCATGGAGAAAAACGAGTTTAAGAAGAGTTGTAGAGGTCATGGGTTTTAGTCATGCCCAACCATGCAACCATGCAACATTTAGAACTTGGAGTTATATGCACAAATGTATGCATGATTCCATTTAATTTCTTGACCTATTATTTATATAAAGAAGTGGTAGGAGGTTATATAATAATTTTCTTATTTTGTTTGCATTGAATGTGGTTTTTGAGAGAGAACCATTTTGAAACCCTAAGAAAATATCAAGTCTAAAAAAATGAAAGAAGCTTAGCCCTCTCAATAGGTTAAACTTTTTATTTCAAAGAACAATGTCACTTTTGATGAGACACTTTTATGTGGGTAGTCCATCATCTTAGGATGCCAGTATATAAATTTGTATGAGATTTAGGACATGGTAGGGATATTTTATGTTGATATTATAGTTGTGATTGCCACACTAAACACAAATAATAAAGAGATTGACCATGTCACCTTGAAGCAAGAATACTATAGGGGTAGTCTACTATAAAAAGGGACTATGCAAAGACAATCACATAAAAATGTATTTAGGACACATTGATCTCATAGAGAAAAGGTAATACAAAGGGAAATAGGGAAATAATCATAGGGTATGTCGAATGTTGGATTGAATACCTGAGATAATATGATCTCATGTAGTCCAAAAGGATAGTGACAATGAAGTACGACAACCTAATAGTAAAAAAACCCATGAGCATGAAGTTTTAGTAGATTGTCCATAGGGAGCATGACACAAAGTTTTGAAGAAGTTAGTCCACAATGCAAGGCTTGAAGGAGGACAATCATAATAAATGACAAGGGATTTATAAATATAATTCAATGACAAGTTCTCAAGCATAGTCACTTTAAAATTTATAAAAAATAGTAATGCCACTAGAAGGGCAATCATATAACCCAAGGACATGCAATCATGTTGCCAATTTGAAAATAGTCAATGGATCCTACAAGATATATGAGGTGGAAAGTCTCAAAGGCTCATGAGGGTTATGACCAATGGGCAGTAACCATGTTGACAAGAGGAAAAAAGGATTGAGTTTCACAAGGTGACCTTATGACAGTCAAGACTTCACACCGAAGGTTGATTAGATAGTCATAGTCATGAGTGTCAAATGTACCATTAGGGGAAGGTGTCAATTTAGTCACTACAAAAAAGATTTAGTTTTCATGGGGAAGTCAAATAAAAAGACAATCACAATGATAATATGAAGACAAGGGTAGTTTTAAGACTATAATGGTAGTCCTCATTAAAGACCTCAGTCTAGACCTTAAGAGGAGCACAATCAAGAGAGGTTTCTATCACAAAGAATAACTGAAGGAAGTGAAGAATTTTCATGATTGGCTTGTGAAACATGAGAAACCTTGTACCTTAAGAATTTAGTCATTAAGTTGATAGTAGGAAACTCCAATGGATCAAAGTGGAAGGGTTGTATTCAAGGCATGATCAAAAGAATCAGGAACCTGTTGATGGTGAAAATGACACAAGCAATGTTAAAACAAAATATTTCTACTCTATTTCTCCTAAAAAAGAAAGACAACATGTAGTAGCCTAAATCCCAAGGTCCTGGTAGTTGGTTGTCAACTGCTTGGTGTCACTCAATCGGTTCATGCAATTGTAATGTTCAAGGGGCCTATGCTAGTGATAAAGAATGCAAGCAATAACTCATTCTTACTGAACTGTTTTAGTAAATTAAGGGGTTTCAAACAAAAAAAAAGATAGATCAAAGGAGATACCAGTAAAACATGAACAAAACTCATCTAACATCTAGACATATATCTTCACCAATGAATGTTTTTCCAATCAGATCAAGAAAAATACCATAAGATGACACAATCCATAGAATAATCTATACCATTGCATACATTTTAGGTGCTTAATTAATTTCACCTATCACAATTACTTCAAAGATTTCAAAAGAACACACATTCATTCATTGCCAAGATCATAGATCAACAGATTTCAACAAATTTAATCCAATGACAATCTAACAAGATAATCCTTAAATCTAGTTTCTTGAAATGATTTTCATCACTCAAGAAAATTTTATGCTTCAGCACAATCACTGACATACAGATAAATTATAATTTATCAGCCTTATCAAGTAAAACAACTCAATTCTAACACCATATTGCGTAAACTTGTAATTTTATTAACTGTAAAGTATCTAGTAACAATGTATCTCAGTAATCACTACAAAATCCTATCTCCTAATATCAGGTAAGTCAATTCTATTCTCAATTAGCCGACCTTTACAATATGATACCCAAAGGGTATTTATAAATATACAATATTCAAACTCTACTTCTATTTTAAGTCATCCACCCTTTTAGGAACAAAACTTTCTTGGAAACTCAGATTGATTTGATGTTGAGTTCTTACATTAGACATTTAATTAAACTAGAGAATAGAAAAATAAAAGAGAAACATGTCATGCGCTTCAAAAATTGTAAGTGCTACATGCAACATGTGAAGAAGAAGAAAATCATGCATGCAAGAGATCTATGCATGTGAAACTGGGTCTGCAATGAACTCATCATAACTGGCAAAGAATTGCTATAATATATCTATTTCTAACCTGTCAACCCAGCTGTCTTCAAATTTAATCCACTCCAATTCTACTACAATAAACCCTCTCATAGCTTTTATATTTGTTAACTCTCTTCTAGCAGATTTTATCTCCTCTTTGACATCCATTAGTCAATCTATCATCAGATCTTCACCATCATCTCCTTTCTGCACGAGTCCTCTAAATCTTTCATCCCATTTCTCTTTTATCTGACTCAAAGGCATGCCTTCCTTTGTTAATACATTGACATCTACTATGATAGCAATAAACGCCTCCAAATCCTCAAACTATTCAGTCAGATTATTAATAGCGTCTTGGACCTCATTCTTATGTTTACACAAGAAGTATGTTCTGAATCAGAGTATACGAGAGGTCTTTTCCACAAAATCTTTATTATCCTCCTCAAGTATTGACTGGTCAAGAAGAGTAGTCAAAGGCATTGTACTAACCTTCTCCAATTTCAGACTATACTCTTTATAATCCTCTTCCTGTTTCTCTGATGTTTCAATATATTATTGCATTTCTCTTATCAACTCTTTTGTGCTTTTGTAAACCTCAAAACCCTTGACCAAAACCTCACTACCTCTCAATTCAACTTGTCTACCCATCTGTCTACCATCTCCGCTTTGCCTCTTACTTGCACTAAGTCATCTACCTCCTTTTTGCTTAAGAAAATTGGAGTCTCAATAGCCGTTACCTGTTGTGATCTCAGAGAGGAGACACTTTTCAAAAATGAATTCAATTGATCCAACTAAGCCTTAAGCTCATCTTTCTTTTGTTTATCTTTTAACATTCTTGATTTAGTTGTTGAAGCCACCATATCAATTAAATTCATTTGCTGATTCCTAGTGGGCCTTCCCAAGTTGACAGTACTCAACTGATAATCTGTTAACTGCATGTCCCCTACCTCCTTTTTTGTCATTGGTATGGCACACTCAACAACAATGTCTCCTTTGTTCGTGAGTCTGGTAGAATGTAGAATCTTGGCCTTCTTTTTAGGCCTTTCTTGTTCAATCTCCTTCATCATATCCTCCCAATTGAGAGGTTGTGAAGGTGTTACTACCCTTTTCTGTAGATCTAATTTTAACTAAGTAGGAGCACTTGGAGCAGTAGTCATTTCAGTGTAAGAAAGAGTAATGGTAGAAGGTGGCTGCATAATTACCTGGGATTGAGAATCAACCCTTGATTCCTCTTGTTGTTTTTGCACCACATGCATTTGCACAAGCTTTTCAGCCTCTTCCCTATCTTTCTATTCTTGTATCTCCTTCTCTTATTCTTCCTTCTTCAACCTTTCTTCCTCCAATCGATCTCTCTCCAAATTTTCCCTTTCCAATTTTTTCTTTTCTAATCTATCCTTCTCTATCCTTTCCTTTTCCAATTTTTCCTTATCCAATTTTTCTTTCTCTAAAGCTTTTTTTTCCAGATTTTCCTTCTCTAAAGCCTCTAGTCTTTCTTTCTCTAACCTTTTTGCCTCTAAAGCCTTAAGCTTTTCTACCTTTGCTTCTTCTTCTTTTTGGCAAGCTTCCTCAACAATTTTCAACTTGGCCTCCAGGACTTCTTTCTCTCTCTGAGTTCTTGCCTTCTCTTCCTCAAGGTCATGAATCTTTTGTATCAGCTCTAACTTACCATTTTCTTCTTTAACCTTAAGTACATGTTCTTGTTTCCTTTTTTGTCTCTTTACTTCATTACTTCTTGATTTTGCTTCAATTTGTTGCTGCTATAGTATGGAATCAGTCTCAGTATTCATGACATTTTGCTTCTCTATCTCCCTAGCTTTTGCCTCAACATTCTTTCTAACTTCTTCAAACAATGTACATTGCTCTTCTTGAGTCATTATCTATTCAGTATCCTCCTCTAGAGGCATATTCTCTTATAAGTCCTTCTCTGACACAGTTTCATCTGAATCCGTTCCAACATCATGAATTTCCCTTTCCACTTCCTTTCCTTTTGCAGTTTCAGCCATACTATGAAGAGCCCCCTTTCTGATTTCTTCACTCTACTACTTTGCAAGTGGGACTTGTGTGGATGATTCACCTAATGTAGGTGTTGAAACAACCGATCCTATTTGAACATCCCCTTCTTGTGTTTCCTCTTCATCCCCTACTGCTTCAAGTTCTATCTCTTCAATGTCTGGGGGAAAGAACTCCAATGGCTCATTGGGAGGTGTCTTCCTTTTAATTCTCTGATACCCTTTCCCATTTTTAGGAGCTGGTGTTTGAGGACCTGTGGTTCTTAACATCAACCAGTGAACACTTCTATCCAAGACTATTCTGCCTATTTACTTTATGTCAATAGTTTCTTCACTGTCCCAATCAATTGGATCTAGGCTCTTGGTTCCTATGTTTAAAGCCTCATAAAATGGATCCAATACAACTCCATCATCCACCAAAGTTTCAGGAATGTCATTTCTGACCCCAAGATCTACCATGAGTGACACAGATAACCTCTCATAATTCTTTTTCCTCAAGTCATAATCATCTTGTCGATCACTCCAGAAATCTTCTAACAAATTGAAATGCTTATCAAACACAAAAGGCAACAAGGCATGCATCTTACCCTTCAGGTCAAAGTACTTACGGGCTGTGTATAAACCCAACTTCAACTATATCAGCTCACTACAAACCACCTTTGCTCCTACCAAATGCTGACAACCATACTCACCCAAATTCATGGGAAACTTGTGACATCCTGTCTTATGTTTTAAACGAAACCAAGCATTAACTCCAAGAGCCTGATATACAAACTCCATCAACACTATTCTATTATTGCAACACCTTGGAAGAAAGTGTGGGTGGCCTTCAAAACCAGCTACCTGAAATATGTAAATTTGGGGTATTGAATGTACCAACATCCCCATTCAACAATGAATTCCATGGCTTCTTGACTCAACTTGTACCCTACATCTCCATTCAATTGATTAATGACTACATATATGAATGCATCATTGACTCTTCTGAACTGAGTCTTAGCAACCTGAAGAGACAACTGGTCATAATGCTCCCACACTTTCTTCTGTCCATCTAAGACTCCCATTATCCCTACTCTGTTTAAACTTGGGAAGATACCCAACCTTGCTGCTACATACACAATATAAGAAGTCATAAAGAAACACTTAGTCTCCATGATATTGGTCAGTTGATCATGAATAACATTTGATACAATCATCGACCAATCAAACTGATGAGTGCCATGCAAAATTGTCTGGATGAAAGGAAACATCCACTCCTTGAAATGAAATGTATCTCTCTTCCCAAAAACTCTTGACAACATCATGATTAAATCTGATACCTCTTTGTAGAAATCTACCCTCTTTGGCTGATCTGCAAGCTTATCTAGAGATTTCTTCTTTGTTTTCAACCACTTTTTGTTCAAATGGGACTTATTGGATTATTTATAATTACTATGTTTCTCCAAGGCCTCTGCCTCATCCAACCGCACCAAGTTCTTAGGATCTGGGACATTGAATATACTTTGCAATGCTTGAGGAGTGAGATCAATTATCACATTGTTTGGGAATCCATGCACTATCTGGTAGCAGGATTGTAGGCACTAGCTGCTGTCAAGATCAACTCTGGGCATTGGAATTACAAAGGAAATATAGTGATATGTGCCAAGCCAGAATCAACAATTCCTTGTGTCCTTCCTGTTAGACCTTCCCTTTCCTTAAAGGTTTCTGCATATAGCTCCTCAAAATTGTACTGGCCCAAATTGGTATTAGTGATGTCTGACCAATCTGATTCTACCTTGCTCACTTTCACAATAGGACTCCTATGATTATACCTCAAGGTATAAGGCAATTGTTCAGGCTTGATCTTCTTTGGTTTAGGCATTGCCTTTGATGTCCCTCTAGGCCAATTTCTTTGAGAAGCTTCTCTTGATGTTCTCGACATCCTCTTAGTTTTCCTGCAACAAAATCTCTAGTTAGATTCTTGAACAAGCATCTCAAGTTATGTCTTTAAACTCATACCTTTCAAAGGCACATCAGAGGCGGAACTAGGCAAACAAAACCCTAAATAATCTCCTTTTTAGCACTGTCGAGCTCAGAGTCAGAACTGGAATGGTCATTCTGCTATTAAGAAGTGGGCTCGGAGTCAGAAGTGGAATAGTGATCGGAACCGGAACCGGAATGGAAACTGATTCGGTTTCCTTTAGATTTTCTATTTTCATATTCCGTTATGGTTCCGCTTCCACTTCCGCTAGGTAAATATTTTTATGAAGTAAAAGCTTCTCATTATAAGCGGAGTCAGAGACGAGATGGAAGATGGGATTGACACTCAACATAAAACACATCCAACATTCTAAATCAATTTCGGTCCCGCTTCCAACTATGTAAACCATGACATCATCAAAGATTTTAACAACTTAATGCATAACTTCATGACTAAAACTCGGGTCATATTAAATGAAAAGAGGGCTTAAATATATATGAGATCGACCATGCCCATATGACCGTGGGGATGACTATATTTTAGGGCATCATATTTTAATCATTTTTAAAACGTGATCATAGAGATGCATAAGAGCCTAACCTAGAAAACACGATAAAACTAGGGCATGGATTTAACCCTTCCTATTTTACCAGATTGAATGCACGACAAAACCCTAAGTAAAAACAAGATTCAACTAAACCTAACTTATTGTAAAAACATGAATTTAACCTACCTCACTGTGAAAAAACCTAACTAAATCTACGTGTTTAAAAAAACTAACCTAGCATGACACGATCACGACCAAAATGTGAAATCAACCGTGCCCTCTATCACCATAAAACAAGAAACGCAAGCACAAAAACAAGAACAACAAACAAACAAAGAAAAGAAAACAAACACATAAAGATCAAAGAAAGCGAACTTGTTCAAAGATCTGAAACGATCAATTAAACAATATGAACGAAGAACACGAAAGTAAATAAAAGAAAAGTCGAGAGTAAGAAGCCTACCTCGAACACAAAAAGTCGGCTAACCTTTTGAATTGATTCACAAGTATATCTCTCCTCCTTCAATCGATTCACTCAAATAAACTCCACAACTGTTCTTCCTTGCTCTTCAATCTCTTAACAATGATAATAATGATACGATTAATCCTTAATGAAGGTAAAAAATGAGAATTTCTATCTACGCAGGCAGCTATCATTAATGCATTAAATGCAATTGGGCAGAGTCAGAATTGATAGAGAACCAACACTTCACTACAATGCGACTTTAGTCAAAAAGTCAACGACCCAAAAGCGGCGGGAGTAGAATCGAAACTGAAACAGATCCGAAAATTTAAGGAATTTCCCAACCCCATTCCCATTCCGGATCCGGGTTCACCAACAAAGGGAAAAATGGAACCAAATACGAAAATTAAAAAATAAGACCGACATAATGAAATTTAAGACAAGGACTTAATCAAAAAAAGAAAAAAGTTCAAAAAGCGGAGGCAGAGATAGGATGGATTATGATTTTGCAATTTTCAATAAACACCAACTTAACGCCCACTCCGGTTCCGGCTCTAGTAAAGACAAAATAAAAGGCCAAAAAGAAAGACTGTCAAGATGGGAATCAGAATGGGTTTTGAAAGAAGTTTCAAAACCCGATTTGGTTCCAGCTCCGATTCCGATAGACTAAATCAAAATAAAACAAAGTGCTGAAAGAAAAAGACTCCAGACTTCATTTGAAATCAACCAAAGATAAATGAAAAAAAAGGGGGACCCATTTTGACCAAGGCAAAAGATGGGGTGGTTATGCAAGGCATAATAGAACATTTTGGTCATCTCACAAACAAAGCTAATGAAGAGGTGCATAGGATTTGATAATAATGACAGTCCTTATTTTCAAATTAGGGAACTATGACAATATCAGAATGAATGCAATTTGAAGGACTAGAGAGGACATTCACATAGAGATGTCAAAAAGATAGTGACATTCCCATGTTTTCAACGTACATGGAGATGGATAAAATTATGAACTCAAGGATATAGAAGAAGATACTTGGCTTATAAAACATGCACACTAGCATTGTAAATTGTTTTAGATCTCTTTGTGAAGTCAAAGTCAACATACAAGGTTGCAAAAGGATAAGAAGCATTATGATAGTTATTAAAATGGAAGAATAACTAAGAAAGTGTCAAGGTTTTTGTTTTCTTCTCACAAAATTTATGAATTAATCATGATTATCATGAAGTGCAATAAAAAGACATTCAAGAGTTTGATAAAGATGATCACAAATAAGAGGGTTCAGTGCTCTATAAAGTACAGTTTAGCAAGGGTAGATGTATAGTGATAGTCAAAAGAGAGTCTAGGATAGACAAAATCTTAGGTTTGAAGGCAATGAACATTGGTAATGGTGGAAATGTTATTGCCAACTATGCTACTAGGAATGACACAATAAAATAAGGGGGGATATGTAAAATGTATTAGGAGGTTCTTTTCTACAATTTTGTGATAAAGACAAGATTCATAATGCAACAATGGACAATCATTTAAAAAACATAGTCACTACAAGGAAATGGGAAGTTGTAACAGGTTTTTCATGAAGATGACAACCCAAAGTGACTTTACAAGTGTAAAAGGATGAATATTTGTGGTGCCAAGAGTAAACAATGATTGATAGCAGCTTTAAACTAGAAGGTAATGAGATAGTGGAGTTTAATAAGTTTCAAAAGGCATATCATCATGAAATAATCATACTAAGGACAAGAACCAAAAATAGAATATAGTGTTAAGCTTACAAAATGATGAGTTACAATTAAATATTCCCTTCATAAAGGCAGACCCTAGATTAGAATGTGGACAGTAAAATCAAATGCCAAAGTTACATAAATGAAGAACAAATTTTGTCAATAGTGCAATCAAAGGTCGACTCAACCATATTGAACAAGTGAAGGGAATTAGTGAAATTATGATAAGGATGAAGACAAAGCTAACTTATTAATTTTGAAGGATAATAGTGGAGAGTCACTTACAAATCTATGAAGGATAGTGATAACAAAGAAAGTTTAGTGAAGAAAATGATAGTCATATGGGACATGAAGACAATTTTGAAGAAAAGGTGACAATCCCATAGTCAGCATGTTACCAAGTAAGAATTAGTGGAAAAATTAATGGAGGACAACCATATGTGAAAGGATAGTTTGAAAAAAATGGAATGAACAGTCTCCTCATACCCTTGAATACATAGTCAAACAAGTGACAATGGATTTGATTTTATAAGGTAATGTATTTATCAAGGATGACATTCTTAATTCTCAAAAGGTCAGAGAGGATGGTCGTAAGTCATACAAGGTATGAAAAAGAATAGTTTGATATGAAGGGAATCAATGTAACATGAGCACCATTAAGGATGATAGTCATATCAAGAAGCTTGTAAAGCTAAAAATACCAAGACAAAAGATCACATGAAAGGTTCATGCAAGCAAACCCTAGACATGCCCATCATCATGCTTGAGCTTTCTCATGTTGCGAGGAATTAGCTAGCCTAAACATTTAGTTTTAAGACACTTAGAGGTAGTTTATGCCTATTTTAGAAGCCCATGTGGTTATAACTGAAGTTAAGAGGAGTTTGGGGCTAAAATCATGCCTTTTATGAAGTTTAGGTCCCTAAAATAAAGTGTTTTTTTCTTTGTACACCTAGCAACTCAAGTTTCATGCAAATTGATTATGTCTCATAATTCCAATCAATTTCATGCCTTTTTAAGATGATCAGTTTAAGTTGAGTTGGGGCACACTTCTAGGGGCATAAAAAAATTATAAAGTAAAATAGATCAATTCAAATCTTCTACACCAAAATTTGCATAATTGGCTATAAGTTCAAACGTATTTCACACCCAATTCTAAATCATGCAATCTTCACATCTTCTACGAGGTTCGACCTCTTTTAGCTGAAGAGTTTTTCTATAATATAAATCATTCAACTCTTTCCAGTTAGTTCTTTCATTCATTTTTCTGCCTTATGCAAAAGAGATGTATTGTAACTCATTTTGAGAATTATAGAGCAACAACTTTGTTTTATTTTCAGTATTTTCAAAGATTGTATAAGCAAAAGTCTTTTTTTTTTAATCAATAAAAAGAAACAATTTTTCCTTCTCAAAATTTGTGAATGGATTGATATTGTGAATGATTTGAGGTATTTTTTGTGATTTAAGCATTAAATCCTTGAGTTAGGTCTCATTTGCAATCATTTTATCATGGAATAATATGAAAATTTATGTAGTTCATAGGCTGTGTTAGCTGATTTTAGATTTTTTAGTTGTGAAAACACATAGTTTTGCTTCAACAAAACTTGAAACATAACGATACTTTGAAACACTTTAGTATAAGTTGGTAAAAAATGAGTTGTGCATAGGGTTAGGCTAAGTTTTTGAGAAGAATTTTGAGTTAGAACTACAAGTACATATATTTTCATCATTGGTGCATCACCTCCTATTGGAAACAAGCCACACTAAGAGGGGGGGTGAATCAATGTTATGCAAAAATAAGCTTTATTAACCTTTAACTTTAAAGCATCAATAAGATTCATTCATAATGGATAAACAAGGAAGCTAACACAACACCATAACACCCATATTTTTATGTGGAAACCCTATTACGGGAAAAACCACAGTGCATGCCCAATCCATAAGTATGATTCTGAGTATACTCAAAAGTGAAGATTATAAGGGAATGCACTTTCATTCAGGCACACTGCCTAGAGCTGACTACTCATGAAAGAAAGGGCTTGCTACCCAAGAGTTTAGATTAAATCCATCTGAAGATTTGAAATGAGATGTTAGTATCTAAAATGCCTGATTACAGTTCCAAATTAAGCACAATAATGGATTTGTTCTTCTAGAGACTGAATCTGCAATTCTACTCTATTCTGCTTATGCACACAACACAAATCATCTATGTGGAAGTGAAATTGTGCATTATAACACCTCTTCCCTTCTCTAACTCGTTGTTCAAATAAAAAAAAACTCTTACATCATGAAAAATGATATGGAAGACCAAGTATATATATCTACAATATAGGATTTATTACACTTTGTCAACTTCAATAATACACAAGAAAATTACAACTGTCAGATCACATTATGAGAAATATACAATGTGTACCCTCAAAGATAAGCCATAACTTGGATAGGACCTAAACAATGACATAAAACATAGATATACTTAATTAATTCATTCCCAAACATCCACAACTTAGTACACTCAAGAGGTCGACCTCAATACAAGAAAAACCTAAGAACATGACAATCGAATCTTCTAACTTTCACACGATTTGGTACAAGCTGCTACACTTCAAAAGAAATGAGGATAATATGCCAAAAAAATTCCCTAGGGTGCACAAATCAAAATAATAGCCGAGAATGATCTTACAGATCGAAGAACACTGTGGTATCAGATACACTGTTCTCATTTGATACTTTTTAATCTTCTTTGCCAGTAGGAGCAAATGATGGAGTGTGGATCTGATAGATGATTATGGTTGCCATTAATGACAATGCCAAGTGATGTTCACAATGTCTCTTGCCAAAAATCTCCCCCTTTGGAATTGATGGCAACACTTAGTGAAAAATGACTAAGTGTCAGATCAATACTAAGATAGACTGTACCGCTCAAAAATTTAAAAATATAATTCTCTAGTTATCCCTCTGAGAAGATTAAACTTTTTTCACTCTATTCTTTCCCTCCGTTTGAATCAATGGAAAAGGTAGGCGTCGAATGCCAAAAATGTATTGATTCGCAAAAACTGTTTGAGAAAAAAAAACTGTAACTTACATGATTTGAAAAATATCAGCAAAGTCTTTCTATAGCTGAATCAGATTTATGTCCCAAATCCTTTTAATACTTTCCAAAATTGTGATGTGGCCATAGATCAGATAGGATTGAGTCTCTACAGACTCCAAGTTGGATGGATTTGCAACTCTTAAAGATTCCTCTCCTTCTTTGAGAGAAATTGAAAATATGTCAAGTTTTGTACAAATAATGCTCCGAAATTCACAACTTCTAACAACAATTTTGTCATTTTCACATTTCAACCCCTGTATATTACTGAGAAGAGGTCCATCACTTCTCCTTCTATTTTACCAGCACTACTAGTTACTAGATCAAATTATTCTGAGATAGCATTTAGTTGTAGTTCCAGCTCCTTGACCTTCTTTTCATTTTCCTCTATAAATTTTGAGAAAGATAGGCATGCTTTGTAAATCTTTACACCTTCAGACAGATCATCCTTCACATTCTTAGTTCAAGTAGTCAAGAGTTTTTTTATCTTGAACAATCAATTATTTCATGCCACTAAATATTTTAGCATCAAATTCATTTCGTACTTTTGTCATGGTTGATTTTTCAAATGACTCAAAATGAGTGTCAATAGAGTTGATTATCCATTTTAGCTCACATGAGGATGAGCTAGTTGGATCTTTCACATAGGATGGAATTAATTTATCCAATACCCCGAATGCTAGATTTAAAAGTTAGTTGTCCTCAATGTGAGATTTTAGTAGGTCCTCTCTTGCCTGAGCTTGAGCGAATGTAGCTACTCTCATCTTCTGAATTGGGCTAAGGTAGATAGGTGAATGGGACCTTCGATCAATTCTGCATCTAGGTCTTCCTTTTGTGCAACCAAAAATTGCTTTACAACCTTAGAAGTGTCTCTTGTAGTAATAAGAACTGCTTCCTTCTCCTCAAAAAGTGTTTCCTCAGATGAAGGTGTGGGATTGACTTCAGCTATTTCTACATTTTCAACTAAAATATTTTCAGGTGCCTCCACTTCCATGGGAATTTCAGTGTTAGCATCAACACCAACATTATCATCAACATTTTTATCAACATTTCCTTCTTCTACTTCATTTACCAAATCAGGTAAAACATTATCAACATGGGTTTCCTTAGTCACAATATCAACTCTTTCACTTAACAATATTTCTTTTAGAATTTTCTCAGTTTCCTTTGTGACTTCTTCTATTTCACCAATCATAAGTTTGTTGACCCTTGTTTTACTCTTGAACTTATTTTATGCTTTTTTCAAGAGTGCCTTCATTTCATTTAGAGACATAGCTGGACATAGTTCAGCTAGAATCCTTTATCTCATTTTCTCTTCTTCATTTCTAGCACTTAACCTCCTAGCTTCCAGAATGTCATATAATTTTTTTGGAAAACTATACATTATTTCAATCAGAACTTTATTGAAAGAATTCATGTGTTTTATAGTTTCCTCTTCCAAAATTATTTTTTTCAGAAAAATTGAAAGATTCATACCATTTCAGAAGTAGTTTTAAATTTCCATCCTGAACCATAGCTTTGTCAATAGCTTACACAAACATACCTAATCTGTTTGTCTTTTCTTTCATTTGGATTGATCACCTTCATTAGAAGGATTGCTTTGTGCGACTGCAACTAATTTAGTACCTTGATTCTGGATCTCTTTGATTTCTTTATCAGATTTTGTCTCATCCTCATCTGAGATACCCATATATATATTTTTATTTTCTTCTTTCCTTCCTTTACAAATATTTTAGGCCTAGTTTTTATGGGAGTGACCTTTGTTGCAGGGACTGACTGGGATACAAATCTTCTTGTAGTCCTAGTTTGGCCGGATTACACTGTCAGACCAGCTGATTTTTATTTTGATGCCTCTCTGGCAGCTTGTCTTGCTGCTTCATCTTTAGCTCTTTTTTGTCTAGCTTCTTTGAGAAAATATGGAGATATTCCCATGCTCTCTATGATAATCTCAACTTCTTTTATCACTCGCTTAGTACCAATTGGATTTCTCAACTCACTATGTACCTCTTTATCCTTTTCATCATATGTTCTGAATCTCTCTTCTGCTAGATCAATTGGTTTGCTAAGGATGTGTTTAGCATACATGTCCAAGATTTCTCTATCGACATCATAACCCATAGGCCTAATCTAAATCATTCTAGGATCAACGACCTCCATCATACACCGATCAATGCTCACCATAAAAAAAATAGAATCTTTGTATTTTTCTACAATAGAGATAGGAATCCTCTCTCTTTCTTACATCATAGCCTAGAAATCCTTGAAATATCTCCACATAGTAGTATTCTTTGATTTCATATCCCTGGTACTATACAAAAGATCTCCGATTTGTTCAGTTACCAAAGAGTCTTTTCTCCACTGAACTATACCAACTCTTGGAATCTCATTCATGAAATAACAGAACAAGCATAAAAGCATGGTACCGTATTTGAATGATTTTTTCTTATCCTTCTTTATTTTGGGCAGATTTTCCATTATTTGAATCCTCAGCATCTCACATAGATCATAGTCAGAATTTTCTTTAAACATCTGGTAGGTTGTATAAATTATTGTGTTAGATACATGGTTTTCTTAGCTAGAATGGTAGATTTTGTAACCAATGACCATGGATGCAAATTTTACATCTATATCAATGATGTTGTCTATGGTGATTTCCCTTTTGTCATAAGTTGATCCTATTGCATCTGTGACAATTTGATTTTTCACAGATTTGAGAATGAGCAACCCACTGGAAGAATTCAAACTAGTTATGGTACTAATGGCTTCCTTAGTGATTTTGAATGGAATGGTAAGCCACATGAATTCATCATGAACTTGACTTAGGACATATCAGACCCATTCTAATTCCATAAACATGAGAAATTTAGCCATTTGTACAAATTTATTTGTTTCCAAAATTTTATGCTCTGGCTTTACATGGAATTCTTCATCAACAATGTAGTGATTATACAAATTCAAAATGTGGGAGCTACCCAACTCTTTAATATTTGCATGAATATAAACCCTAATATCTTTTGTATGCAAAACTCCATGCGAGACTGATGAAAAGGATCCTAAAGGGTTAGTCTCAAGAGATTTATAGGAATGCCATTTAAATTTCGATCGAGGATGATCCTTGAATTATATACCAAAGGAGTACTCATTTTCCAAAAATCGCAAATTTGTAGAGTTTCTCTAAAATACTTTTTTTGCTAGATCACAATTGAAATGTTGAATATCTTTTGATGCTTGGATTTCACCTCAAATTGCTACAGATCACTTATGAGCTCTCCAAACTTCTCTTTAAAATGCAAGGTGAGAAATAAAGTGTGAAATGAAATTTTTATCTTTTTTCGCACCTAACACTTTAGTCACAATAAATGTTGTTACCCTAATACATCTAGTTATATTGTATCTGTACACAATAGCAAATAGAGCATCTGTGGACCTCCATTTTGAAATAGTGATTCCTTTAATGAGTTCAATAGCTTATGTTGATCAATTGTGCATCTACTGAACACATTTGCATCCTATGTCACTTTCTGGTTAGGGGTTCATTTTATTTTCTTTGACAACTCCCCCTAGGCCATAGGCCTGAGACTAATTCCTAGAGGAATTACCAGAAGAAGGTTTTGGTGCTAGCACACTCTCTTTAGTAGAAGGTTCTTTCTTATGCCATTTCTTCTGCATTTGTTGCCTCACTGTATCTATAGTGATTTTACCTTTTCCTTTGATGTCTTTCTGCACATTTTTCTTTTTGTTTACCAAACCTTTTCTGTTCCAACAATATGTTGCTATATGACCATTTTTTTTTGTAGTAGTAGCATACAAAATTTCTTTTTCTAGACAAGTTGTTCCATTGATTTCATCTTGATTTGTACTAGTTAGCAGTATGACCAAGTCTATTGCATGTGTAACATCTGACATTTCTATGGAATTGATTCATCATACTTCTGCATTCATTTGAATTATGACCTATCTTATGACAATTGAAACATTGAACTGAAAAATGTGGACCACTTTGATTCATCCTACTTCTACACTAAGAAGCCATATGTCCAAACTTAGTGCATTTGAAATAGCATCCACTAAATTTCTGAGCATTAGGTTGTCTTACCAAATACCTTCCAGGTTTGTTCATTTGGTTTCCTTGCTTGAATTTCCTTTGTCCAGAATCCTTTTGTCTTGATTTTGAGCTTTATCCTTTCTCAAATCCAAGACCTCTTTTGTCACCATGAGTCCTCTGATTATCAATTAGTTCATTGAGCATGGCTATGATGGATTTGAACTTTTCCTTGCATTCATTTGCATTAAAAAGTTCATATCTAACATCATCCAACTATTTCTCGAGTGCTTCTTCACTATTTCTAGATAATTCCAATTCATCATTCAATGGATGACATAACTCAGATTTTTCTTTCAGGGATTGAGTCAGACTTTCTTCATTCTTCTTTTTGTCTTCAATTTCTTTTTTCATCTTCATCATGATGGATTCCATTTGAAGCTTGAGAATTGTATTCTCTTGAGTAAGCTTTTCACATTCCTTAGTCTTATCTTTCAGGGTTCTACTGGATTGATCATCTTCAGTGCTCTTGTTATCATTCTATTGAATTTGTTCACAAAGTTCCTTTCTCTTCTCTCTTGACTTCTTGATTTTTTCTTTCAGGGACTCAATGAATTTTTCTGCATCCTTAAGATTCACTTATATTTTCTGGATTCAATTTTTGACTGATCAAGGTCATCTAGGGCCACCATAAGTTGTTGTTGAAGATTTCTTTAATCCATTGACATATTTTCCAAGATCTCCCGAAGTTTTTGGAATTATTCTTCTTTAGAGGAACTAGCTTTAATACCGATTGTTGGAAACAAGCCACACTGAGAGGGGGGTTGAATTAGTGTTGTGCAAAAATTAGCTTTAGTAATCTTTAACTTTAAAGAATCAATAAAATTCATTCACAATGCATAAAAAATAAAGTAAAAACAACACTATAACACCAATATTTTTATGTGGAAACCCTGTTAGGGGAAAAACCATGATGGATGGCCAATCCACAAGTATGATTTTGAGTATACTCAAAAGTGAAGATTACAAGGGAATTCACTTATTAAAAAAGGTCTTTATACCCTTCTTTAATCCCCTTGAAAAAGTGGTGAAAAGGGGAGGGTAGTTGGGTGGTTGAGTTAGTTTTGGTAGGAAGTTACTTCTTCCTTCTCTTTAAAACTCCTCCTTCATGGAATGGGGAGAGTTACTTGCTGATTTTTGCTTCTTATGATTTTGTGATCTTCTATTTAGAATTCTTGAGGAGAGAGAGTGAGAGTGTGATTGGGAAGAGTAGGAGAGAAAGGAAAAGGTTGTGCTCATGTTGCAACACTTTCTTGTGGGTGGTGTATTTCATTTTTTGATCATTTGAAGAGTCTGAAACTTCAATTGGGTTATTGTTCGTTCATTTTTTCACCAAAGGCTTAGAGGAGGAGGATTCTCATCCAAGGATTCTATCATTAGTGGGATATTGTGATTTGAGGTAGGATTCTTTTCTTTATTGATTAAATGAAAATATTGTATGTGCTTTTTTTATGGGTTTGTTGGGTTTTGTGAATATGTGTATTATTCTATTATGTATTGTTATTTTATGTGTTTTATAGGGAGTTGACCCCCTCTTGCGAAGAGGTTGATTTTGGTCCTCCATGTGCAAGGAGTTTAGTGGGAATGACTCCCACAATGAGGAATATTTATTTTAGGGTAGGAGTACCCATGCTTATTCATGGATATGAGTATCCCCCACATATTAAATTTTCTTTGGATGGTAAATGGGTGTGTTGATGGTGCATTATCGTGTATGGAGTTCTTGATGTGGAGATTGAATTTTGGGATATTGTGATACATACATATATTTTTCCCCTTAATTGGTAGAGCCCCTACTCCCCTATGTGGAATTACTTCTCAAAATTTTCATGTGTTAGAAATTTACTTTGGGTTTTTTGTAATTGTTTGAAGTGTGGCCAAATAAGTGCATGTGTATTCCTTGTGTTAAGTAATTTTTTTTGTGAGATTTTGTGAAGAGTAACCAAGTGGCTAAATGTTTCACCATGATTGGGGTGGGTTATCTCACAACCCTATGGATGGGTGGAGAGTTCATTGGCTTGTTGTTGTTTTTCCTCTCTTGTTAATTTTTAGGTTCTTGGATGGAGGTTGCAAATGTTTTGGAGTTGTTCAACTCTTTTGGAAAGAAAAGAAAGTGTGGTTTTGATTTCAAGAAATAAATATTTATTTCATAATGTAATTTGTGTATTAAATGTTTTAGATCATTGTAAAGGTGTTAGAGTCTATAAAAAATGTGTTACATATACATTTGAGGGGAAATAAAAAATATCAATTGTTAAGTTGTAAGTCAAAAATGTATTTGTAAAATGAAATTTTACGTGTTTCTTTGGAAGAAAACATTGTATCATTTCCATTATTTAGTTACCATGAAATTTTTTCACTCCTTGGGTACATTACTTGTGCTAAATGGTTGTATTGTTTATTTTATGAAAGAAAAGTAATAAGTTGATCTTAAATGAGATTCTTAGAACTAGTTTTGGGAAAATGTTAAGGTAGTTGAACCAAATTGTAGAAAACATATGATTACATGTTTTATATATTTATTTTTTCATGGTTCAATTGAAAAATTAAATTAGTGCATTGTATGGAACTTAGGTTTACATATATCAGTGGGAACTTAAGATTAGATTTGAAATTGTAACATCGAAAAAAGGGTCCTTAGGCTTTGTCTTGCTCATTTGGGTCCTCCTTGCATATTTTGGCTTAATGTTGCCTTGATTTAGTGTTGTAACATGGATAACACATTCAAATTAGATCTTGTGCCCTTGTGAACTAATGTATTTTAATGATGCCTTGTAAAGGTGTTGTAAAGTGTTGTAACACACTTTCATACTTTTCTAGGATTTTTAAGCATAATAAACATTCTTTCAATCATAATTTATCTTAACCTTGCCTTATTTGGCATGTTGTAAAGTGTTGTAACACACTTTCACATTCCTCTAGGCTTGTCATTAATAATTGGAAATTCTTATGCTTTAATTGGCCCCTTTTTGCATCTACAAGCCTTATTTAGGTGTATTTTTTAGGATAATCTTGACAAAAGGCATTTAAAACATCAAAATCCCAAAAACCCACCTCAAATTCCTAAGGTGGGACTCATTTTCCATTCCGAGTGAATGATTCACCTTAGGTGGAACCCACTCACCGAAGGTTGCGAATGAGCCCCCTTTAGCTCAAAAATCAAATTTAATTTAAATATTTGGTAGGATTTTATTCTCCAATATCCAATTTCATCTTGTAGTGTTGTAATTTCAATATTTCTTACATAATTGAGTATAAATACAAGGTTCTTTCTCTCATTTTTCTCCCCAAGAATTTGAGCAAGATAATTCAAGACATTCAAGGGAAAATTATCAAGTATTCAAGAGCATTCTTCAAGCATGAATCATCATGTCAAAAATCACATTCTTTATGTTTGTCATTGTGCTCACAATTGTGATGTAGAGTTCATGATCCAAGCAAGCTTTTCATTCAATATCTATCAACATCAAGCAAGAGTCAAGAACCACATCCATTGCAGCGATTTCAAGCATAATTGCAGCACTTTATTGCTAGGGTTTGGTGAGTTGCAATGTCATCTTTTGTTCATTCATCATTATCCCTTTACATTTCTTTCATTTCAAGGTTTAACTACCAACAAGGGGTTTGACCAAGGCAAACCCCTATTCTCTAACCCCACAACCATTGTTCCCTCTCTTTGCATGTGATTTGCAGGTCTAGGTTGTAGATTTATCAAGGAGAAAGATTGGAAAAGTGGTCATCAAGTTTTCAAAGCAAGTCACAGTTGTGAACAAGCCTTGGAGGATCTTGGAAAAGACATACAAGATGAATTTTGCAGTTTCAGACTCGGATATGAATCAGGAACAAAAAAGAAAACTGAGAGCTATAGGATCCAACTTTGAATTTCCAAAAATCCAAAAGTGGAATGATTCACCACTCTTGGTGAATGAGTCCTAATATCCGTGTCTATTAGGGATTTTTACAGATCTAAGTACCCATTTGTTCAAAACTTGTTTTGGCACAGTATACCTAAAACTAGACTGGTTCACCCAAATTGGCGTATGAGTCCCAGTTGGATCCAACAGTGGATTTTTTAAGATTCCATATCTCCATTCTACCTTCTCCAATTTTCCAGGTGCACATTTCTAGTTTTATAGCTTTCTATTGCATATTACTTGTATTTCTAGGTCATTTTGCATATCACATTGTGTTTTCAAACATTTTCTTTTCCAAGTTTACACTTGGTGGTGAACCCCTCATTTCTCATCATTCAATCCCCCCTAGAACATTACCTTTTCCAAATTTCAATCTCCTTTGCATTGAAATCTCAAGGGTTTGTTCTTGAATGAAGCATGCCTTAGAAAAGTGGACCTTTCTCCTTTTAGGTCTAAAACCCTTGAAGCTCTAGACAGAAAGGACCTCCCCACACATTTTTATACGGTTCATTTTTGTGAGCCTACATTTACAACATCATAATTATGATATGGAGTGCATTTACATCCTAGATTTAGCTTGCATTAACATTGCATTAGGTTTTGTATTGGTTAATATGCATTCCAGGGTTTCAATTTTTGTATTAGTGAAAAGACCATTTAGCTTGCATTATTGTACTTAATTTTATTGAAAATTAGTAAACTTCTGCATTTGCATCTTACATTTGCATCAGAAAACATAAAAATCATAAAATTCAATTAAAAAATTCTATTTAAAAAAAAAAAAATTAGTATCTAGACTCATTCACCACCTTAGGCAAATCAGTACCTTTGCATATTTTTCATTGAATTTTCTATCATTTATAGTTCATTTTCTAAGTTTCTATTTGTTGATCCTGCATTTTAACTTTACTTTCCATATTTTTAGTTATAAGAATTTTATTCTTATTAGTTTACATTGCATTTACAGTCACCCCACATTTAGTATCTTTTGCATGAGTGTTTGGTGTCCTATTTCTAATACCATAGTGAGAAGAAGATTGAGACTCATGTCATCCCATGATAGCACAATTATTGTGGATCTTGGATTATCTAGAGCTTCCACTCCTAGTATTGACACTAGTACACTAGGCATGGATAACACCCTTAGTAACTCTTTTCCTTCAAGTAGCATGCAAGTTGAACCAGAGAATGAAAAAAATCAGCAATAAAAGATAATCCACATTCATGAGGACTTAGTGAACTTACAACATCAAATTAACCTTGAAAACATTTCAACTATTGTAATTCCTAAAATTGAAATTATTCACCATATGCTTGAAAGTGAAGATGGCCTTGACCTTGTGAAGAATATAGTAGAAATATTTGGCAAGCATCTTCCCTTAACCATTAGTTGTCCTTTTCTTGCAAACAATGTTCCAAGGTAAGGAGGAAATAAAATTCCTCCTCCCGCAAAAATATCCTCAATCCCTACCTACACCCCTCCTCAAGTCACAATAACGCAACAAGTTAGTAATGTGATTACTTCCTTGGGTATTCTAGCTAGCATCCCTAGTTCCTATGTGGCATCACATGTTATAGATCCTACTACCTTACCACCTATAATAATTCCATTCACTTGTCCCACACACACATACACTCCATCACCACTTTCAATTCCATCTCAAAATACAAGTAATGACCTTCTCATACATCAACTCTTTCAAACCATGTCATCCCCTCAAAATAAAGTTTCCACCATCAACCAAAATCAAAATGATCCACCCATGTATTATGTCGAAAGCAATCCATTATCCTTGGATATATTATGAAAACCGATGCTACAAGGTGTAGAGGTTCCTAGATTTGAGAAATATGGAGGGAAGGGAGATCCTTATAACCATTTTAAGTCCTACACTTCCCTATGTATTGAATTTTTCCTTGATGATAAACTATAAGAAAAGCTCTTTCTTAGGAGCTTAAAAGACACCGCCTTGGAGTGGTTCTCTTCTTGACCGAATAACTCAATTCATTTATTTGATAAAATTTTTGAGTTATTTATAAACCATTTCCAAGAGAAGATGACTCCTAATATGACCTTAACCAACTTGATGAGATGTAAACAAAAAGAGGATGAAAATATAATTGACTTTATCTCTTGATATCAATCGCTTTATTCTCAAGTCGATGTTGAGATCCCTAATCCACACCTTCAAAATATGTTAAAACTTGCAAAAAAAATTTAAATACAAGTTGACCATGATCAAATTCCCATCCTTTATGCACTTGTGCACTACCCTCTATGATTACCAAAATTTGGTTTGTAGTCGAGATATGAAGTCCACTTCTAGCCAAATTGAGAGATCTGAGCCTGTGCACCGAAATAATTCCCAACCCTTTAGAAAAAAAAATGGGTTCCTTCAATATAACTCTCCTCAATAACCAGCTAAAAATTTCCATAACCAAGTTGTTGTTGTCAAAGCCATCGCGCCCTTTAGCTATGGAGATCCAAAGAGACAATTCACTCCCTTACCCGACACCCTTCATAATACCATTTCCCAACTTATTACTAGAAGATGATTACTCTACCTCCTATCACGACACCTGACTCGAATAAGAATTTACCTCTGAGCTTTAATTCAAACGCTTATTTCTACTATCATCAACAAAATAGACATGAAATAGAAAATTGTAAGCATCTTAAACACCTTGTGCAAGACTTCATTGATTTCGATCATCTATCTATTGTGGGTATTAATGATCAAGACAATAAGTCAATTTCCCCTCTGAACCAAAACTTGAAAATTTTCACAAATCCCATGCCAAAACATAATATTTCATTTGTCAAAGCTAGAGACATGCCTAAGAATGATGTGATGAATATTGATATAGATGATGAACACATTGATTTTGTTCCAACTAATGCTATCAATGTCAATCCTATAGATGAAATGATAGGGGTGATATACATCATCCCTCGTAAGGGCTGAACTAAGAGTCCTGTTGATATTTCTTTCTCCTCTAAATACATACTTAAACATTTGACCAATGGTCCTCTTTACATAGCCGATCGTATCTATGATAAGCCCACTAATGGGATATTAATAGATCCTGCTCATGGAGAGAATGTGATCACCGAGGAATTCCTACTCTTGCATGAGATCTATCGAGATTACTATGAAAAATCGAAAGCATGGATCAAGAAAAAATAAATAAATTTGTGCCCTACAATTGGATCAATCACCCTACCATTAAAAATAGGACCAAAAACATTAGATGTTGCATTCTTCAACATCCTGCAGTCGGACCAATTTCATGTGAATCTAGGCCACTCATGGCATCGCTCCATGAAATTAGTCCCTTAGGTTGTGCACAAATGCTTAAAGTTTTTCTTTGACAATGAGATATTCATTATTAACCATAGTGGCTTTAACCCCTTGTCATCTAAAGGAAACTTTTCCCTAGATTTCTTTTGGCCCGAGCCCATGGAACCTATCAAACAAAGAGAAGACTTATTTTTATTGTCCTATCAAAAGTTCAAGGCAAAGAAGATAACATAGCTATCTCTTTGCAACATGTCCCCATCCACCTCTGAGACTACCATCCTTGATAAAACCATGATTGAACGTAAACAAGATCAAAACAATTAAGACAAATCTAAACCTGAAACCTCACCTACCTCTTACAAGTGACCAAGAAATAATGAATCCAACCCTGCCACACCTCCAAGAAAAAAACAAGTTTAGAGAGTCAAAGAGAAAACGGTTGAGAAACCTCTCATGGTTCCTTCAATTCCTCCAATTAGGGAAGAAAAGCAACCTATGGTTGATCAACCTACTCTACTTCATCTTTAAAAAATAAATAAAAGAAACGTAGGTGCTAGGGAGCATAGATGTAGATGGTGTGCCCTTGCTCGCAAGTTACATGATGAATTAAAAGAAAACCATGATCCAAACCTAATTGAAGAAATGCATGATGATCTTCCTCCCTAGCCACAACAAGAAATTTCCATGCGTCCTCCATAACAAGAGTTGAACTCTTCTATAGATATTATCCTTTGACCTCCTATTGCGATCAACCTAGATGATGATGACAAGGATGCCAAAATTGACAAAGAGGTGCATAATGAATTGAAAACATTATTTTCCTCTTCCATGAGCTTAAATGAAAAATCTTCTATAAAGAGTGTTGAACCTGGTTCTTCTCCCAGTTTGGCACTTGATCTTCTCCCTCCAACTAGTTTCTTGCCATTGATATACAAAAAACATGATTGGGAGGTAGATGAATTGCTTGTAGGTTGACTCACATTTTCCTTACTAGTCTTTTGCATCATTTATTTTTCATTTTCCTTTTGTGTGATTGCATGTGCATGATGTGATCCCCCATGATGTTTTGTTTTCTCTCTATTTGTGACATTCCTCTATTTGTACCTTCATTCTTCTCTTTGTCTTGTATCTTTATCTTTTTCTTGTGTTTTCATTTTAGGGATGACACAAGGAATCTATACATTCCTGTCTCCTTCATCTTGACCCAAAATGATTTAATTTAATTTTTCCTTTTTCATTTCATCTTTATCCTTTTCTTGTGTTTTCCTTTTGGGGATGACACAAGGCGTTGAGACACCCCATGTCTCTTTCATGTTGAACCAAAAGATTTTTCCTTGTTTTTGATCTCTTTGTGTCATTCTTCTAGTTCTATGTGTATTTGGGGGATGATGATAATTCCAAGCTCTCTAAAATCATTGTAGCAAAGAACATACTGACCCCAAATCCATAGATCCCTTATATGTTTGGTGTTTTCTTTTTGGGGGAAACCCCTCTCTTTTCTTTTTCTCTCATATGATGCAAATTTACTCAGAAACATATGACTTGGCATAGAGCTTTCCAAGTTGGCTCTCATGTCTTTCTTTTTTGTTTTCATTTTTCATTTTCTACTTTAAAGTAATTTCTCACAAACATGGTGTTTATAAATTTATTTAAAGTGGGGGCATACATTGGCATTATTTCTTTTGCATTTTTCCTTTTCATGGTTCTTAGTGTAGCCTTCTTGCTTCATACGATGCATTTTTCACTTTGTGGATGAAATTGAGTGTGATGTCCTTCATGAGTGTGATCTCTCTTATCATATTATATTCCTCTTAGTGGCTTGATGCGACACACTACATCCCCTAAGTTTCATATCTTCTATTCTTTGATTGTCCTGTCTTGGAGACATTAGGCACAATTTTCCCTAAGTTAAAGACCTCACATGAACTAAGAAAGACTCCATTTAACATTTCCTATTTTTTCATTTTGCATTTGTTGTTATATGACCACCTTGCATAAAGTATCTTGCATTCCTTTGGGGCCATCTTGTTTATTCATGATCTCTAAGCATACAAAGTTTTGCTTATCTCATGAAGCTTGAAAATCAAGTCATTTTTGTGTGGCATCTTATTAAAGTTATCAGGAGGTATAAATTTAGTATGGTTGAGTGGGAATCCCAATCTGAGGCATGAATTTTCCCATAGCCACTTGCATCTGTGCGTGAGTACATACCAGCCATGAGTGTAAGTTTCTCACCTTTTTGGACTTCTCACTCAACAAAAAACTATGAGTTACATCACCTCAGAGTGTTTATACATTTTTTCAAACAAATAACCTATATCTGATCCACATTGCGAATAAAAAATGGTCGAATCTTGATCCGACTTTCTCCTTTATTTATTTTTCATCTTTGGTAGTGTATGATTGGCTTTGTCACAGTTCTCTATATCATTTTCATGTGTGTTCCTTTGTGCTCTTATTGGTTTGCCATGGGATCTTGATCTTGGGGGCTTGCTCATCCCTCTTGATCGTTGTCATCTTATCTTGCTAGCATTGGTACATTGGAACCCCTCTTGGTGCATTTTTGTCTACTTTAGTGTGAGTTTGAAGTAGGTTGATCCTCTCACTAAAGTGGGGGCTAAATGTAACGTCATAAAAAGGGTTCTTAGGATTTTTCGCGCTCGTGTAGGCCCTCCTTGCAGATTTTGGCTTAATGTCACCTTGATTAAGTGTTGTAATGTGGATAACACATTCACATTAGATCTTGGGCCCTTGTGAGCTAATGTATTTTAATGATTCCTTGTAAAGGTGTTGTAAAGTGTTGTAACACACTTTCACACTTTTCTAGGATTTTTAAGCATAATAAACACTTTCAATCATAATTTATCTTAATATTTCCTTATTTGGTTTGTTGTAAAGTGTTGTAACACACTTTCACATTCCTCTAGGCTTTTCGTTAATAATTGGGCTTTCTTATGCTCTAATTGGCCCCTTTTTGCATCCACAAGCCTTATTTAGGTGTATTTTTTAGGATAATCCCAACAAAAGGCATTTAAAACATCAAAATCTTGAAAACCCACCTCAGATTCCTAAGGTGGGAGTCATTCGCCATTTTGGGAAAATGAGTCCCCTTAGGTGGGACCCATTCACCCAAGGTGGTGAATGAGTCCCCTTTAACTCAAAAATCAAATTTAATTTAAATCTTTGGCGGTATTTTATTCTCCAAGATCCAATGTCAGCTTGTAGTGTTGTAATTTCAAGAATTCTTACATAATTGAGTATAAATACAAGGTTGTTTCTCTCATTTGCCCCCCAAGCATTCAAGTATTCATCCTTATAGAAAATTGAGTTCACAAGAGCATTTGAGAAAGAGAATTCAAGGCATTCAAGGGAAGATTATCAAGTATTCAAGAGCATTCTTCAAGCATCAATCATCGTGTCAAAGATCACATTCTTCATGTTTTTTCATTGTGCTCACAATTGTGATGTAGAGTTCATGATCCAAACAAGCTTTCCATTCAAGATCTATCAACATCAAGTAAGATTCAAGAACCACATCCATTGTAGCCATTTCAAGCATAATTGCGACACTTTATTGCTAAGGTTTGGTGAGTTGCAACAAAATCTTTTGTTCATTCATTATTCTCCCTTTACATTTTCTTTCAATTCAAGGATTAATTATCAACAAGGGGTTTGACCAAGGCAAACCCTTATTATCTAACCCCGTAACCATTTTTCCCTCTCTTTGCATGTGATTTGCAGGTCTAGGTTGTGGTTTTATCAAGGAGACAGATTTGAAAAGTGGTCATCAAGTTGTCAAATTTGTGAAAAAACCTTGGAGGATTTTGGAGAAGACCTACAGGCTGAATTTTGCAGTTTCAAACCTAGGTCTAAATCAGGAACAAAAAAGCAGGCTGAGAGCTACAAGATCCTGCTTTGAATTTTCAAAAATCTAAAGGTGGACTGATTCACCACTATTGGGGAATGAGTCCCATTGTACTTGTCTATCAAGGAATTTTGCAGATCTGAGTACCCATTTGTCTGAAACCTATTCTGACATAGTTTACTAGAAACTGGACTGATTTTCCTAGCTTGGCATATGAGTCCTAGTTGGCTCCAACAGTGGATTTTTCAAGATTCCAAATCTCCACTTTTCCTTCTTCAGTTTCCTAGGTGCACATTTCTAGTTTTACATCTTTTTGTTGCATTTCACACTGTGTTTTCAAAAAATTATTTTCCAAGTTCACACTTGGTGGTGAACCCTTCATTTCTCATCATTCAATCCCCCTAGATCAATCCCTTTTCCAGATTTTAATCTCCTTTGTATTGAAATCTCAAGGGTTTGTTCTTCAATGAATCGTGCCTTAGAAAAGTGGACCTCTCTCCTTTTAGTTCTAAAACCCTAGAAGCTCTAGAGAAAAAGGAACTCCCCACACATTTTTCTATGGTTCAAATATTCATCTTTTAGAAGTTAAAGGATGAGTTATAAAGATTAACTTCTAGAAATAGAAAATAACTCATAGTGTGATAGTCATTAAATTTTTTAGAGTAATCCCTAAAATAAATCTTCCTTGCCAACTAGTCTCAAATTCGAACAACCATGTATATTGGAAAATAAGTGGATTGAATTATTTATATAACTTAGATATATTAATCTATTAAAAAATAAATTAAAAATCAGATAAAAAAACAAGTTATAGACTAAAATAGGGAACTATTATAGTTCAAAATAAATAAATTAAAAATAAATATATAAAATAATAATATAAAACAATATAAATTATATTGAATAAGGTTTAAGAATATATTTTTTTTCTAGTGACCTGAGATGGTTTGCCAAAAGGCTTGCCATCTCAGGTAGCCGCATGGGGGCATCACCATGGCCACAACCCCCTCCATGAAAGGGGGCACTACGACCCATGGTGGTTGCCACCGCTCCTCTATCTCATTCTTTGTTAGAAATAATGCCTTTAAAAAACATTAAATGTGCATTATGATTTTTAACATTAAAGTGTGTCTGAAAACAATTAACATTCATATTCATAATTACTCATTGTCTCAAGCACATCTGGTGCAAATTTAAAAAATAAAAATGATCCATGAATCAAATCTGGAATGGAACTTCTAGACTGATCTAGATTTAACTATATAAACATTCAACTACTCCAAATAAAAGAATACTAATTAATATAAATGTTATTGATCGATTTCACAAAGAGAAATTTAAAATTTTGAGATCTTGCTACACTTTGAATCAATTAGAAAACTGAATTGAATGAATACTTTAAAGTCTGGAATTAAAATTTGAACTCATCTACAACAAATCCATTTTACAGGTTTGAAATGAAAACAAGAGCTGGAGGGCAGCAAAGCTCCTGCCAACAAGTTCTAGAATTGCTATGTTTTAATTTTTTGTGTTTGATAATTTTTAGCAATAATGTTGATAAAACAAATGAATAATAGGCACATAAAAAGCAAGCTTTCTTGTAATGATAAATAGTTGACATATATCACATGTAATGTATGTATAATCTCAAAATTGTTTGGACATAAGTTTGTTGAATATCTCAAAAGGTACTTAAGTTATTTGAAATATACATTTGAAAGTTTGGAACAGATGTTTTGGAGCATAGAAAATAGGGTATGTGCAGGATCATGATGGGCCAAAAAGTGGCGATATGTAAGTGATATGATTGCCCATGTGGCTATTGACTTTTTTTTAACTGGAAATTGATGAAACGAAAAGGGTTTTTAAAGAAGAATCTTAGCTTTCCACCAATATAAATTATGCTTTATTTTAAATTTAATAAATAGTTATTATTCATTTTCTATTTGAATTACGAGTAAAGTCCTGATTGATAGGCTAATTGAAAAAAATCTATAGCTTTCAAATGGTATCAAATTTTTTGAATACAAAACATGCATCACATACTATAGGATTAAAAAAATTAATTGAATTTCATAAATATTTGACCAAGTTAAGGTTGTTAGATGTACGAGTTTTTATATTTTTTAAAATTTGTAATAAAAAAATCATAATTAATTATTTACTTTGAAAAAAATTATAAAAAAATATGCATCACATCGAGACATGAGTCTTTACTTATATCTAAAATATTATTAAAAAATATTATCATTTTATTGTGGTTAAGGTGGTTATATAGACACCTACTTCTTATTTTTTCCCTGAAATTTAAGTACTACTACATTGAAATTTTAAATTTTTACCAAATATTTTTTTTTTTTTCTAAATAAACCTAGTAGTTTAGAAACTACATTCAATTTTCTAAAAATTCTATTGTTACATGTTTTTAAAATAATATAGATTACTTATTCAAATTTTTATGTCAAGTTGCCTAACTATAATTTTTCTTATTTTTATTGCCACTTCAGTGCCTATTTTGCCATGCTAATCTTGCACATACCCAACACTATGAAAAAGAATGGCCAAACCTGGAAAAGAATGCACAAACATGTTATCAATGGTTATGCTATTGAAGTTAATTAAATGAAATTTACATAAGAGACAATATGCAGAAAATGAGAGAATATTAAACAAAGAAATTACAGAAGTAGAAGATAAGCATACTCTTGTTAGGATTTATATGTCTCCACACATACCATAAATTTTGCAGATTCTAACTTCAAATGGATGTGAGAGAATGTTCCAAACTGCAGAAGAGAGATGCAAGAAGATGATAATACAAGAAAAAATCCAGTAGATAGATGAAATATTTAAATGAGAGCCCTCAGCATAAATCTACATCCATGAATTCTTCTAATACCTACTATAAATTCATGAAAAAATTTATTATATAATAAAACACTTCTGTAAGAAATTCCAATTCACAAATAAGGCTTGCAACAAAATAAAGTATCTTTGATTTTATTTTGCTTATTTTCTATATCAAAACATAGGTAGGAGCTACATCCAAAATAAAATTTCACCTAAGAAGTCTTTGAATGGAAAAAAATCATTTTCCACATTGCTTCATTGTATGTATGAAAATGTACAAGACATATGAGAAAGATTTGGAGATGGCGAGACATCTAATGATGCATTGTGCAATAAATTGAATGTACAAGTAAGATAATGCCGAATTATTCAAAGTTTCTTCATCACGTTAAAAAATGAAGGAGTTAAATTAAAACATGTGTGTAGATACATTCATAATTTCTATATACATATACAATTATGCTTGGGTGGAAATATGCAAATAGATACATACATGTGTGGTAAACACATGCGCACACATGAAATTTAAGTTTGTAGAGATCTTGTAAATTTTAGAGGACCAATCACCAATACAAGTGAAGATTATTTGTGGCCAATTTGTTTATTCTATAACATATCTTTCATCTATATATAAGTGCCAATTAATTTAGACGAGCGCAAATCATGCTTAGTATATGTGTGTATGATGGCCTGATTATGGCCTTGTTGTAGGAATTGTCCTCAATATTTATATTTTTAAATCCCTAGTGTTTGAGTTGGAAGCCATGGTTTAACATTCTTTTTGACAACAAAAGTTAATGAGAATTCTCTTAATGAGCATTAGAATTTTTGCATTCATTATAAAATTATCATTGGTTTAGTGTTGATTTCGTGGTAGGTGTATTAATGGATTGACAGTAAAGATGGTGCTCTAACAATTGAAGAAATGTTGCAGATGATTGAGGTTTTAGATCGTGCCTACTAGTCACAAATTCCAAAGAGGCATTTTCTACAGATGTTGTGGCAGATAGAGAGTATGCCTGAATTTCAATCAGAGTTCATTGTGGTACATCTAGCTTATTGGGTTGCAGAAGGGTGTGTTTGTGAAATGGTTTGGATGGAAAGAAAAATAAGCACAGGGAAAGGAAAGGTGCAAAAGCATTAAGGAAATGTATCTGAGGATAGGAAACTCTTGTTTTCTAAATTAAATGTAGTTGTAGGGTTTGTGAAATGTGTGTTGGGGGATATAGGTATGGATGTAGATCACAGGCCAAAATATGCTATGCAAGGAAACTTTGTCTCCAACCTACATACAATCATTTCTAATGCATATTTATGTTTATGGTTGTTAAGGATTTTTTACCTGGTCAGTTTAGGAAGGCAATCAAATATAACTAAAGGTAAGGCACTGGCCAATTTTCATGTCACACATTCAAATGGTAGTGTGAGGTTGGAATCAACTACATTGTTCCAGTTTTTGGTGGTGGCTCTATCCATACTGGAGAGAACTTTGTGGTGGTATTTGCTTCCCCTCTTTTGTAGGGGCTCTTTAGGGATGACAGTCTTCAAGTGGCATGAGAGGAGCAGGCTTGGTGGAACAGATGATTGAAGTGTTGAAGGAAGAGTCAACAAGAACGGAGCATTGGGGAGTGATGTAAGGAAAGGTCTATTTTAGGCAGTTTAATTCTATTCAGTCTAAATTTTTTGGTCTCTATTTCCTCTGGTTTTAGCTGGTTGTATCTACACTATAGAGCAAAATTGTATCACATGTTAGTTTTTTGTATTTCACTTGCAATATATAGGTGTTGCAGTTTTGATTGTCTTTATCCTTTGTTGGCATAGAAGGGTGGTGTATCTTTCTGATATATGTAATGGATTTTCATGAGTAAGGGTCCCAAAAGGAGCAATGCCTCTAATTATTTTCTCTTGTAGAAACTACGAACATGTGCTTTATTATTATTGAGGAATATGAAGGAAATAACAGAGATAAAAGAAAAATACACCAAAAATAATTTAACACAGAACAACCATTAACCTCCTTTGCTACTTCAGAGAAAAATATATTATCTTTTTCAATCTCATTAATTACAAAATATATCCTTGTATATAAAAGATTTCGGCCCAAGATAAAATAAATACAAACACTAAATGACATAAAAATGCCAGCAAATACATGTCCTAAACAGGGTCAAATCGATTTAAATATTATCCTAGACATATTAAAAATAGGCCAATCAAAATCGTCCTTTTATGCCAGAAGGGAGCCGACTTACAACTGCCAAGGAAAGTCAAACAGTTGACTACCATGCTATCGCTGCAGTTTTCGAAGAGACTGCGGTGGCTGCGGTAGCTGTGTGCTCAGCAAGGAAAGATCTACCATGCTACTGCCATGGTTAAGACATAGACCACGATGGCCGTGGTAACCGCCCAGAGACGGACAACAAATAGCTTGAGACGGGCACCACATTACCACCGACGACAAGCGAATAGATTGCGGTAGAGCGGTAACTGCACAGACAGTCGAGGAGAGAAGTGTTGACGGTTACCGTGGTACCACACGCGGTCAGGAGAGTCACCATGGTAGAGCGGTAACTATCACCTAGCGGTTAACCGTGTTACCTTAGTCAAGCTAGAAGGAGACCATGGTAGTGCGGTGGACACCGCAATACTGCAGGAGGAAGACTTGGCCAGCATGGTTGCGCGGTAAAGGCAGGAAAGAGGCACAGGAGTTAGGTCAAATCCCAACACTCCCCCTTGATCACAACTTCCATGTTCTTGAATGCCAATTCGTTGCCTTTGAAGAATGAAATTATCACGACCTAAAGCTTTTGTGAATATTTTAGCTTGCTGCTCCTCTGATCTGCACAAATTCAACGTAATTTCTCCATTGTTAATCAACTCCTTGATGAAGTGAAACCGCGTATCTATATGCTTGCTCCTTTTGTGAAATACAGGATTCTTTGACAATGCAATGGCCAAATTGTTGTCACGAAATTTTTTTGTAGCTTCAACCTGTTCATTTTGAATCTCTTTCAGAACTCACCTCATCCATACTACTTGACACGATGCACTGGTTGCTGCAACATATTCAGCTTCAGCTGAAGATAAGGTGACAATAGTTTGTTTCTTTGAAGCCCATGCAACAACACCACTGCCAAAATGAAAGACATAACCAAACGTGCTCCTCTTGTCATCTATGCTCCCAGCATAGTCACTATCTATATAACCTGTTAATTTGAAATCATTTGTTCTATAATACTGAATACCATAGTTCTTGGTTCCATTGATGTATCTTAAAATTATCTTTTCAGCTTTCCAGTGATTCTCCTTTGGTGTTTCCATGAATCTAGAAATCAAATTGACTGAGTACATTATATCAACCCTTGTGGCTGTCTGATACATTAAGCTCCCAACTAGCTATTTGTATAAAGTTGGATTAACATCTGAGCCTTTGTCTTCTTTGCTCAATTTTAGTCCAGTCACCATTGGAGTAGGTGCTGACTTACAATTTGACATATTAAATCTCTTCAAAAAATCCTTTGCATATTTAGACTGTGAGATAAAAATACCATCTTTATTCTGTGTTACTTCAATGCCCAAAAAATATTTCATCAGTCCCATGTCCATCATCTCAAACTCTTTCATCATTGCTGCTTTGAACATCTCAATTGACAGATTTTCGATTAAGATCAAGTCATCAAAAAATAGGCATATGATCAGAATTTTACCTTCATCATTTACTTTAGTATACAATGTTGGTTCACTGTCACATCTAGTAAATCCATTATTTGTGAAATAATTGTCAATCCTGCTATACCAAGCTCTTGGGGCTTGTTTCAAACAATACAATGCCTTCTTCAGTTTGTAAACTTTGTCTTCTTGTCCTGATATATCATATCCTGGTGGTTGTTCAATGTAAACTTCCTCTTCTAGATAGCCATTTAGAAATGCTGATTTAACATCCATCTAGTGAGCTAACCAGCTGTTTTGTGCTGCTAAGGCCAATATCATTTTGATTGTGTCTAGACGTGCAACTGGTGCAAAATTTTCATTGTAATCTATTCTAGGTTGTTGTGCATAACCTCTTACCACCAATCTTGCTTTGTGCTTCTGCACTTCTCCATTTGCATTCAATTTAGTCTTATAAATCCATTTGACACCAATGACATCTTTGTCTTTAGGAAGACTTTGCAATTCCCATGTCTGATTGTTTTCTATTGAATCTATCTCATCATCCATTGTTGTTAACCATTTTTCTTCCTTGATTGCATCTTCATAATGAATAGGATCTTCATCTTGTGAATAAAATGCAAAAAGTGTAAATTCTTGAGAATTGTTCTCACCTTCATTTTGATTATAAATATCACTCATGCTTTTGATTTTTTGTCTCCTCATGCTAGGAAAAGTTGGATTTGATAAGTCACTTGAATTTGCAAAATGTGGACTTGAAGGTCCTACGTCAGAAATTCTTGCTATGGTTGGCGTTTGTAGTCCTCTTGTTGTTGCTCTTGTATTACTTGTTGGTGTCAGTTGTTGACCACTTGGTTGAGGTTGAATCGGAATAGTAGGTGCATTAGTTTGACTTGTATTTTCATTCTCATCTTGAGGGATATTGACTGTAACATTGACTGTGTTTTCTTTGCTTCCATCCCATGCTTCATCTTCAACAAATTGGACATCCCTATTGATTATTACTTTCTTGGTTGATGGATTAAATAGTTTGTATGCTTTTGATTCTTCACTATATCCAACAAAAATGCATTTCTCTCCTTTGTTGTCAAGTTTTCTTCTCAACTGTTCAGGAACATGTGCATATGAAACACATCCAAAAACTCTCATGTGAGACACGTTGTGCTTTTACCAGACCATGCTTCCTCAGGGATAATATTCATCACACTTTTTGTTTGGCATCTTTTCATGATGTATGTTGCACAAGATACAACTTCAGCCCAAAATTCATTTGTTAAGTGCTTGGCTTTTAACATGCTTCTAGCCATCTCCATTATGGTTGTGTTTTTTTTTTCAGCTACACCGTTCTGTTGAGGTGTGTATCTTGTTGTGAACTGTTTGTGTATTCCATGATCTTTGTAGAAATTTAAGAACTCCCTTGATATGTATTTACCTCCTCTATATGTTCTCAGTACTTTGATAAAACAACCACTCTGTTTTTCAGCTAAAGATTTAAATTGACAAAAGAAATTAAACACTTCACTTTTTTGTTTCATAAAATACACCCATGTCTTCCTTGAATAATCATCTATAAAAGTCCAAAAATAAAAACTACCACCTATTCAAGGTGTCTGCATTGGACCACATAAATCTGAATGAACTATTTCCAATGGGGCTTTTGCTCTAGTGGATTTCCCTGCTGGGAAAGATTCTCTATGTTGTTTTCCAAGTATGCAACCTTCACAAACTCTCTCTGGTTTTTGAATTAATGGAATTCCCTTTACCATGTTCTTCCTATGAAGCAAATTCAAACCTCCAAAATTTAAATGATCGAATCTTAAATGCCAAAGCTAGTTCTCATCCTTTACCTCTGCCTAAAAGATAGTTTGAATAACAGTTGATACCTCTTGTGCTTGTGCAAAGTTTGTACTCAAAGCTGGTTGTATTCTGAAAGGAAACATTCTATTGTTTGTCATATGAATTTTTGCAATCAACTGGTCACTTGGGTATTTATCTAAAATAGTACATAACCCATTCTTGAAAGACACTCTATAACCCTTTTGAATTAACTGTCCTACACTCATCAAATTGTGTTTAAGACTAGGAACAAAATAAACATCAGAAATATATTTTTGCTCCCCCTGCTTGGTTAGAATATTAACATTCCCTTTTACTTTAACTGACACTTTGTTGTCATTACCTAGGGTAACATCTAACTTAATATTCTCATCTAAACTTGTGAACAACTCTAAATTCCCTATCATATGATTACTACAGCCTGAATCTAAAAACCAAACTTCTTTCTCACTAGCTTGAGCTACATTATAGGCTAAAAACATTGTGCTCATATCAGGTCTATTGTCTTGACTCTCTCTAGAAAATTTTGCATTTTGTCTACTCATTTCATACTATTTCTTTCTACACTCATTCATGTAATGGCCAAATTTTTTACAATAATGGCATTGAACCTGAGATTTATCATACCTTTATCCTCGAGGAAAGTTTTGAGATGGGTTTTGGCTGCTGCCTCTTCCACTTGAACTTGACTGGTTATTTCTTCCAACTCTGTTGAAACCTCTTCCTCTTGCTTTGAAATTTGGTCTACCTCTGCCTCTTCCTTGGTTAATTGAAGCTTGTGACTTGAATGCATGCTCCAATGACATATTTGTTGTTATGCTGAGTCTATGCTTAGGAGAAATTAGTGAAGCATATAGCTCATCAACTGAATATTGTGTGAGATCCTTTGTCTCTTCTATTGTAACTACAATTGACTCAAATCTTGTGGGTAAGCTTCTTAAAATCTTTTCTATAACTTTGAAATCTTCTAGTGTCTATCCATGTGTTCTCATTTGGTTTACCAGTCCCATTATTTGTGTAAAATATGAATCTACAGACTCATTTTCTTTCATAAACAGAGTCTCAAACTCTCTTCTCAATATTTGCAACTTTGCAGTTTTGACTTTGTCCATTCCTTGATATGCAATCTATAAAATGTCCAATGCTTGATTAGACTTGGTAGTGGTTGATATTCTGGGAAAAATACTTTCATGTACACCTTGTAGAATGAAGAAGTGAGCCTTTGAATCCTTCTTGTTGTTGTCCTTCAACATATCTTTCTCTACTTGTGTCAAGGCATTGTATGTTGCTGCATCTGCCAGTTCTGGAAACCCATTCTCTACACACTCCCATTAATTTTGTGAATAGACCAATGCTCTCATTGTTATTGACCAGTAGTCATAGTTCTTTCCATTCAACTATGGAATTTGAGGATTACTCAAGCTTGTTCTTGTTGCCATGATTTACAAACTCTCTATAACTAACCATAGGCTTTGATACCACGTGAAGGAAATAGCAGAGATAAAAGAAAAATACACCAAAAATAATTTAACATAGAACAACCATTAACCACCTTTGCTACTTCAGAGCAAAATATATTATCTTTTTCAATCTCATTAATTACAAAATATATCCCTGTATATAAAAGATTTCGGCCCAAGATAAAATAAATACAAACATTAAATGACATAAAAATTCCAGCAAATACATGTCCTAAATAGGGTCAAATTCATTTAAATATTGTCCTAGACATATTATAAACAATCCAATCAAAATCATCCTTTTATGAGCGAGGAGCCCACTTACAACCGCCAAGGAAATTCAAACGGTCGACTACCACGCTACCACTGCGGTTTTCGAAGAGATCGTGATGGCTGCGGTAGCCACGTGCTCAACTAGGAAAGATCTACTGCACTACCACCGTAGTTAAGAAATAGACCGCGGTGGCCACAGTAACCGCCCAAAGACAGACAACAAACAGCTTGAGACGGGCACCGTGTTACTGGCGGCGGCAAGTGAACAAACCGTGGTAGAGCGGTAATTGCACAGACGATCGGGGAGAGAAGCACTAACGGTTACTGCGGTACTACACACGGTTAGGAGAGTCACCATGGTAGAGTGGTAACTGTCACCTGGTGGTTAACCGCGTTACCTCGGTCAAGCCAGAAGGAGACCGCAGTAGTGCGGTGGACACCGTGATACTGCAGGAGGAAGACTTGGCCAACACGGTTGCACAGTAAAGGCAGGAAAGAGGCGCGGGAGTTGGGTCAAATCCCAATAGAATAGTCTAAAGAGATATGATAGATTGTGATATTTTATAGGAAAAATACAACAAGAATAGCTAAAAAACAATAAAGAGGAAAATAAATATCATATAACAGCTATGGTGAAAGGCTTCTAAATTTTTTATGCATATCCATTGTCATTATTATTATTGTAAGTTATGATTATTGCTAATATAATAATTGCATACGCCTACTCATCAGCCATAAAGACTGCATATAAGGAAGTTTTGATGACATTATTTTGCACATAAATCTTTGATCTGTTGTAAAAAACAATGAATATGCTTTCTACTAGAGAGATTGGATGAAAAGATCACAAAAATTATCATTAGCAAACTTATTAAAGCCACTAGGAGCATAGCACCAATCAATTTATAGTTTTTAATAGACATGTGGTACTGTTCTATGTAAGTATGCAATGTTGAAGAATCAATCAAGAAAAAATAGTAGATTTGAACATGAATGATTGGAAATATATCAAAGTTATTTTAAACATATGATATAAAGTTATAAACATTCCAATTGTTAGTAATTGATAAGAAAAGAAATTTAAAAATTAAATTACTGCTCAAATGCAAACAAAGTTGGCTTGAACATATATTTACAATGTAGAGGTAGAAAAAATGGTAGTGTTTGAATCATACATGATATTTATGAAAATATTCAAAGGCAGGCATCAATGCAAGCATCATCTATATATTTTCTTAAAATCATGATGTTTAATAAATTTAAAATTTATGATTCGTGAAAAGAAAAATTAGGATAAAGAATCAAAACATAAACATTTTCAAGGAGCTTCCAATTAGAGCAAGGGTTATATATTTTCAGTTTCAGTTCTTTTAACCTACAAAAATGAACACACTATTAACGAGTAGAGGAAGAAAAGGTATCCAAAAACTCCTTTCCACATATTGAGCTTACCTGCAATCGACACAGATTAGGTTTTTTCCATCGTTCTCTTTGTAAAGAACAAAGCAAGCTAAGACCAAGATTTATCATAGGAAAGACTGTCTATTTCTTTGAAATGGAAAATATGCAAGCAACAGTTTGCAGACCATACTTTTTGAAAGGACAAAACTTTATAGCATGAATTTACAAAATCTATCATATGTATAACACTACCCCTAAAGTACTTACTATCATTTAAATGCTATCATTCATATACAAAACATTCACAGAGCTAAAGTATGAAAAATAACTAAAAATATGAGGAAAGACTATGACTCTGGTTAATTACATTGATTAGTAATCACAATATGACATGCTATATACTGTGAAGTTTCCAGTGCAATTCTCATCTGCATCAGAATCCCATGGCTTTATTCCATGCATTATCAGATCTTCAAACTTTCTGATAGGTCTCTCTCTGGAATGACCTTGCCTCGTGGGGGTTGCCCTGTCATTGTTTTTATTTGGTGTAGGAGCGTTTTTGTTGTTTCAAGAAGAAATGATTACCGACTTGCCAGTTGTTGTATGTTGCATGCAAATAACATAGTAAGGAAAGATAAAAACCTAGAAAAAAATTGGCACACAAATGAAAATTATAAAAAATGCATTTAACAGATTTCTTGAGGGTTTAAATAAGTTGAAGCACCTACAAGTGAATGGCTGCCTACGAGATACACAGTTGAGTACACTTTGTATGATTACTATCATGAATTAAAGTATCTATCGGAATTGTTCACAAAACTTAAAGCCTGAACAACTACCTTTTTACCCTATGGTGAATTGGATTCACTCTGTTTCTGTGACCACACTACCCAAAATCAGGGAGTGGCCCAAAAACTACCCTGAAAAACATGCTAAAGATTTTTTTTTTCCTACCATGCCGAAAAATCTGCTTATGTCGCTTAAAAATTTTAGACCAATAAAATTGATGATAAATAATTTTCAAAAAAATTAAGTTAAAAAAATTGCATTTCTATTTTACAAAAGTTAAATATGAGAATAATAAAATTTGTACATTTGATTGGTTGCAAAACAAATAAATAATCACTGTTTAAGCACACGGTGGTACCTATAGTTCCTACGACGGGAACTAAAAAATGAAAAATCATGAAAACTAACAATTAAAAAAAATCTCAGAATGTGGATCAAGAAATGTATTTAAAGAAATATTAATAAGTTGAAGTAGTTAGTTGTTAAGAAGTTAGTTTTAGGAATCTTTAAATTGAATTAATATTTATAGAGTAAAAACCTAAACAAAAATTTGATGAATTATAAAATAAATAAATCTTGGATATAAAATTTGCTAAGAGTTTAGGTAATTAGCAACTTACTCATTAATTTCATTTTTTTGGAAACATAAATATTTTTAAAAAAAAATCCATTGTCAAGTTCTATGAATTGGGATGCAATATATGTTTAATCTTGACTTATACAATTAATGGATTTATTATTAAATATCAACTCTTCTCAATAGAAGTGAAACAAATTTTAAACCTTTACCTATTAACAAAATTGAAGTTTAAATTAATCCTAATGGATGTATCTAGTAGGTAGACATAATTCCATAGAGAAATTTAGACAACTCCTTTAACTAAGAGTAATAAACCTTTTATTTGATAGAAGTAAAAAAATCCTCTCACAAGGAAATATTCAACTCGTAAAATAAATAATATTTTAAATAAATGGAACTTTTATTTAATTTCGCTCAAGTGAACAATGTGAACTTAGGAATGATGGCTCGTGAATTAAAACAAAGGAAATAATTTACTTTAAAACCTATTTAATAAAACTACTTAATAAAACAACCAATAAATGTCAACTATTAGTTTAGGATTCAAAATTAAATTTAACCTATCATTTAAGATTTCATAACATCTAGTTAATCATTATATTGGTGTTCATAGTGGAGTTAATAAACTATTTCCATTTACTTATAATTTTGTTTAGAAGCATAATTATTTTGTGTAAGTTTTTTTATTATAATATAGTTCTTTCGTTTCAAAATGATTTATAGTCAATTCAATAGTTTGCAATAATATTTCTCTTTTTAGGAAACTAGGAAAACAAATTTAGATAGAAAAGGGGAAATTGATATTTGTTAGTAGTTTGTCAACCCATCAAACTTGAAAGGGTAATCAATTACTATACCTTAGGATACCTGGGGAAAGTTAGAGCATCTCAATTTGAAACACTTAGGGAAAATGAAAAATAGGAATCTTCCAAGATCGTTTAAAGGATACGATGACATCGTAAACTTGATGCCATCAATTGTATATTAACTTTGAAACTTGAATTTAATTTAGTATTATTACTAAGTTAATTTCTTTTTGGTAGTGTATGGTTTAGGTTGAGTAAGTTTTTAGGGCATGACAAATGCCTCATTGAGCATGTTGGTGTCCCCTAAGGAATTTTGGTGTCTACCTATGGGTGGTTGCATGCTCTATAAATTTTAGTCTAAGATTCAACCTATTTCTAGAGGGAAAAGAGGTGCTTAATGGTTTTTTAGATATACCTCTGTCACACCCTAGTACTAGATCAATAATTTAAGACATGTAAAATTTTGAATGCATAAGCCATGAGTTCTTGATATAAATGGTGGTGTGTAGTAAAGTAGGTCTTAAGGTAGCTATAATAGTAGATTAATAGATTTATATAGGTCATGGAGTCTTGGGAGGTGTGTTTGTGTGTTGATTTGTGCTTGCACTCCTCTAATTCGCTAGTTCCTCTTTGTTTCCTTTTATTTTTTCCTCTCTAAATGATGTAGGAGATTTTAAAGTGTAGGATAAATCTTCAACGCATCACCCAAAAATATTCTCTTTGATGTTTTTTTTAATTTTATGTACCTAGAAGTATTGTAGTTATTTAGTTCTTTTCATAGAGTTCAACTCTTTCTATACTCGACATTTAAGCAGATCAACTTATAAATGGCCAAACAATATTATCTAGTTTTCAATAAGTGCCTAGAAGTGTACTAATCAATGTTGTTAGGCACTCTTGACTCCTTTATGACCCAGTTTAAAATGTTCCTATGAATATTGAATGTTTTTTAAATCTCCAAGATGGATATCTATGCTAGATTTTGCTAACTATGTTTGATGAGGTTCTATTGTCCTTTAGGAGTAGTTGGAGGAGGCTCTTGGATGATGAGTTGAAAATTTCTTGTGGTGATGACATAATTAGAGGTTTTGATATTGATAGTATTTACATGTTCATGGGATTAGTCATTAGTGCCAATGATGGAGTCATAATTATGGGGGTTTTATGGTAATAAATGTTATTATAATGATTTTATTAGCCTTAATATTTTGTTTTCTTCTTCCAAGGGAAATTTGGATCATGCTTGGAAAATAAGTCATGATATATTCTCATTTTTGTTAAATTATGATGATGATGTTCCCTCTATTTTGATCTCACATCAATCGATGGGATCTTGTACATAACTATTTAATTTCATGAACCTGTTGGTGGGATGAACCTTAATTTTATAATAATCATAATACTCATTTTCTTATACCATGAGTGTCTCAGTCGATTCTTTTTGAAGGGTTTTATGAGGTGGAAAATGACTATCTTGGGCTTGACAAGTTTGTGGAATACCATCTCAATAGGTTCTCCCAATAGCTTATATTGCCATTTTTATTTTCTTACTTGGGATATCCAAAGATAATTTTGATGTTCAAGGAAATCTCTAACTTTTACACATGTTTGGAGTCAGTGACTCCATCAACAACCATATTTATTTTCTTTATTAAGGACTTGGGTTTTTATAATTAATTTTAGCTCAGGATGTTAGTAGATTTAGGCTTGCGATGAGAAATATATGCAAGTAAATTTTTTGAGAGAGGCCATGGTAATATATTTGCAAGGATTCTCCATTGTTGGAGGAAGGATGAGAAGGTTTCCCCTAATTATTTTTTGGCATTGCAAAGGTATATCATTCTCAATTCATGTTGGACATTATAAGAAAAAAAACATTTTTTTGGAGGTGTAGGGACCACTCCAAGGCTTAGTCTTCCAAGCTTTGAGAAAAGAGGTGGTGAAACTAGATATCTTCATATGATACCTATTGTAACACCATATCAAATTATTTGACTTGTTCCTATAGGTCATACTTACCCTTATATTTATCAAATTTTGGGATTTCAAAGCAAGGGGGAAGGGAATCTAGGAGATTGTTTGACTAAATGGATAGGACATAATTTCTCAAATTTGTATGATTTACTATGGGTCCCATTTTGGTATACTCTATTGGGTAAAATTATCATCTTCCATCACATAGAAGTGGTCTTTATGTTTTGAATTTAAAAATGATGTAAGCTAATGAAATGTAGAACTCTTAATTAAGTTTAGTCTTGAAATTTTTTAATTTTAAAAAAAATGTTTTGATTGTTTTTTTATAAATTTAAGAGCAGATTTTGAATTGCTGAAAATTTTAGGACAAAGTGAGATTGAGTTGATGTCAAGAAAAAAATGATTTTTTTTAAATTTTCCCCTGTTTTTTTCCCAAATAGATAACTTCAGTATCTAGTTCATGGAAAAAACTTTAAAAAATTGATGTATACTTTCCTTGTAATAATGTGTTAAAGTCAAATGTACCATAATTTGATAGTTTTCATTTGATGTCAACTATTGTCTAATTTTTTTCATCATTTTCAAAAAAAAAAAATTATACCCTTTTGGAGAAGATTCTCTCCTCTAGTGCACCATATATTTTTCAAAATTTCTTATATGTTTTAGTATATATATTTTTTAATTTCTAATCAGCGTCATTTTTTATTTTAACAACCTAATTTCATTATTAAAAAATATATTAAAACTAATCAAAATATCAAAAAAATTGTATATTTGGATTCTTGACTCTAAGCTTTACAAAAGGTAATTTTAGTTTTTGTTTTAAAATCATTGTAATTGAAGAAATATCATGTTCAAGTGGAAACTTCTAGAATTTTTTTTAAAAAGATTAGGTGGCTGCCATCAAGGATGCCACATAGATAGTTTTGGGTGAAAGGGTTTCAATCAAATCCCTTTTAGTAGAAAATATACATACAAATTGAGTCAGATTTTAAATCGACTAAGGGCAAAAATTGTTTTGTTGTTTTAAGCGAAAGGGTTTCACCTGAAACTTTACTTGCCATGTATAGGCCATTTAGTTTAAGGTGAAACCATTTTTATTGAAATATTTTAGGAGAAACTGTTTCACTTGAAATATTTTATAGATAAACTATTTCACTCAGGACTATTTAGTTGGTCAAAAGTGTGACATAAGTTTGTGCTTTTACCCTATTATCATTTCTATTATAGATATTTGGTAATTATTCATTTGTAGGTTGTGGCACCACATATTTCAATGCATTGATAGTGTGTTGGTTACTTTATTATGGTTGCAAAAATCCATGATTATATGTATACAAAGGTCTTTCCACCAAACCTTTCACATAGGCTATTCCTAGGTGAGTAGATTCATTCTCTTCAAAGTAGTGATTACACCATGGTTCATGTTCTTTTCCCTCTCTTTATACTCTAAATAGAAATGATGGGTTATCATTGATTTTATGGTCATTCTAGTCATCACATAATTCATATTAATATATATTTGAGTTTGTGAGGTGCTTGTCATATATCACCTTGTATTGTTGGTCCTTTTATCACCCATTCATACTAGAAATTCATTCCTTACACTCCCTTATTTATGTAATATGTATACCAAATATTTTTTTCTTTGCATTACAAATAGTTTTGAATAGGTTTCTCCTTTGGCCAATATGTCTTGTTTAATCTTCAATTTTCCAACTCTAGTTTCAATTTCTTAATTTCTTGATTCTCTAATTTATTTCCTTTCCTTCTCTAATGTTGCACCTAGCCGTCATGTTTTTGATAAGGTAAGAAACATTTACATGGTGTTGTACCTATACACAAAAGGCCCCAAGGGTAGAGAGTTTAAAGAAAAAAGTTCAGTTTAGGGTCACATATCATAAACAAGCTAGTGATAGTGAACATACATAAAAAATATAACATAATAATAACTAGAAATAAAATAAACAAGGATAACCTACTTGGGAAGATTTTCCCATTTCTTCATGAGGAACTTGAAAGCATCCTGATTTTGTTGGCTCTAGATGGGGTCCATTGTATTGTGATGCTTCTTTATCTCATTTGATAGTACAAAGGTGAGAGTAACAACATAATGGTGTATGAATTTTATGGTGAAATGAGAAAGGCTATTGAGCCTTCTTTCTAAAGTTTCAAATCTAGTCATAAGAGCCATGCAAACCTAGATCGTCTTCTCGTAGCTAGGGAAATTTTCCTCCTTATGATCTTTCATGGGGGTGTAATTCTTGATTCATTGAGCATATCATTGAATTATAGGAATAGACTAGGAACTTCACATACTCCTTTGCTTCCTTTGTATTGTCATCATTACTACTTTCCTCATCCCTCTTATCTTACTCAAAGTCACTAAATAATTCATCAACTGTTATCTCAGGGGCCTACTTTCCGACCAAATTATGTGATCTCCTTACACTAGTGTTCTCAACATCAGTGGTTGGGTCAATAGCTTTTATATTATCCTCTTTGTTTATATTTTAGTGATTCACATTAGTCTCTTCCTCAATGAAGGTTGCTTCTTCCACATATAAATTGATAGTGGCTTTCTTATTCCTTTTGTTGGGGGTATGTTTGCCAAGTTTTTTGGGAGATGTATTTTGAGCTCACACAACCCAAAAATTATAGATTTTTGATTTTATATTTTATGGGTTTCTTGGTTGGGGATTTTGAATTAGGACTGGGGGTAGTTTATTTAGTAGGTGGGGACAACATTATTTTAGAAGGAGATTTGATAGTGTCCTCAAGGTAAGTTTTTAGGGGGCTTTCAAGGGGAGGAGGGACAATAGATGGCTCTTCCACAAGGCTAACCATAATTCACTTGGGGGGGCAAAGTGAAAGGTGGAAAATTTATTATCTTAAGATTATCCCCTAGTGGAGTGGGATGGGAGGATTTTCAAGGTTTTTTTAGATGTCTCAATGGAATCCTTTACAAAAAATTTAAGAGAAGATAGGTAAAATGAAAAACTAATAATTAGATGATTTAAAAAATGATTTAACAAAGGTATGTGGTAGTAGTAATATAATTTATACTTACCCTCTAGAGTAATATAGTTCATTAGAACTAGGAATACATGGTCCCATGGAGTGGGGAGTTTACTACAATCAAAACCCACATGTAATTTGATAGGATTTTCATATTTTTTGAAGAACTAATTCATGCTATCTATGTCTTGAACCTCCATGTGCTTCTTAAGTTTCTTCCCATTACAAGATAGGCCAATGGCATGAGAAATGAATTCTTCATTGACTTCAAAAAAAATTCCACCAACCTTCACCTATCTTTAGTTCCAACCATTGGTAAACTAAATTAAAATATTCTCAATGTGTCCACTTAGACTCTCCATCAATGACACAATCCCCCATCCATGCATATATGCCAAATTAGAGAATCCTTCTTGAAATATTCACAAGAATCGGGTTGTGTCCTTACCCTTTCACCACCCATTATCTGATGCAGGTAAAGCTGGTAACCCTAAATACATTGATCTCTGTGATGATTTATGAGAGAAAGGCATAAAGGTATTTTATAAATGAGGTAGAGTTTTTCCTGACTAAATTTCAAATAAGCCAAGCCACATGTAGGGTTGAGTAATAGCTAGCAATTCATTTCCACGATATGGGAAATCCATGAGCATATCCAATTTCTCTAGATTTTTGTTAGATTGATATCAAAACTAATTTGTGTAACCCACACTCATGTGCCAACAACCCTTATCATATGCTCAAATTTGTAGTAACCCATATTAGGATTAATGAGGAAAATATTGGGTGGTGATATATTAATCATAAACCAACGATCAACTTTAAAATTACTAATCATAATTATCCACCTCGTGACTTGGTCTTGCCTTTTTTTCTCATGCATTGTTAATCTCATTATCAACCTTACATCAAGATTAATAATTGGAGCCCAGAGGCAACCAAGCATAAGATCAATTGTCCTTGAGGTCCACATGTTCATATCCTCATCCACTATCAAAGTCCACAACCACTGACCCATCATGTTAGGATAGGGAGTTGTGACAAGGGTAAGTAAGAGTATTAGGACAAATATTAAGTATTTAGTTTGAGCTCTCCACATTTTGAATGATGATATATTATTCTTCAAGGATTAAACTTATAACCTTTACCACTAGACATGAACTATCCCCCCAACACCTGGTTGAATCCAGAGAAATCCTCATGTTTGGAATAAAATCCACCATATAATTACTTTCTCTATAAATATGGGTAGTATTAAGACTCTCAAATCCCATTAGGAGGTTCTCAATATCAAAAATAATATGATAACTAGTCCATCCTATCATCCCATTATCTTTAACAACATCAATAGTACTGTTAGAGTCGCCTTCAATATCTAGTATTTTTATCCCTAAAAGACAAGGAAATTTTCATTCCCCCTAACATAACCATAGCTTCAGCTACCATAGATGACTCTTCCCTTAGCCCTCTCACAAATCCAACAATAATTTTTCTAACAAAATTTATAATAATGCCACCCATACTAGCTAAGCCTTGGTTTCCTTTGGTAACCCCATCAAAGTTGAGTTTTGACTAGCTGACATGTTAACTCTATTGCATTTGAAATATTTTATAAAATTCTTTTATATAATGAAAATATGTTTAGGTAATAGTCTATATATAAACCATTCCATCCTTTTATTTTCTATTGATGGTTCCTCTATTTTTTGAACTACTATTTTGAATATTTGGTCAAATTATTTAATTATCTCATTATTTTTCTAAACCATCTCCACATTTTACTCACACTTTTTGAAGGTACTTCTAGTGACTCAATCCTTTACTATCACCCATTCAGTTGTCATGTTCTAGATAATTCTTCATGTACTACTTTAAAGAATTCTCCCTCAGGGTCCCTACAAAATCATAAAATTTGTGTTGGTTTCTAGATGTTCTATTCCTTCTCCATGTAGAAATAAGGAATAATATATGTTATGGAGCCATTGTGGTATCTTTTCCAAAGGTTGGTAGTTTTAGTCAATTCTAATCCATATTGATACTGAAAATTCCCTTTGGTTTGAATGTTAATTGAGGTATCTCCTTTCCACTCCTTTTAGCTTCCTCTTTGTGTCCTTGGGATCATATATCTCTCATGGGTACTCTTTCTCTTCTTCACAACTTTTTTCTTTTTACTAACTTCCTCTCTCTTCATCTCTAGATAACCTAATCTCAACGAATTACTTTTCTAAAATCTCCCTACAATTACTCACAAATTCTCCTTGCTCTTCTTCTTCTTCTGATTGAAATTGTTAACTAAATATATCTTCCATAGAGATTCTTCTTAACTTTAGTGTCATGAGGGATGAATCTTGGTTAGGGGGGCTCAACTCTTGAATGTGTTTTTTAATTCTAGGGGACACAACATTTTATAAGTTTTTATTTATTAATGATATTTCGTTATTAACTATATCTTCATCCCAAATTCCTCTAATCGTCTCTACTGTATCATTGGCTAGTTACTTGAGTAGTGTCCCTAGTTCATCACCTCATTTTTTTTCCTTCACTTTCTAGAATCCCATAATCTCTATTATTTTCTTAATATTATTTAGAAAACTATTCTCATATTCCTTGTTTAATACTCAAAGGTCTTAGCTTTTAAATAAGGGTTATTAAACCATCAATCTATTCATTAATAGTAACAATACTAATATTTGATATATTGATTCTAGAACTTGGTTCTCAAGTTTAAAAAATTATTGATAGATCACTTCAACTTAGATGTCATGATTGAAGACTACACTCCCAAGCCTTTGTTTTGCTAACTCTTTGAACTTGTCATATTCCTTTGTTCTTTTTATTATTTAACACTAGGTTTTATTTTTCTTCTCTTATTTTGGATAGTAGACACTTGAATATAGCTTCATAGGTATAAGGCACTAGTTATTTCTCTACATTGAAATTATCCACACTTCAAGTAGCAACACTCTTGGCACATTCAACATGCTTAATAGTAACTGTACTAGTGTGCAAAAAATTCTTAGTAGTTTCCCTCTTAGTGCACTCTAACAAGGATTCTCTAGCATTTTATATCCTCTTCTTGTATCTCTGCTCTCTCTTTTAAAAGTGTCTCATTCTCATTTCTTCCTCATTTATTAATTCTACTACCATCATAATCTATTAAGAATATCTCTTTTCTTCTTATTGCTTCCTTTTACCATTGGTAGTTTTAATTTGGAGTTTCATTATTCCTTTCATCCATCTCTAATGAATGGAATCAAAACTTCCTCAAAGGTTGCATCTTCTCAAAATCATTTTTGGATTCCCCCTATCTATTTTTTTTGTCCCTTAGGTGCCTAATCCCATCAAAAAGATAATACATAAGGGAATCTATAAAAAAATATAACACTTTTTTCATTCTAATTGCAACTCTTTGTCTTTGATTTATTTCCTAACACAAATAATTCATTTCCCACTTATTTTCATCTTACCACTCTGTGAGGGTCTTGGCAATGAAACCAAATGTTGGCGAAAATGGGAATATATTGAAGTTTTTAATATGAGTTTCTTGAGGTCTATATTCATACCCTAGTAAGATAAATAAAAGGAGGTTTACTAAATATGTACTGGATTACATAAGGATGCAATATAATATGGTACATATAAAATAAATGAAACGTACCTTCATACACATATTAGACACCATAACATATATCAATTATATTAACCTACAATACATATACATTATATATCAAAGTTCATGATTAGTCTTTATTAAAATATTCTTATTAATTAACCATCATATTTTACACTTCTCTTCTATATATAACTATACATATATACACTTCTATTCATATCAATCTATTTATATTCACTCAATATTTCACATTTACTATCTTTTACTCTTCTCATTATTGCTTCTATTTCCTACTTCTTGTATCTTATCTCCTCATATTTATATCTATACATTATATCAAGGGATGTGTCTCTTTCCCTTTATCCATATCACTTACTGCCACTCTTAGTTTGTAGTCAAATTTTTCTTATTTTATTTTTAGGGTTTTTCTCTATCTACAACTAGCCTCTAGTGCCTTTTCAAGGTTTCACCATTAGTCTCCATTAGAATTCTCTTTCAATTTTTTAAATTAATGGGAGAGGTGTAGTTTTTTTCTACTAGTAACCTTTCATTCTAGTCATTTCTCTACTAATTTTACTTTTAATTTCAACTCCAAATCTCATTTCTACCTACCACCATTTCTCTTGAGTTCTCCTTGTAAATAATGTTTTGATTGATAGTTACCATCCCCAATCGTATTTTTTATTGGGCTTCCAAACCTATTTAAGTAACTTCATTTGGATTTAAAATGGGTATTTATTCTTGAAGAACTTTATTTTATGATCTTTACAAGTCTTTTGTGTGAGTTTGATTATATTGCCTCTTTACCCATAATTTCTTGAGTATGATATAGAATCAATGGGTGTTTTTTCTTGAAAATTTCGCTATCTTAACACCCTGTTACTTAATCCTTATGCTTAGTGTTTTGGTGATAGAAATGTGAGTGAGTTGTAGGTTTCCGTAAAATCATCCTAAATCCATATTATTTATATAGTAGAAATAAAAATTTTGATAATCATCACAATCATAATACTAAACTAGATAAAATAATCAAATCACATACAATAGATACAATAAAAAAAGTGAGCCTAAAATATAAAGTAAAATTCAAAACATATAAAGTGATAATATATGCATCCCAAAGTATATAAATAAAAATACCAATACAAAACATCATTGATATAGCAATCCACAACATCACTAATAAGTATAATATTAGAACCAAATTAAAAGTAGATAGACATACAAGACACATATACTTGAGTTATAAAAAGGCACATACGATTCTCGCATGCCTATTTGATAAAATGACAATGAAGTTCCATATAGACTACCATACCTAAGGGGACAAACATTGTAAGTCGTCAATATCACATGGAAATATATGATAGTGTGATAGTGATATGGTGGTTCATCTCACAAAGTATTTGATGTGAATTCACTCTCTCATTATTTTAAATAACTATATCTTCTCATCTCTTAGGACACCCTCCTATATTTTTCTTGGCCTCCCCAACATTTTTACTAATATGCATACCTTGTCCTTATTAAAAAAATACATTTTGATTCTTTGATCAATGAGGTGACCCAAGCATCTCAATGGTCACCTATGTGATCTATCTTGTAAATAAAAATTACCTACCCTATCAAAATAGGTGACCCATTGATCAAAAGGGTGAGTTTAAATTTTGAATTAGCTTGTGAAAAATTCTAATTCTAATCACTTCTCCACCATTTTTTCTAATTTGGATTACAAGTCTAATTGAGTCTTGATTTTACATATTTAGATAAAATTTTCCAATATAAAATATCATTGATAAAATATATTCATATTAGTAAAAAACATCACTGATAAACATAATATCAAAAATTGAAGTAAAATAAAACAAACATACAAGAAACATATGCTTAAGTTATTATAAGGTAAATATTGTTCCCACCTGTTTATTTTAGGAAATGAAACTAATATTACAATAGATTACCATACCTAAGGGGGAAAAAGGTAAGTTGGGGGAAAAGGTAAGTTCCTAGTACTATATGGACATATACGATAGTTTGATGATGATTTGGTGGTTCATCTCAAAACTTATGTGACATGAATGCACTCTCATTATTTTGATTCTAATGGAAGCATATTATTAGCTCTTAAAATAACCTCATATATTTTTCCTGGCATCCCCAACACTTTCCTAGAATGCATACCTTATTCTTGTTTAAAAACTATATTTTTGTGGTAATACAAATAATATACCCTCGACAAAGAGGTGAACCCATTCATAAAAAGGACACTCTCAACTTCTAAATTGGCTTGTAAGAACTACCAATTCTAGTCATTCATTCACCAATTTTACTTTTGATCACAAGTCTAGCTAAGTATCAATTATACCTACCACCATTGCTCTTGAGTTATCCCCATAAATAATGTTTTTATTGATAGTTCACCTTCCCTAATCACATTTTTTATTGATTTTCCCATCCTATTTAAGTAACTTCTTTTGGTTTTTAAATAGTTCTTTGGTCTTGAAGAGCCTTGTTTTATGATCTTTGCATGTCTTCTATATGAGTTTGATTGTGTTGCCTCTTTACCCATAACTTCTTGAGTAGAATAGAGATTCAATTATTAGGAATCCAAGATAATTACCATATCATAGATCAATTCATGCTCCTCCAAGTCTTTTTTCTTAAAAAATCAACTATCTTAACACCGTATTACTTACTCCTTATGCTTAGTGTTGCGGTCATAAAAATGTGATAGTGGGGCTTAAATGAAGGAATAAATTATAGGTGTCTATAAAATCAACTACAAGTCATCCTAAATCAATATGATCTAGATTTCACAAATACAAAAGTTGATAATCATCACAATCATAATACTCAACTAAATAACATAATCAAATAAATATAATAAATATAGTGAAAAAAGTGAAGCTAAAATACTATGCAATAGTCCAACCATATAAAATGATAATGTATGTATCTCATAATACATTTTTAGACAAAAATTCCAATGTAAAACATCATTTTAATAAATTATATTGATAGTAGTAAAAAAGATCATCGATAAATGCAATAATAGAACCAAAGTAAAATCGAATACATATACAAGACACATATAATTGAGTTATTAGAAGGTACATAAAAGTCCCATGTCACGTCTCCTTTCTTGAAAAAATATTTTTCTAATTTATTATTAGTTCATTCTTATTTTCTCATGGACTAATATTTTAAATAGGGAAAATATTTCATTTACTATTTCAATCATTTTTCATAAATTGAATACAATTGACCCTAACCCTAACCTTAAACATAACCTTAATCCTAATTTTATCCTAGATCTAACCTTAACCCTAACTATTATTATATACCTAACAATAACCTTAACCTCAAACCTAAATCTACCCCAACCCTAAATCTAAACTTAACCCTAGTCCTAACCTTAATTATATCCGTAAAACTAACCTTAACCCTAACCTTATCTCCAACCTTTCTCTAATATTAATCTTGACCCTCATTTTATCTATAACTATAACCATAAACCTAACCCTAATTCTATCTCTAACCATAACCCCAACCCTAACTGTAAACCCTAATTCATTTAATATTTTACGTGTATTGTGAATGCTACTAGAATATATATTTTTAATAGTAAATCTAAAATATGAAGGGAACACAATCTATTGAGAGGGGGGATTTGAATCATTAGATCTACGTAATTTGAAATTCTCAACTTCAACACTACTTACTAGATCATGCAACCTGAACTTTTACAACTATTACATAGTTTTCCAACATGAAGAGCACATAACCATAACACAATACAAGATAACACCATCTATATACATGGAAACCCAAGATGGAAAAACCACAGTGAGAATATCTACTTAGATGTACCGCCCAAATGCAACCTAAAAATGAAGAAGTATAATAAGTAAGATTATAATATGAAGTAGGCACCAACCTATCAGGGACACCAATCCCCTATTGAATTTGTAGGCACCAACCTATTGGAGACAATAATCTCCATCAAAAAGATATACCAATCCCTACTAGAAAAATACAACAAGTAGAACACCAATACTACCGAAATACAAAGATAAAGTTGGCGGATGTGAAATATAACTAATATGTACTAGAGGGGTAAGTGCACCAATCTGTGACACAATTTTTGCTCTTAAGATGCCACTTTTTTTTGAAATCAGCAAAATTTGATTTACACAAGAAAATGAGAATAGTTATGCTCAAAATTTCAAGATGTGGCAAGAACACAAGTTGAAATTCATAAAGTCTAGTTTCTAAGCTACTATTTTTTTTTTGAAATTAATGAAAATTAAGGGTCTCAAAAAGGGGGGGAAAAAAAGGTCCTATTTAAAAAAAAAAAATAGCATAGCGCCTGAGGGCTCCCCCCTTTTTGATTGAAATTTTTTAGAATTTCAAAAATCCCAATGGTGAGAAATTAGCTAACACCATGTAGTTTATGCTCGTTCTTTTAGATATTTTTGTTAATGAATATATAATATTTTATGAATTTTCAAAGTGGACACATCCTAAAAATCTAAAATTTGAGCATGCTCCCCCATAAATTTTTTTGCAAACTAATCTAAAATTGATTCTTTTTTTTCATCATGTGTAGAATGGAGTCTAGTTTCAAAAAATGCAATTTGTTTCACATTTTGATGAATGGGTAAAAATCTATCCTAAAAGTAGCGCATGTTGGTTTTTGACCAAAAATGAAGGGATTTACAATAGAATCCATGGATCAAAACCTTAACTAAATCAAAATGAAAAAAGAATTATATAGTTAGATAGATAAGAGAGAGGTTAACGCTATCAAGGTATTTTTATAAACTTACATTGAAACATGTGTAAATGAGACGGGAATCACGAACGAAAATATGAGGAAATTTGGAAAATCTTGTCAATTAACACGTCTAAAGCAGGCCATTTGATGCTTGCCAAATGGCCTGCTTTGCACATAACCAAAATTTCCCCTCTTTGGTCAACAACTTTGATAATGATTAGAGTGCACAGTTTATGATTGTAGATGGATAGTCGAGGATTTACCTTTCATACCTTCTCTAACTTGTTATCGTAATTGGATAACTCTTTATCCCTCTGAAGTCTCTATCTCTTAGGTCTTACTCCCTCCCACATGACCTAGACTACTCTCTCAGTCCAATCCCCTCTCTCAGGTCTCTTTCCCTCTCACATAGGTACCTAAATAAATTTATCTCATTCCAACCCCCTTTCTCACTCTCCCTCTCTCTCTCTCTCCCTCTTTGGTATTTTTGTCTCTCTCACTCCATCTCCCTCTTAGGTTGTTATCTCTCTCAAGTCTCTCCCTCCTACCCTCTCTCCCTCTCTTAGGTTTGTCACTCAATCCCTCTATCTCTCTCCCATTCCCTCTCTCTCACTCACTCTATCTCTCTCCTTCTCTCTCTCTCTCTCTCTCTCTCTCTCTCTCTCTCTCTCTCTCTCTCTCTCTCTCCCTCCCTCCCTCTCTCTCTCTCTTTCTCCCTCTCTCTCCATCCCCCTCTCTCTCTCTCTCACTCTCTCTCTCTCTCTCTCTCTCTCGGTGTCTCCACCCCCCTCTCTCTCTCTCACACACACACTCTCTCTCTCTCTCTCCTCTCTCTCTCCCACTCTGTCTCTCTCCTCTCTCTTGGGTCTCTCCTCCCTCCCCCTCTCTCTCTCTCTCGGTATCTTCATCCTACCCCCTCTCCATCTCTCTCTTTGTAAATTCTCCCCCTTCTACCCCCTCTCCCTCTCACAATCACTCCCTCTATCTCTCTTCCACTCCCTCCCTATCTCACTCCCTATATCTCTCCCTCTACCTCTCCATATCTCTCAAGTATCTCCCTCCAACCACCTCTCGATCTCTCAAGTCTCTCTCATCCCTCTATCCCCCTCTCCCTCTCTCTCCTACTCTCTTAGGTCTCTCCTTCCCACCCCCTCTCTCCCTCTTTTTCTCCCTCTCATTCTCTCTCAAGTGTCTCCCTCCCATCCTCTCTTCCTCTCTCTCTCTTAGGTTTCTCCCTCCTCCCCTCTCCCCCCCTATCTCTCTCTCTCGCTCCCTCTATCTCTCTCCCAATTTGTCTCACTCTCTCTCTCTCTCAATCCCTCTATCTATATCCCACTTTGTCTCTCTCCCTCTCTCTCACTCCCTATATCTCTCTCCCTCTTTCTTAGGTCACTCCTTTCCACCCTCTCTCCCTCTTTGTCTCTCTCAAGTATCTCCATCCTACCCCATATTTTGTTCTCTCTTTTTCAAGTATCTCCCTCCTACCCCCTCTCCCTCTCATAGTGACTCCCTCTATCTCTCTTCTAGTCCCTCCCTCTCCCTCTCCCTCTCTCCCAAGTATGTCCTTCCCACCACCTCTCCTTATCTCTCTCTCAAGTAGAGGGTTTAGGGATTAAGGGTTGAGGGTTGAGGGTTGAGGGATTAAGAGGGTATAGGGGTTGAGGGATTCGGGTTTAAGGGTTGAGGGGTTGAGGGATTACAAGGGTATAGGGGTTGAGTGATTAGGGTTTAAGGGTTGAGGGATTACGAGGGTATAGGGGTTGAGGGATTAGGGTTTAAGAGTTGAGGGTTGAGGGATTAAGAGGTTATCGGGGTTGAGGGATTAGGGTTTAAGGGTTAAGGGTTGAGGGTTGAGGGATTAAGAGGGTATAGGCATTGAGGGATTAGGTTTTAAGGGTTGAGGGTTGAGGATTGAGGAATTAAGAGGGTATGGGGATTGATGGATTAGGGTTTAAGGATTAAGGGTTGAGGGTTGAGGGATTAGGGTTTAAAGGTTGAGGGTTAAGGGATTAATATTGTAGAAGATTTGAGGGATTAAGGTTTAAGGATTGAGGGTGGAGGGGTTGAGGAATTAAGAGGGTATAGGATTTTAGGGATTAGGGTTTAAGGGTTGAGGGTTGAGGGTTGAGGGATTACAAGGGTATAGGGATTGAGGGATTAGGGTTTAAGGGTTGAGGGTTTAGAGTTGAGGGATTAAGAGGGTATATGGGTTGAGGGATTAGGGTTTAATGGTTGAGGGTTGAGGGATTAGGAGGGTATAGGGGTGAAGGGATTATGGTTTAAGCTTTGAGGTTTGAGGGGTTGAGGGATTGAGAGGGTATAGGGGCGAGGGATTAGGGTTTAAGGGTTGAGGGTTGAGGGATTAAGAGGGTATAGGGGTTGAGGTATTAGGGTTTAAGGGTTGAGGGTTGAGGGATTAAGAGGGTATGGGGGTTGAGGGATTAGGGATTAAGGGTTAAGGGTTGAGATTTGAGGGATTAAGAGGGTATAAGGGTTGAGGGATTAGGGTTTAAGGGTTAAGGGTTGAGGGATTATGAGGGTATGGGGGTTGAGGGGTTAGTGTTTAAGGGTTAAGGGTTGAGGAATTACAAGGGTATAGGAGTTTAGGGATTAGGGTTTAAGGGTTGGTGGTTGAGGGATTAGGATTTAAGGGTTAAGGTTTAAGGGTTGAGGGATTAGGGTTTAAGTGTTGAGGGTTCAAGGTTGATAGATTAAGAGGGTATGGGGGTTGAGGGATTAGGGTTTAAGGATTAAGGGTTGAGGGTTGAGGGATTAAGAGGGTATAGGGGTTGAGGGATTAGGGTTTAAGAGTTTAGGGTTAAGGTTTGAGGGATTAAGATTGTAGAGGGGTTGAGGAATTAGGATTTAAGGGTTGAGGGTTGAGGGTATGTGGGTTGAGGGATTAGGGTTTAAGGGTTAATGGTATAGTGTTTACGGTTTAAGGGTCTCACTCCCTCTCTTAGGTATTTGCCCCACCATAACTGAATAAATTATTTCCCTTTCAAGTCTCTTTCTCTCAGGTCTCACTCCATCCCATGCTACCTAGAATAATATGTGTCACTCCAATTCCCTCTCTCACAATCCCTCTTTTTTATACCTCACTTACCTCCCACCCTACTCTCTTAGGTCTCTCCTTCCCACCCCGTCTCTCCCACTTTAAATCCATCTCCTCTCTTAGTGTCTCCCTCCCACCCTCTCTCCCTCTCTCTCTCTTAGGTTTCTCCCTCCCTCTCCCTCTCCATCTCCCTCCCTCTCTCTCTCTCTCAAGTATATCCCTCCTACCCCCTGTCTCTCTCTCTCCCACTCCCTCTCTCTCTCACTCCCTCTCTCTCAAGTCTCTCCTTTCCAAAACAACATATTTGGCACTCGCCAAATTTGGAGAGTGCCAAATTTGGCATGCGCCAAATGTGTTTTACCTTAATATAGTAAAATAAGGATTGAACCCATGACTTAGACCCACATTCTCCTGTATTTGTCTGGTTCATCACATGTAAAAGTTGTAGAGTTAGGTTCATGCAAGGTTAGGTAAGTAGAATTTCAGTTCTAGGTGTTTTTTAACATTTTTATAAGTCCATAAATGTGAGGATAACCTCAAGGAAGAGGTGACAGTATGGAAAAAATGAAGAAGATCAAGAAGTATTCCTTGTTTTTAGTGTAAAATTTTGAGTTTTGACTGTTAAATCTATGTTTCAGACCATTGTACAACCCCATAAAAGTGGTTCATGGTGTAAAATATATGGGAAATGCTAAATAAATGTATTACCTTTCATTTGTAGTTTTTTTGATTGAATTTCATGGAGGTTTGTGAGTTTTATGATCATTTTGGTGCTAATGGGTATGAAACCCTATTTTGGGGTTTTGAACACTAAAGAATGCACACATGTATGAAATTTTCCTTCAGTGGACACCTATAGAACTTAGTGAAATGAAGGTAAACAGGTTTTTTTCCATGTTCAATAAGGATTCAAGAGTTGAAGAGCTGATGGAAATGTTTTGTGAGTTGTTGTCCTAGTTGATTTCTTGTGTGTCTTGACCAAAAATCAAGGTTTCAAGTAAGGGTTTGAAAAATTAATAGTGCTAAAGGTTGGGAGTAAGTTTTTAGAGCATTTTCAGGCTATTTTTAAATTGTTCCACTTATTGTTTGGGTGTGGTGTGTTGAGGATGTCTGGGTTTCAATAAACCCCTAGGGGAAACCGAGTTTGAAATAACTTAGAGTGAGGGTTTGAAGGTTTGTACCCTATTCAATGTTCTAGTCCCTAAAATAGGTGGAATTTGAGGTTTGAAAACCTAAAAAAATAATTTCCATGGATATCAAGATCTTTGAAGGTGTTTAAAGGAGTGTCTCTTTGTAAGAGTGGCCTTATTGGCCTAATTGCATGAGTGGAACATGGCTAGTTTGAGATATTTTCTCCAAAAGAGTTTATAGTAGTTTTGAGATATGATTTAGACCATGGAAATTATAATAGACTAGGTCAAATTTTCTTGATTAGGTTGAGTTTTAAGTCTTGGTGGTCAAATGTGCAAAAAAATGCATTCTTGCTACAAAATTGTCAATAATTGAATTTGTAGCCTTTTGAAGGAAAATCCTTGAATTTGGATGTAAATGTGCAAGAATAAGGTATAAAAGGTTTCAATAGGGTGAATTAAATGTGTTCGAGTGATTTAGGAGTCCTTAGGTGTCAAACTTAAAAATTTACAAAATTCATGTAATGTTGTCATGTGTAAAAGATCTAAAATGCAACTTAATGAAAATTAAAAGGTCTTAATGATTAAAAATCGTTTATGGGAATTGGATGGAGTTGGAATGAAATAAAAATATGTATAATAACCTTCAATTCCTTGAATGAGAGGTTTTTGGTTGATTTGTACCCCATTTTATTTTATCAAGAAGAACGTTATTTTCTAGAAATTTTTTGGTTTCTCTCACTTTTCTTGTTGTTGTACGGCCTGTACGGACTCTAAGATGATATGAAACTGGTTGTATGTTCTATATTAATGAATTAGCTTTCATTTTCACCTATTTAGAGGTTCTAACTCTTTGTATAGTGAAAGTTATATTATTTTTACTGCTGCTACCTACTTTCACAATGTTCTTGGATTGAAGGGTTCCATTATGTAATTCGACCCATTACACTTTTTTTGCATATTGTAACTTTTGGAATGGGTCCTCTAACTTTTAAAATACATGCCTAACCTATTTATAATTTTTTGGGGTCAAGGTTGGGTGTTTCAGATGATGTTCTAGGATTATAGTAGGGTCTTTTCATGGTGAAAAAGAGGGCTTCAAGTGGTGTTTTGATAAAATGTGGGAATGGCTTTCCATGTAATGTATTATTCACCATGTGTAGGGTCTGGTAAGTGTGTTTGGTGCTTTGTATGGGTCTGGCAGGTCCGGGAGATAGGAGTTTCATTAAAACCCCAAGTGTTTTTCTTGAAATTGAGGGTTTGGTGTATTAGGGGTCTAGAGGTCTTGGACCTAGAAACAAATCAAGAAATTGGAGATTTTGGCACATAAACTACTGTTGTTTGAGGATTTTAAGTGAAGATGTAGTGTTTAAAAGGTACTCTCTTTTTGGAAGTCAATGTTGGTCCAAAGGAGTTGATGTTGGGGTTTAAGGTCTATGTTTTATAACTTGCAAATGGGTATCTTAATCATCCCTGAGTTTGTAAAGTGTTTTGGAAAATCTTGGTGAAAAGACCCTTGAACCAGGTTACCTATGCTACAAGGGAAAGCTTGGTAGAAGTTGGGATTTTCAGTTAAGCATCTGATTTTTCTTTGGAATCTGATTGATTCTCATTGATTTGATGTATTGAATGGTTTCCACCCCTCTTTGCATCAAAAATGGTGTTTCTTAGTAAGTTAAGTGATTAAGTTGTGTGTAAGTCTAGTAAGAGCCTTCATCTAAATCTTTGCAAAAGTTCATTGTGGATCCCTACATGTACTGCATCAACCTCTAGCTACTTTTCCAACTCTTCAAACACACTCAAAATCCCTACTCTAATATCTAACCCTACAGACATCTAACTCCATCATGTATGAGAAATATTGTCTAGCATAGACATGTTTGATAATTTCAAAAAACTCGTTGCCTTCTTTCATAAAATGCTTCAGTGTGTTTCATATTTAATGCAATGTAATCAGTGATATCAATATTTTCATAAAATCCATTACTTAATTTTGTTATATGTGTGTTTGTGAACATGTATCATTCAAGGTCATGCTGAGGAAATGAACAAAGCCTCTAACATTGGAAGAACGTGCAGTTAAAAATGCAAGGAGAAGAGAATAAAAAAATGTAGCTCGTGAAGCAAAGGAATTGTAGCCCATACAACCAAAAATTCTCATACAATCTAAGAGAGATGTAAAATTGGAAAAAAAAATGGCACGAATGAGGAAAGTTTTTGGAAGGACAGAAATGGATACTGAAGTTGGGGGCACATCATCAACCATAGGTGAAGCTCAATTCACATCTCCAGTTGAAGACACATCGACAACAACATGTGGTTTTCCAGGTACATCAAAAATCACATCTCCAACTGAAGACACACCATAAACAACATTGCATTTTGAAATTACATCAACAAACACATCTCTATTTGAAGGCACTCCACAAATGACATCTCAAGTTGGAGGTACACCATCGTTTACATGTCAATCTCAAGGTATGTCATTAATCGAACCTCCAATTGAAGGTACATGATCTATCCCCGATGTTGACACAAATTTACATTTGAGAACTCCTCCTAGAGTTTTGCATAGAAAACCTACATTTTTTATGATATTGATTCCAATGTTTTGAAATGGATGGCTAATAAGATTCAAAAATGTACAAGTCAAATATATGCACAAAGCATATGGAGTTTGTTTTTTGTGAAGCTAAGTGAGGGTGGAAGATGCCAAATATTTGTTGAAATGATTAGGCAACTCAAATTTAGGCCCGCCATGAAGGCTCTTGCTCTAAGAGTTTCAAATGACTCAAGTGATTCCATTGTAAAGAACTTGATGAGTGCATACCAGAATGTGGGTTCCACCTCACACATGAAGGATAGTTGTGCCACATGACTTGTGATGACAACAACATTGTTAAGCAGTCAAACAAGGAACAAGGTGAACCTTAAAAATTCAAGTAAGTCTTTGAAAATAAGTAGATCATCTCTAATGAGAGCCAAAGGAAGGCATGAAAGAGTGGAGGTTCCAAATAGCAATGAGTTATGGGAATTCTCGGGTAGAGTCCCATAGAAAGACACAAGAATTGCTCAAAGCTTGAGATATTTAATTGTGAATTATTGGAAGGATAACACAAGGACCTATCCTAATCAAATAGATGTTGTAAGAAGGAGAATTGGTAGTCAAAACTGTAAGCCACATCCAATGCATTATTTGGATACCACTCAAACACAATTTATTGCTGATTTTGTACAAAAGTTTCCTAGAATAAAAATATGTCAAAGGTATTTTGAAATGATAAAGCCTTTTTATGTCAAAATAAATCACACACACACTACTTATTATTGTAGGGTTCATATTGATTTTTCTAACCATTATGATGTTTATCAACGTATATGTGTAGATATGCATACTGACAATGTTTTGCAGGAATGTAACATAATGCCTCCACCTAAATCGTCAAAGATATTTTTATCTTCCATTCTATGTGAAGGAGAGGATGGTCAATTTTTTTACAAAAAATTATGTTTGGATGGCACAAGTGATCATTGCGGTGGCATGCAACATTTTCCAATTTGCCAACACATGGCTAGTACACACACAATTGGAGACAAAATTATGGAATTTGGAAAATATAAGACAGTGGCATACAATCTAAAAGATGGGAAATAAGCAAAGAAGTGTGAATTGGTCAATGATAAGATTCCAGTGTATAAGTTTATGGGCATTTTCCATGATTGGGTGGTCTATGAGTATGCAAGGCATACACACAGAGCACAATGGTTGGACTCACAGTTCAAGTTATGCAAGGACACATTTCCACTTTGTCATATTGTTTTAGTTGTTGAATTTGTTGAGAACTACACACTACATCCACTAAACGAGGTGCATCATAGTACTACAACTCCACGTAGGTTTCTATATTTGTGCATATAGAATTCATTCATGCAAATGATAGTACAAAAAAAAATAGGAAAGTATTGAGAGAGTATCACTTATACATCAGTGATGATCACACACATTCGATAGAGTTTGTGCAAGGTTGCTTTCATATGTTCTATGTTGCTTTGGCTAGCAGGGGCATATAATTGAGTCAGAATATCATATGGTCAGATAATTGTACATCACAATTCAAGAATTCCATAATGGTTTACTGGTTGAGAAGGATGCACAGGATCAGTGGTGTTCAACATATGTGGAACTTCTCAGAGGTTGGGCATGGAAAGGGGGAGTATGATGGAGCAGGTCCATGTATCAAAAAATCCCTAGCACGAGAAGAGTCAAAGTACACAAACAATGTAAATTTGATAGATGTAAGATCAATTATTTAGTGCTGCAATGGTGTAATGTGTCCACGTAGTGAAGGTAATTCTTTAGTTCATAGATTTTTTCATTTAGTAGATGATACTAACATTGCAAAATATAAGGATTGTCGTACACTAACATAATCGAGTGAGCTACACTTTTTTAGAAGCTCCAATGTAGGTACATGGACTATCCATACAAGGAAGATGGAATGCTTTTTTTATGCATGTACACTTCTAGCATAGAATGATTGCGAGTCAACAAAGTGGGTTGATGAATGGTCTGTAAGAAGTCTAACCCAACTTGACACTTATCAACTCCCGATAGCTCTACAAATCACGAAGATGCAATCATCCATTGACTTTGATCATGTATAAGACCTACTAGAACCAGGTAATATATCTTACTTACAATTTTTATTATGTTTCTCAATAAATACATCTAACAAGATGAACATATCAATGTAGGGCACACTTATGCGATGATTGTAGATGAAGACAATGAAGATGGTACAAATTATTATCTGTGTCATTGTATTGAGCCCAAAAATAAATTGGAGGCCCCAGTTATAGACGGAGAAAATATAGAATATCCTATAGGTTCAGTGGTTGTTACTAGAACATGGATTTGAAGGTATCCAGTTAAGAATGTTGAAATTTTGTTGTTTGAGGAATTTGACAGGCATCATAAAATTCTTCACTACTCAAACCTTGTCCTCAACACCAATGTTCATTTGATCAAATATAAGGGAAGACCTACAAAAAAGAACTTGTGGAAAGTGTGTGAGTCTGACCACGAGGTAATATTTGACACAATAAAGAGTAGAGAAGACCCAGATGGTTTCAAGGATTTTTTTGGAAGTATGTACATTGAATTTTTAAAGTCATGTTATTGATCACTCTTTTGGACCAACACCTGGCAATCAATATTTTTCACCATTAGTGTTTGATTTCATATGCATTTACGACTGTCATTGATCCTTTTCTGATTATGACTATAGGTAATATTCAATTTTGTCAAAGTACATATGAAAAGAACAACATTGGTTGGTGGTGCATGTGTTCAGTGGTATGAGAAACTTTGGTTGGTAGTGCATTTTCTAGTTGTCAACCTTCTCATTCTTTTCCATCTCATAGATTTATTGGATTCTTATACGCTACATGTTTTATGTTAAACCTCTTAGTGATATATTTGAAATTTATACATAGGATCATCGAGAGATGATAAAGCAGCGAAGGGGTACATCACCATTGTAGGACCTTCAATAAACCTCCTTATCTAGCATACATGAAGGTGATACTAGGTCTCGTCAATTGTATGACTGACATTTTTTAGTTATTTCTCTTTTAATGATTTTTATGTGAGTCCATGTCTAAGATTCATAGGCTTTTGCAGGTTTTTTGTGGACCAAATTCCTATGATACTACACAACCACAAAGAGGATACTACCCATGTGTTTCATAGGGAGAAATGGATGTACATGTTTTGAACCATTTTGGAATACAAATAACTGGGCCAGCTCAGGTGGAATGGAGAAACGAAACTGGGCAGCAACTCCTTTTGTTTCTTCTCAAGTACAATATATTTCATGATCTGTGTTGCAAATGAGAGGATTATTTCGCTGCATGTATTTCTATAAGTATTGACAAATGGGAATATTTTCAAGATTTTCTTCCATCACTATTGTAATATTTGTCATTGACTTAATGTATTTTTTGATATACAAAAATTATGAGAAATTAATACATGCAAATGTGTATATTCCTTAATATATGCGTTAATTAAATGTGTATATTACATTTAAAATTAGTTGTAATGCTTCATGGTTTACATTTAAAGTTGTCTTCAAGGAAAAACATGTGGATTTATGAGTAAGAAGGAAATAATGTCTAATATAATTATAGAAAGACATATTTTATTGCCCCTACTGATGCAGAGGTGGTGGTAACCCAAGACACAAATTGACACAACTTCTCTCAAATATGCCAAGAAAGACATCAAATTTCAATTAAATCAACCTTGTAAAATAATATCAAACTCAACAAGGAACCTACAGAGGTTGTCAACATCCAATCAATGATAATTAAATCAACTTTCAAATGCAAGTAGTTGAAAGTTGCAAAGTGGTGCAACTTTTATTCTGCAGCTCGTGTGACCAAATGGAATGTTCCAACATGACTGGGTGGGTATGCTTACACTAGGCATGGTCCACTTTTGCACCCAAACATGGGAAATCGCTCTGAGCTACGTTCAATCGGATCGATCCCTTAAGGGTCCAAAGTGTAAAATGGCTGCAAACTTCAGCATGCTAGTATTCAGACACCGTGATGCTTAGAAAATTCTCATCTAAGCCTATGGGATAAATTTGAGCCCCTCTACCATAAAATCTCTCAATTTTTTTCTATCTTAGAGGTATTTTCCTATTGTGACAAATTTTCACTTGGGGAAGAAGTAGTTGAAAGTTGTAATGTGGTGAAAATTTTGATCTACAACTCATGTAAAACAACGAAGTGTTCCAATGCATCAAAATATGTATTTTTACACTAGGCATGGTCCTCTTTCTCACCCAAACACACAGAATCATTTTGAGCTACGTTCAACCGGATCAATCCCTTAAGGGTTAAAAGTGCAAAAATGATTGTGAAATTCAACATGCTATTACTCGGACATCGTGATGCTTAGAAACTTCTCATTGATCATATACGGTCACGTTGAAACCCTCTACAATAGCCTCTCTCTCTTTTTGCTATCTCAGAGGCATTTTCTTGTGGTGGTAAATTTTCACTTGGGGAAAAAGTTTTCAAATACAAGTAGTTGAAAGTTGCAAAGTGGTGCAACTTTTGTTCTGCAGCTCGTGTGACCAAATAGTTTGTTCCAACACATCTGGGTGGGTACGTTTATGCTAGGCATGGTCCTCTTTTGCACCCAACCACACAGAATTTCTCTGAGCTACATTCAACTAGATGGATCCCTTAAGGGTCCAAAGCGCAAAATGGCTACAAACTTCAACATGCTATTAATCAGACATTTTGATTCTTATAAATATTCTTGTCTAATCCTATGAGATCATGTTGGGCCCCTCTACAATAACCTCTCTCAGTTTTTGCTATCTCGAAGTCATTTTCTTGTGGTGGAAAATTTTCATTTGGGGAAAAAGTTGTCAAATGCAAGTAGTTGAAAGTTGCAAAGTGCTGCAACTTTGATTTTGTACCTTGTGTGACCAAATGAACTATTCCAAGGAATATGAATAGGTATATTTATTCTATTAATGGTCCTCTTTCACACCCAAACATGCGGAAATGCTCTGAGCAACATTCAACCAGATCGATCCCTTAAGGGTCTAAAGTGCAAAATGGGTGTGAAATTCAGAATGTTATTACTCAGACACCATGATACTTAGAAAATTCTCCTCTGATCCTATGAGATCAAGTTGGGCTCCTATACAATAACCTCTCTCTGTTTTTTCTATGTCAAAGGCATTTTCTTGTGGTGGAAAATTTTGACTTGGGGAAAAAGTTGTCAAATGCAAGTAGTTGAAAGTTGCAAAGTGCTGCAACTTTTGTTTTGTAGCTCATGTGACCAAAAAAATTGTTCCAATACATGTAAATAGGTAATTTTACACTAGGAATGGTCCTCTTTTTCACCCAAATACGCGGAATCACTTTGAGCTACGTTCAACTAGATCGATCCCTTAAGGGTCCAAAGTGCAAAATGACTGCAAACTTTATCAAGCTATTTATCACACACCGTGATGCTTAGAAACTTCTCATCTAATCCTATGAGATCATGTTGAACCCCTCTACAATAACCTTTCTCATTTTTCTCTATCTCGGAGGAATTTTCCTGTGGTGGCAAATTTTCACTTGGGGAAAAAGTTGTCAAATGCAAGTAGTTGAAAGTTGCAAAGTGGTGCAACTTTCGTTCTGCAGCTCGTGTAACCAAAAAAATTGTTCAAACATATCTGGGTGGATAATTTTATGCTATGAATGGTCCTTTTTCACACCCAAACACGTGGAATCACTCTAAGCTACGTTCAACCGGATCGATCCCTTAAGGGTCCAACATGCAAAATGGCTGAAAACTTCAACATGATATTACTCAGACACCGTGATGCTTAGAAAATTATTGTCTGATCCAATGATATCATGTTGGGCCCCTCTACAATAACTTCTCTCTATTTTATCTATCTCGGAGGCATTTTCCTGTGGTGGCAAATTTTCACTTGGAGAAAAAATTGTCAAATGCAAGTAGTTGAAAGTTGCAAAGTGTTGCAACTTTCATTCTACAACTCCTATGACCAAATGAACTGTTCCAATGAATCTGAACAGGTATTTTTATGCTATAAATTTTCCTCTTTCACACCCAAACACGCGGAATGGCTCTGAGCTACGTTCAACTAGATCGATCCCTTATGGGTCCAAAGTGCAAAATGGCTGCAAAAGTCAGCATGATATTACTTGGATACCATGATGCTTAGAAATATCTTGTCTGATTCAACAAGATCATGTTGGGCCCCTCTACAATAACCTCTCTCGATTTTTTCTATCTCGGAGGAATTTTCTTGTGGTGGTGAATTTTCACTTGGGGAAAAATTTGTCAAATGCAAGTAGTTGAAAGTTCCAAAGTGGCGCAAATTTTGTTCTACAACTCATGTGACCAAATGAACTATTCCAATGCATCTAAATATGTATTTTTATGTTATGCATGGTCCTCTTTCACACCCAAACACGCGAAATCACTTCGAGCTATGTTCAACTGGATTGATCCCTTAAGGGTCCAAAGTACAAAATGGTTGTGAACTTCAACATGCTCGTATTCAAACACCATGATGTTTAGAGATTTCTCATCTAAGCCTATGGGATCATGTTAGACCCCTCTACAATAACCTCTCTTGATTTTTGTTATTTCAGAGGCCTTTTCCAGTGGTGACGATTTCTCACTTGGGGAAAGAGTTGTCAAATACAAATAGTTGAGTGTATAAAAATGACTTTATAGCCATTTCACCCATTGTATCCTACTATAGCCTAGTGGAATGGTATAATTAGGGGTAGGGAACATATTTTTATGGTTTCTGGAGTAGGGGAGGCAAGTTGAGTGGTTTGGTGTGATGCCATAGTTTGCAATTTGATGAGTTTTGGTGAAATTTAGTGGTTTAACAGTGGAAATGGTTGAAATCCTTTGGGGCAGTAGTTTGTGAGGGACTTTTAAGCATGTGCAGGTTTTTTTAAGAATTTTTGATGCATTGTAAATGTGTTATGAGTTTTGGGAATAGGATTTTCAATAAACCCACCTGTTTTAGGCTTTTAGCCGTAGCGACAAGGCAATGAACTATTTGATAAAATGGTTTGGTAAACATGTATGAAAAATGTGGTATCATAGAAAAGGAAGTGAATTGTTTAAAAAAATGCCTTAGAGAAACATGGTCTCATGGTGATGGAATTTCATGACAATCCATAACTATGAGGATTTGTGACTTGAGGATTGTGATTAATGATTGGAATTGTGTTTAGTGAGATTGCAGGACCTCCCCTACTGCATCAATGTTTTAGGGTTCTATCCATAGAAGCAAGGCAATTAACTGTTTGATATAATTCTTTGATAGACATGTATGAAAAATGTGGTAGCATAGAAAAGGTAGTGAACTCTTTGAAAAAATGCCTCAAAAAAATGAGGTCTCATGGTGATGGAATGCCATGACAATCAAAAGCAATTTGATTGTCATGGCATTCCATCACCATGAGACCACATTTATTTGAGGCATCTTTTGAACTAGTTCACTGCCTTGTCTATGGATTTTCATGGCATTCCATAACCACATTTATTTGATGCATTTTTTCAAATAATTCACTGTCTTTTCTATGCTATTGCTTATTATTATGCTTTTGATATATTTTTCAAAGCATCCATAGCTTGTTCAAAATCACTTGTTTTAGGCTTTTAGCCATAGCAACAAGGCGATGAACTATTTGACAAGATGATTTGGTAGACATGTATGAAAAATGTGGTAACATAGACAAGGCAGGGAACTATTTGAAAAAACACCTCAAAGAAATATGGTCTCATAGAATGCCATGGTAAGAAAATGCAATTGGCAGCTGCTCCTAGTTATTAGTTATGCAATGTGAAGAAATTGCATAATTGCTTAGGTTGACTTTGTAAAAACTATATTTTAATTGAATTTTTTTCATCTACCAACATCTACTTATTAGTTATGCAAAGTGAAGTAATGCTTTGACTTTGAAAGATGTGCGATGTAGGGTAATCAACGATATGAATATAAACTACAAAAAACCATTTTTTACAAATCATTAGTTAAAATATTTATTTTATTTTCTCTCTATATCTCTATATGCTATGGAAATACCTTTCAATTTAAAAAAAAATGTTTTTATCTCTTGTTGTAAAAATTTTCCCAGTTTGTTCACAAACTATTATACTTTTGGTTTGTCAAATTTTCCCCAAAAGATTTTTGCTGCTATGCATTGGAAGCATGAAGCATACACATGAATACACACAATATAGGTGAAGTATACATGTGAATAAGTGAATCATACATGTGAATAAGTGAGGCACAAGTAATTGAAGCATTCCAAAGGATACAAACCACTACGAATGGAGCTTATTTACACAATACACTTTAGATGGGGCTTATTGAGCATTCAACAGTAATAAATTAAGCATTATATGTAAAAAATCCATGCCTACAACATTCAAGCATACAACTTACATGATACGCCTGATGACATCATTCAAGATTGGCAGTAGAAAAATAAGAGTTTCTTTAATCAAAAATCCCAAAGGCTATACAATCATATATATTGATAAAAGTATATACAATATATCCAAAAAACCATAAAGGTTGTCATATGGACATAAAATGTCATGTATATATCGATAGTACAAAACATATGTTCCAAAATTCCACATAGGCATACAACAAACAACACTAATACATAGTCATTTCCCTCTAGGGGAAGGAAATAGATCCCATGCTACCTTCAAAATTCGGCTGGATGGAGTGACTGTTGCTTCTCTTGTCTTTTGAACACACTCGCTAGTCCTCCTCTCTTCACTCTGGACCTTCAACTGATACAATAAAAAGTAAAGATGTTAAAACATAGAAATTGAAATATGGAATGGCATATAATAGAATATGTAATCACTTACCACATACATATAGTCATCATGCACATTTACAACATCACCACGTCCATGATCTAGAGTGACAATCACCTATAGCAACCATGAAGATAGAGATTAAACTATATAAAATTATTGTGAAAATTTTCTATAATAGACCATAAAAGAGAAAATATAATGTCAAATCGACTAATCTATTCCATACCTCTCTCAATGGATCAAAAATAGCTATTTCTGCAACAACTCCATGGTCCATCATGCCACCAACATCACAAGGGTTGTCTCTTGTCAACAACTACAAATGAAACAATATCTCATGTATCATGTCGATATAAATACCAAGAGGCGATAATGGAACATAAGGTTAAATAAGAGAGTGTAATGGGATGGGAATAGAAGGGTGATGTAGAGAGGGGGCTCAAATTCATTCAAAGTGACAACTTTCATTCAAGAGGCATCTAACATGATTAAAATGGTCTATTAGATTTATCCAAACAATCCTCAAAGTTTGACAACAATCGGGAGTCTAACTTCTCACTTTCACCCATGTAACCTAGTAGTAGTGAAAACTCATTTTTTGGCCTTTAACTCCCATGCTTTCCAAAAAACTTGCCAATCAAAAGGTTGATTTAGATACCCATTTCAAATTTATACAACATCTCTTAACCAGATACAAGTATTTTGGACCAATCCCTTGAAATTAGACCCTCAATGTTGTCCTAGGCCATAAATTAGGCCAGATTTATAAAGCAACATACCTTTGAACTTAACACAAACCCTTGAAACCTTGGGGTAGCATTTCCTATTGCCTCAAACCTCTAAAACTACAATTAACACCTAGGGTTGACACCTCCAACATAGCAAACTCCAAAACCCTCAATTTCATGCCAAGTCAAGAGGGTTTATTCAAAATCCCACTTGCACAACCTCCCAGACCATGCCACCAACTCAGACATGTATATTATGACCCCAATATGCTCAAAAGTTGGAAAAAACTCTACACTCTCATTGATTTCCACAAAGCTAAGACTCAAGGCTCTATCTTCATGTGTTTTTCTTCAAAAAACTCATCAAGACAACAGGTTAATCTCCTTAGTTCCTTCTCCAAAACTCTAATCATGCAACATTCAAACTAGTTATAATCCCTAGGGACCATTACACTAGTTACAGTAGGTACAATCGGTGTAAGGGACCTTAAATCATGATTTTGGTTACCGAAACCTGGAACAATGTGTCCTCGACCTGTCATAGGAAAATAAGGATATTTACCACAAATCACAATGGATATCCCTCAAACTTGTTCCAAAATATTATTAACATCTACCACCACAAAGTGAAATTATTTACATGGCACAATCAATCTGTATGAGCTTTTACAAGCTTGCAAATGACAAGAAAAATCAGAAATTTGATGAAAAACAAAGATATTCTTATTGCCAATGCTTCAAACTTCAAGTCAACATTAAAAAATGAGTTTTCATGCATTTTTAAAGGCTTCTTCTCATAAAAAAATTCCCAACTTCCTTACAACTACTTTTTAAACCTCTCATGACCGTTGCATTATAAATTTGTTGCATTTATGCAACTCACAAATTTGGCACTTTCAATTTTTGACTCTTTATATTTTCCTAGACCCTCTTAAACACCTAAACTATTACAAATAGTCTAATGAGACCTTATTAAACTAAGAAATAATGAATTACTCAAGAAAACATCATGCTATCTACCTTGACACCCCTTGTCAACTTTGACAATTCCTTCCACATGATTTGCAAACCTTACAAGATGAATACAAAAAACCCTCAAAGTTGATCAATTACAATAGAATGGTCACATTGGACCTTATTAAGACTCAAGGACTCAAATAAAACATCCTAACACACCTTTCCTATCAGACACTTAATGAAGAAACATAGAAAAGAGTGGTGCCCCTACACCAGATGGATTAATGCAACATAGGATGGACTAGTATAGATTGATGGGATGGGCTAGGATGGGATAACAAAATATAGGGTGGAAAATTTGAGGTTAATGGGATGCAATTATTAGGGAATAATAAAAAATAGGGTTAATTAGGAGGTTTCTAGGGTTTGACTATAGTAAACGAAGTGCAAACTTGACCTGTGTGTAGCAATAATAGAGAAGAGTTATCTAAGATGAGACGTGGATAAATATTGTATAACATAGGATGATATAAAGGAACATAGGGTGGAACATAGGGGATCATGGAACATCTAGGGTGATATAATAATGGGTACAATAAGATGGGAGTAGAAGCACATAATGACACATAACATGGACTAGAAGATATTAGTGGGATGGGCTAGGACGGGATCATGGAAAATAGGGTGAACTATTAAATGTTAATAGTAAGGGATTAGGAAGGAATAAAGGAACAAAAAGTGAATTAGGAGAACATAAGTGACACAATCAAGGAATACTTGAATGCAATGTTTGTGTTTCTCATCAATTTTTTAGATTTGAATATATGCAAAATTATGAAAACTAGCTAAAACACCATTAATGAATACAGGATACCTGAGTGTATGTTGTTTGAGGATATGAATCATGACGTGTGGAGGAAGAAGGTGCACTAGGAAACTATATGAAATCCGAAGCATGTTATGAGACAAAAATTCAAATATAACATTCAACTGTTCAAATGCAATAATAATATCTTTAATACTAGTTGCATACCTGTGGACTCATCATCAAGAATGTATAAGGGTTTTTAGGAATAGAGCATGCCTCATGAACAGTCTGACCCTAAAATTTCATCATATCAAAATTCTACTAATTTAGTTATTCTTAAATTTTAAAGTATAATTTAATAAACAACATTGAAATAACTTGCTAAATTTTACTTGAGTGTCAATGTCGAATGTACCATTCAGAATATCATTTTTGAAATCCATCGCATTTGCAATTGATGTAGGTTGTGTAGCTGCATCACGAGCACCCTGATAATCATACATGCAAAAAACACCACAAGCGCCACAATGGTGGGGTGGAGCTCGGGGCCTACATGTCTCCTCCACACCAAGCTCTACTAGAGGACTTGCACGCTATAAAATGGTCTGGGTGAGTGAGCCAATTGACTTCATCATTTCCACCTCTACATTGTCCTTAATAATGGAAGGAACAATGACATGCTCCACCATGGGCCTGCCCTAGGCTCTCGGTGCCAACTATGGATTACATCGTACAACAGGTCTATTGTGTGTGGAGCCCCCACCTCTACCTTGAAAGTCTAAGATGTCAAAATATTTTGGCATTTTATTGAGGAAAAACTCGCAATAGAGTTTCCTCAAAATGTATTGTGGAATCTCATGGTTATTTCATGGAGGCTGGTTAAATACCATCCACCACCGCTCCCAAAATTTGTTTTTAATTAACTCATGGTGGCAACAATGGATGGAGAACCTCTTGCATGCATGACACAAAGGTTCATTGGTTTTTGGATCTATAAATAGGGCACACAAGTCGGCTTTGCTAATTTTTAGTTTTTTGACCTCTGCATATGACAAACCACTAGCATAAAATTGTTTCATCTCATGCCTCTTATTTGACCAAAAATTCATTTTCTCACTCATTTATCCTACATGAGTTACAATTGACTTCAATGATTCAACAATCCCTCTCCTAGAAGGGTGGGTTTCAACATGCTCACTTAATCTTGCAATTAATTGTTGAATGTCTATTTTATTGTTTTCAATTTGATTTTGAATCTTTTCTTGTGTTCCTTGAGGATTCCTATGAATTGATGGAGGGGTTTTGGGTTGTTATTATATAGGAGGCTCTTCGTGAGGGGGTGATTGTGAATTCTCAATGTTTCAAGGTGGAAATTCATTCCATGAGAATTAGAACAAAGTTTTATTATAAAAATCTATTTAAATTTGCATTTTATATCAAATTCAAAATAAATAGAATAAAAATACATATCTCTTTGCAATCTTCAACCTCTTTGACGTGTTGGCAGCATCCTCATGGAAAATGGCAATCTAAGGATGTAAACAATGGAAGAGATTTTGTGCTCATGAGTTGCAAACTTGAAATCCTCTTCCTCAAGTCATAGGTTGAAGACAAAAAGAGGGTTTGAAAATTGATTTTTGGCTTTTATGTCTATTGAGCCATTTGGCGCTCGCCAAATTTGTCGTGTGCCAAATGGCTTATTTCAAGTTTTTTTAGAATTTTTTTTTAAGTTTGGCACCTAAATTGTGTCACAGATTGGTGCACTTACCCAGAGCCATAAATGACACTCTTCCACACTGAGAATGATCTTCTGATATTGGCACTCCCTCTTTTCTTCATAGTTCTATACTCAAAATCACCTTACTCAATCACTAATAGTACAACTAATAAATCATCCAACCCATACATTCATAATGCATCTGAACATCTTAAATATATGCATGACATTACATTAACACTCTTTTGTGTCATCCATGGATCTGGAAATAGTCGAGATTGTTGATGTTTTAATTTTTCCCACTAAGCTTCGTAATTCTCTAAGAAGTTGCCAACCTCTATATTCAAGAATTCACAAAGTTAGTGGCCAACTGACAAGATTCAGTCAAAGAATGAGATCTCCTACACTTTTGGCTCTGTGAAACTAAGGAGGGCGTTCCTATATGCGATCATAAAGATGCTTCAGGTCTCAAGATCACTTCTATACATAGATACATTCCTATCAATGCAACTAGATACCATCTACCAGGGTTTTGGTAAACCACAGAGTAATAACAACTATCTAGAGCTAGGAAAATTGATTTAATATGAGATTTGCATCTCAAGAGAGATAGAATTTGATTTAAAAATGTTCTAATTTTGAACCCACACATTTAGGGTGACAGTCTTGTACGTTCAAAAGGATCTTGAATGAATTAACTGGTGACTTATTCAATTGGGTGGGAGTCACATAAAACATAACCCTGATATCATTGAACTATCTTCATAATGCCTTACACTATAAGGTTTACTAGTATTCAAAACAATAATCCTTAGAAAATCCTAATCACATTACCACAGATCTATAAATCATTTTCAAGCATTTGATTAACTCATTAAGTTAAAGCAAGAAAATGAATCACACATTCAAATATACCTTTGAAGATGAATGAAATAATCATTGATAACTTCATTCACAATCTGTCATACATACATAAGAGAGCAATTGTCTTAAATTTTTAGATTTCTTTTGATATCAGTAATTACAAAAAGGCTAGTACACTTATCTTATGTGCATACCCAACCTAAAATGACTTCCTAGCTAAAACCTTCCAAATACTACAATATATTCCTAGCTGTACATCGTCTAAACTTCAGGATTCAAAAATATGACCTCAACAAAGACTCTTGAAATCTCCATCATCAAAATGTAACCATACTATGAACAAAGGAATCAAAATGGTTACACCCCTATAACCAGCCCAATAGAAAAAAATCCACTACATCACCCATGCACATGTCCACATCCGACCTGAACAACACAAACTACACCAAAAATAAAAAGCACAACCCCATCAACCATATCATCACCTTGCACCATGACCAACTACTCGGCCTTGATACAGGTGACTGACCCTTGTCCTTGCTTCAGTATGAAGCGAGACCATTACTTTACCTTTGCTTGCATGAACACCAGACTTAAAAACAACACACAGTACCACTGTAGCAATTGGAGAAGCTACGAGGACCTCGTCATCCACTCCCACTAGCTCAGTTAGGGCCATGAGGTAATCACAGTAGTCCAAATTAGTTTTAGACCCTTCACCTCCAGAGCCAATAGAAAAATCAATAGGTGACTCATAACGCCCAGACCTTGTCTCAACCCCAGCCAACCTCTACTCATCTTCGTACTCCCTCATGATTGGATAATCTGCCACTTCACCTCGTATGACCTTTCCCTTGAGGCGGGGACTACTTCTGGCTCAAGTTGGGATGAACCCCACCCCTTCAACAGCTGTCAGAGAAGCATAAGGAATAGTACTCTATTCGATTTTCTTCTCATCCTGTTGCAAATTCCTTTCACCCATCCTAGCACTTCTTCGTACTGGGGAAGAAGAAACCACCGACTTACCCATCCAATTTGCAAGTTCAAACTCAGTAAGAAAAAAAATCACCTACAAATAATTTAAACTCAAAAATGCAATGATGCTAATGAGTAATTAGTAGACATTTATCAAGCAAGCCAGTACACGGAACATTAATTGATCCAATTGCAGTATGAGAAAGTGAGTGATTAGTGGTTGACGTTGCCATCACAGAATATCTCCAAGATCATAGAAAACTGCACACAACCCATCATGATTACCAGGTGAATACCACTTGCACGCATGGAATTCAGGATGAGATCTGTTAAAAAACTTGTGTCATTAATTAATATAACTTGCAAAGAGCAAATAGTCATCACATGGGTGGATTAAAAATTTTGAGTTTAGACCATCAATGCGATGAGGACTTGGCATGTCAGACAACTCAGATCAAGTCAAAGATTGTTGAAAAAACCACGTCACAACTCAGAAACCCGATAGTCAATCATATACCTCACAATCAAAGAGACACAAACCAACATCGAGCCCCATCTAACCACCTTGTACCATAGAGCTAGGAAAAATGTCACCAGATCTCACACCTCACAACACTTTCAAAAACATTAATTTGATCGTGTGAGGTTGGCGAGGGACGGTCATAATTAATCCCTGTCATTAAACAATCATCGTTGATTTGATATCCATTTATCACCATTGGTGCATCAAGACAGGCCCCACTCCACTGTACTTGATAGATGGCAACATCTCACATACCTGGCAATAGTTTAGTGACGCCAGCAAGAAATCTTGCAAGGTCTGTGAGGAACGGTTCAGATTTGGACCCCTTGATCCGATGGCCCACTAATCTACACACAGAAAAAATGTCATTTATAATAGTGGGGACGACTAGGAGAATTGGAAAAAACCCTCGAAGGCATGAATTTTTAGTCCAAATTCTAAACATTGGGAAAACCCACCCATTTTAGGAAAAAATAATATTAAAACCTGAACATGGAGAAAGAACCGATAGGTTAGGTAAAGGGGCTAGTAATAGCATGAAAAACAAGGCTTAGCTGAACGAATTAAAAGACCAGCAACCCCTGATAATAGGTCAACACAAAATTATAACATGAGGGTTTATTTGATAAAGACTAATTTCAGTATGGGTAACAAAATCCTAAACCCTAAACATTAGACCCCTAGTCACAAAAGAGAATAGACACGCCCAAAACCAGGCAAAAGTTTGACAAAATTTTAAAAGTCCCATCAATGGCTCCGACTAGGGATGTATGCCCCCTATGGGCATAACAAGAACCTAGATCTTTGGGAGTAGACCCACCATTGAATCAAATAGGTTCCCTAAATAATGCACCACCATGTTACCATTAGAAACTTGTTTACATCCAACTTGGTGGCCCTAGGCCCCCAAACAAGGAAAACAAGAATTTACCCCTGTCAAAAAAAAAATTCTCTGCTACCTCGAGTAGACCGAATCTGCAAATATTTTCCCTAAGTGCCCATATGTCATTCAAGTAATCAGCATGCCGTAAAGCATCATAATGCTTTCCAATATGACTGTCTATTCCATCAATCAACGATCTATATCCAGACACTAATTGCAACTCATGACTATTATGATACCTTACCATGGGCAACTCATGGTCATGTTCCATTGAATGCTCAATCATTTGAACTGAGAAATAGAAACATTCATAATCCATTTGATTTTTGACATCACAAATCTTGGCATCAAAATCAGTTTGCACATCAGAATAAAAACTCTCATAAAAAACTTTGTGTGTGTCATGCAAACCATCTTTGCATAAAATAAAAGGTGCATATTTTGGGGAATCCTCACCCTTATGGTTACAACATAAGCCTAGTTTCCAACATCTATGTTCAGATGTCCTAGAAAACTTCCTGATATTATAGAAATGGGAATCACAAGTCACATCTTCCTCCAGGAAATGTGTGAATACATTCATCTCAAGCTTCTCACAATACATTACCTCCTATATCCCATCATCCAAATCCAAATGAAACACCTCAAAAATAGGCTCTAGCAAACCAACTTTAACAAAGCCAATAGAAAAAAAGTTCAGTGCACTGGTCCCCTTATGTTCAACATCACTTGTTGTATGTGTTAATTCATAACTAAAAATTTCAGAACAAGCTGAAAACTTTTCACCAACTATATCAATGATACTTTCATCCTAGGTCTTAGAAAAGCTCACCTCAAGGGGTGATAACAAGTCCATCACAACTTCATACAAACAATTAGGAACACTCACCTCATTTTCTTCAAATTCATCATAATTTACACAATAAACATGCTCCATTGATAGCACACCTGGAGTACACTCCAAATATTCATCATTTAAAATTTTTCCCCTCATTTGTAAGAAAATGACATCATGAGGCTCTGTATTGCCATAAACCTCTAGTAAGGAAAATTTTTCCACATCATCCTCAGAGAGGCAATCATCAATTATAAGTTCACAATCACTAGCTTGTAACAAAACCTCGGTAACATGTGTATTGTAATCATGACATGGAAAATCACCTTTTTTCTCACTTAGTTCTCCACCATCTTGCTCCTCAATCTTTTCAAGATTTATCCAACATTCCTCAAAAGGGAAAGTGTCATCCACATTTTGTGCATATAGACACTTTTCTGATTCTGCAATCTCTATCCATTTAAGGACTTGGGAAAGGTTACAAGGTTTCAATTCTTCTGGCAAAGAACTCAGCTCAAGTTCATAAATATCACAAAACAAATCAATGCACACAAAATCATCAAGTCTGAAATCTTTGGGAACTTCTATCAAAGCATCCAAAAATCTCAAAAACAACATGTATGGTGATTCTCTCTCTTGTCTCTTCATCTCATACAACTCCTACATAAAAGAGTTTTGATCATCACTACTCAAATCGAGTTGGTTTTCGGCTTGGCTTTCATCATTATCTTCATACTATAATGATGGATACATCATCAATTCCAAAGAATTCTTACCATGACAATTGTATTTTATAGCTACCTTTGAAATTCTGCTAGTATGAGATGTGCTAGGGTAACCAACACTTGCAGCTAGATACCCTTTCATCACATTTTATGTTGTTCTCAATGTCCATAGACATTTTATATGCCTGATATAAGGTTGTAGGTTCCTTATCTCTTAATAAGTAACTCATATTTTTGTCAAAAGCACCAAGATATACAACCAGGCATTCAGCCTCATTTGGTCTTATCTCTTTAGGAATTTATATTACAACTTTTAAAAACCTGAGATTAAAACATGGGACTAACTCATATTTTCCTATGTGGATTCCCATAAAACACTTTCTTACCATACTTGGGTTTACTCTTTCACCAGATTGTTCAATAAAAACCATCATCAATTGATTCCATGAGTTAATAGAACATGCAGAAAAATATGAGAACCAATCCCTAACATCATCCTTCAAGGATTGCACAAAAAAGCTTCATGACAACATCCTCATGACTGAATTCATAATCCCCCATCACATCCATGAAATTTTGTAGATGCTTAGAGGTAGATTATGAACTTTTCCCTATGAGGCTAGGAAAATATTTTCTAACCTTCTTAGGAATCTAATTAGGGAAACCTTTAATACCACTAAAATGGCATATACCTTTGAATCATAAAATCCCCTGGAGGGCTTGATGAAAATTGTTCCCTTTGCATACTTGTATTTTCCATTTCATAGGGAAAACTTTTTATACCCATTAAATCGTTGTCAACTTCATACATGGCTATCAATTACATCATTTACTAATCCAACCATGATTCTAAAATATTGACTGAATACTTATGCATTAAGCTTTTTAGATGCATAATTCAAAATAAACATACTTCTCAAAATCATATTACATATTACACTTTAGATGTATGGAAAGACCAACCACTATTCCTTTCTTAATGCTAAATCATCAAATTAGGAACCATTCATCATCCCTAGTTATGAATACTTCTCATAAAAAAAAATTGATCAGCTTAGATTAATGAGAATACCTGGAAATTAAGCAACGCTCGTTAAATTTCTCTCCCTGAATACAAATGTTATAGATTTGGTACTTTTCCTTGTATATCAACTGGTTCTTCAGACACAGTCGCCACCTCTTTAATAGAGGAAAACATTTCAAATGAATATGAAATTCCTTTTCAAGAACTGATCACGTTCTAGGTCTTCATCCACAACAGAGTCACACTCAAATGCTTTGAGATTATGCTACTACCAATCCTTTCCAAATCCATAACCTCTTAACATCTAAACTTAAAGTTTAGATCCACCAAAAAAATGACTCTGGAATACCACCACCTACTTTTGTGGTTTCTTTTTTCTTTAAATTTCTCATAAGTTCTCCCTCGTGAAATCACCATTCAGCTAGTGACTTAGGCAGAAAAATTAATACAAAATTGTCAATATCTGATTACAAACATGATGATAATGACCCTATAACAACATGTTCTACAACCATCACTTCTAAATTCTTAGCTCCCTAGCGGAGTCACCATTTTTTTGGTGTTTTAATTTTTCCCACTAGGCTTCGTAATTCTCTAAGAGGTTGCCAACCTCTATATTCAAGAATTCACAAAGTTAATGGCCAACTAACAAGATTCAGTCAAAGACTGAGATCTCCTACACTTTTGGCTTTGTGAAACCAAGGTGGGTGTTCCTATATGTGTTCATAAAGATGCTTCAGGTCTCAAGAATACTTCTATACATAGATACATTCCTATCAGTGCAACTAGATATCATCTACCAGGGTTTTGGCAAACCACAAAGTAAGAACAACTATCTAGAGCTAGGATAATTTATTTAATGTGCGATTTGGATCTCAAGGGAGATAGAATTCAATTTTAAAATGTTCTGACTTCGAACCCACACATTTAGGGTGACAGTCTTGTACGTTCAAAAGGATCTTGAATGAATTAACCAATGCCTCATTCAACTAGGCGGAAGTCACATAAAACATAACCCTGATATCATTGAACTATCTTCATAATGCCTTACACTATAAGGTTTTCCAATATTCAAAAAAATACTCCTTAGCAAATCCTAAGCACAATACCACAGATCTATAAATCCTTTTCAAGAATTTGATTAACTCATTAAGTTAAAGTAAGAAAATGAATCACACATTCAAATACATCATTGAAGATGAATGAAATAACCATTGATAACTTCATTCATAATCTGTCATACATACATAAGAGAGAAATTGTCTTAAATTTTTAGATTTCTTTTAATATCAATAATTACAAAAAGTATAGTATGCTTATCTTATGCACACACCCAACCTAGAATGACTTCCTAGCTAAAACCTTCCAGATCCTACAATATATTCCTAACTGTACATCGTCTAAAATTTAGGACTCAAAAATCTGACCTCAACAAAGAGCCTTAAAATCTCCTTTATAGATCAGGAGAGCAACAAGCATCAAGCTCAATTGTTGATTTCAAACAAATTTTATCTTTACCAAATGAAATTTGAATTACATTTCAAAATTCCTCATCATCAAAATGTAACCATACTACGAACAGAGGAATCAAAATGGTTGCACCCCTATAACCAACCAAATAGAACAAAAGCCACCACATCATCCATGCACATGTCCACATCCAACCTGAATAGAAGATTCAACACAAAAACAAAAAGAACAACCCCAACAACCATATCATCACCTTGCACCACGAACAACCACACGACCATGATACAAGCGATCGCTCCTTTTTATCACTTCAATATGAAGCAAGACCATTACTTTACCTTTACTTGCTCCAACACCAAACCCAGAAATAGCACACGGTGCCACCACAATAATTTGAGAAGTTGTGAGGACCTCCAAATCCATTCCCACCAGCTCAGTCAGGTCTATGAGGTAATCATGATAGTCCAAATCAGTTTCGGACCCTTCACCACCAGAGCCAACAGAAAGATCAATAGGTAACTCATAATGCCCAGACATTGTCTCGACCCCAACCAACCTGTAGTCATCTTCGCATTCCCTCATGATTAGATAATTTTCCACTTCAACCTGTATGAACTTTCCCTTGAGGCAGGGACTGCTTCTAGCTTGAGTTGGGATGGACCCCACACCTTCAACAGCTGTCGCAGAAGCACAAGGACCAATACTCTATTCGATTTTCTTCTCCTCCTGCTGCAAATTCCTTGCACCCATCCTAGTGCTTCTTCGTACCATGGAAGAAGGAACCATCAACTTACCCATCCAATTCGCAAGTTCAAACTCGGCAAGAAAAACCAATCACCTGCAAATGAATAAAAAATAAAAAATGCAATGATGCTAATGAGCAATTAGCAAACATTTATCAAGCGAGCCAGTGCAGGGAACATTAATTGCTTCAATTGTAGTATGAGCGAGCGAGCGATTAGTGGATGAGATTGTTAGCACAAAATATCTCCAAGCTCATGGAAAACTATGTACAACCCATCATGATTACCAGGTGAATACCGCGTGCACACATGGAAATCAGGATGAGATCAGTTAAAAAACCTGCGCCATTAATGAATGTAACTTGCAGAGCGCAAATAGTCATCACTTGGGTGGATTAAAATTTTTGAATTTAGACCGTCGATGCAATAAGAACTTGGTGTTAGATAACTCAAATCAATTTAAAGATCATTGAAAAACCCATGCCACCACTCGAAAACCCGATAGTCAATCATATACCTCACAATCAAAGACATGTGAACTAACATCGGGCCCCATCTAGCCACCTTGTACCATGGATCCAGGCAACGTGTCACCAGCTCACACACCTCGTAGCACTTTCAAAAACATTAATCCAATTGTGCAAGGCTGGTAAGGGACTGTCATAATTAATCCTCGTCATTAAATAGTCGCCATTGATTTGATATCCATTTATCACTGCTAAAGCATCGGGATAGGCCCCACTCCACTGTACGTGATAGATGATAGCATATCACATACCTCACAATAGTTTAGTGATGTTAGCAAGAAACCTTGCGAGTTTTGCAAGGAACGGTTCAGATTTGAACCCCTTGATCTAATGGTCCGCCAATCTGTAGATGGAAAAAAGGTTATTTATAACAGTGGGGGCAACTAGGAGAATGGAAAAAAAATCTTGGAGGCACAAATTTTTAGGCCAAAGTCTAAACATTGGGAAAACCCACCCGTTTTAGGCAAAAATAATATTAAAACCCAAATGTGTAGAAAGAACTGATAGGTCAGGTAAAGGGGCCGATAACAACACAACATACAAGGCTCAACTGAATGATTTAAAATATCGGCAACCCATGATAAAAGGTTAACAAAAAATTATAACGTGAGGGTTTATTTGATAAAAAATAATTTGAACATGGGTAACAAAACCCTAAACCCTAAACATTAGACCCCTAGTCATGAAAGATGAACAAACACGCCCAGAACTAGGCAAAAGTTTGAAAAAAATTTAAAAGTCCCATCAGGGATAACATAAGGTGGACCTAAATTCAATTAACATGAAATGTGTAATACAATGGTCTAAACACAAATTTCTTGCCATCAAAATAAATTGATGTGTGTGCCACTACATGAACCTTAAGAAGGTCCTATCCTCAATAGACATGAAAGATTTAAATTTTGCATGCTACTAGTCGTTATTATACATGCCTTGAACTCCAAACAGGAATATGGAACCTTCTGACACTTCAAACTTCTTGCATGTTGAACATATCCTCCGAAAAATCAAGAACATGATAGAACTAGTGTAGGCATACTCTCCTTCTAAATCACAAAGCAATATTACATTTCTGCATGAAATGCCTACCATTTTAAGAAATATATCTACCCAAAAGATATCCTTGCACAAAATTTTGGACCACCACACTCATACTAACTGCATATTCAACATGGTATAATAATCACACCAATTATTTGAAGGTAGTCTCAGCAAAAATTAATGCATGCTACTTGATATAGGATCTGATTGTTAAGACAACTTCTCTATGATTATTACTAGATACATAGCACTTTAAGTCAAGGGGGTCTAATGATAATTTATGTACTCCTACAATCTCTTTCATCTTTGAAAACCTTGACATTTGGCAGCCTTGATAACCCTTTGACAACAATTGATAGTAGACTTTGACAGTCCTTTTACGTCAATGAAAACCTATGTTCAACAATCTCCCCCTTTGTCATTGATAGTAAATAATAAAATGCTAGACACCATCATACTAGCTTTTAGAATGATTTATTGCTATAACATTTTCTCCCCCTGTGAAAGATACGGCATTATGAGATTACTCTTTATGATAAATTCAAAATTTTGAGTTCACTCAGTCCTTAATTTAGCATTTTGAGCTTACACTCTCCCCCTTTGACATCAATGGAAAAGGGTCAACAATACCTATGCTGACATCCACTTGAGGAGGCACCATTTTTGCAACATTTTCCACATTTATTGTTACACTGCACCATCCAAAAACATGTTCCCCAAATGGAATCCTCCTGATTCCATGCTTCACTAATTCTTATAATACTCCACAACACCACCAATCCTTTTTATGGCAGAGAGACCAAACTCCCCCTCACCTTGTGATTCTTATTGATTTAAGAGGAGGGAAAAACTCCCTACTTCTATCAGTGAAACTCAAATGTCTCCTTAGGAAGTAGCTTTGTGAGTATATCTACAAATTTCTCCTTTGTATCAACATACTCCAATCTTACTTCCCTTTCTACAACATTATCCCTCAAGAAACGATACTTGATTGCAATGTTTTTTTTTCTTGAGTGCATCACCGAATTCTTTGAAATATTTATTGCACTGGTGTTATAACAAAGAATAGTGATAGGATCTTCAAAATCAATCTTTAATTCCTTCACATTCTAATTCATCCAAAGCACCTGAGTGCAGCATGATGCTGCAACAATATATTTTACTTATATTGTAGATAGAGAAACTGATTCTTTCTTTTTACTCAACCAAGACAAAAAACTATCACCAAGAAACAATGCACCACTACTTGTGTTCTTTCGGTCATCAATACATGCTACCCAATTTGCATTTGCGTATGCATTTATAGTGAAATTCTCACTCTTTGGATACCATAGTCCAAAATCTTCAGTAGAGTTCAAATACTTGAATATCCTCTTCACTTCTTTAACATGAGTCTCTTTAGGTTCTTCTTGAAATTCTGCAACCATTCTAACTACCTGCATAATATTTATTCTAGATTTTGTCACATACAAAAAAAATCCAATCATGGACCTATACAAAGTCTAATCTATCGGAGTAGATTTATTATCTTTACTAAACTTACACTTGGTAACAATAGGTGTTGCAAATGGTTTGTTGTCTTCTATCCTGAACTTACTCAACATTTCCTTTATGCACTTGTTCTGTGAGTTGAAAATTCCTTTGTCTAATTGTACAATCTACAACCCAAAAAGGAAAGATAATTCTCCTAACATAAAAAAATCTCAAACTCATTCTACATTACCTTCTAAAATTTATTGCAAATTCCTTCACTGCTTCCTCTAAATATGATGTTATCTATATAAACCACAACTATCAAAAAAAAATCTCCTTTTATTTTTATGTATGAATTTTTATCTGCACATCCTCTCCAAAATCCTTGTTGCTACAAGTATCCATCGAACCTTGAATATAAAGCTTTGGGAGCTTATTTGAGTCCATACAAAGCCTTTTTCAATCTGTAAACATAATCCAAAATGTTAGAACATTGAAATCTTTTGATTGTTCAATATAAACCTCTTCTTCAAGTCCATTCAAGAATGTTGATTTCACATTCATCTGGTATATATTGAAATTATTGAATGCTAAAAGAGATAAGATCATCTTGATTTCCTCCAATCTAGCCACCAAAGTAAATATCTCTTCAAACTCTAAGCCTTCAACATAATCATACCCTTTACACACAAGTCTTTCCTTGTTCCAGATCACTTCACCTTCTTCATTTAGATTATTTCTAAACACCCACTTCGTTCCAATCACATTCTTGCCTTTAGGTCTTGGGACAAGTTCCCAAGTCTCATTCTTCATGATTTGATTCAATTCTTCCTCCATTTCTTCTATCCATAATTTTTCTTTGCTTGCTTATTTGTATGACTTAGGTTCTATCTTTGATAGTAAATCAAAATGTACTTGTTCAGTTGCCTTCTCAATTCTCTTTTGGGTTTGAACCCCACTGCTTTTATCTCCTATTCAATCTATTATTTAGAATGATTCCTCTGAACATACTTTGCTAGAGTTTTTATAACAAATTCTTCTAAATCTTCAATTCTATAGAAAATTAATTCTTCATCATCTTCTATAGTTTCTAGAATACTAGTAGACAGAATAGTCTCATCAACTCTCATATTTGCACTTTCAACTATTTTCTTCAAACTTTTGTTATAACATCTATAAGCTTTACTTCTTAAGGAATAACCAAGGAAGATACCTTCATCTGGTTTGGAATCAAACTTACACAAATTTTATTCATCTCTCTTGATGTAGCACTTGCTTTGAAATATTTTGAGGTGTATTATCGGGCGGGTGCAAAAAAATGGGGACCAAAAAGTGGCCAAAATATCAAAAATAATTTGATAGGCTATAACGCAAGCACGTTATAACGTGCTCACATTATGGCTTGGTGTGATCTAGCCAAATGATCGGTCACATTGATCCTATAACATGCTTGTGCTATAATGCGAGCATGTTATAGCTCATTTAAAAAAAAAAGCAAACAAATTCATTTGTATTCTGACTATGCTTTTTGCTACCCACAGCCAAAAACCATGCTTTTGTGCACTCGCATTCTGGAAGGAGGTTAACTTGCATTTTATTCATTAATTTATTTCAATTTTGTTGCCAGGATGCCACCACATCGACGAGGAGGTCAAACAAGTAATTATTGTTTTTTTTGCCATTGTGAATTTGTTGTTAAATTGGTAGTTTTAGGTTGTTTTTGATATTAATTAATTTAATTTATAGGAAATATTAATGAGATTGAAAACCCTCCTCAAAATATTTACCAACCACAACAAGAAGCACTGGAACAAAATCCTCAACAACCACAACAACAATCTCCTCCACCAATTCCTCAACATCCTCCTAACACTCAACAAAATTTAATGGGGGTAATTGAAAACAATAAAAAATAGATTGGGGAGTTAATCATGAGGTTGAATGATCCAGTAAGTTCAACCATGGAAAGAGGAACACTTGAAAGTTCACTTCAAGTAATGTTAAAACATGTAGATGCAATCAACAAACAATTAAGTGGTTGGGTAGATAGGAGGGAGGCAACTAGGAATTTTTATGCAAATAAATTATCATATGAAGAAGTAAAAGATGAAAAAATTACAAAATATGATTTGTGCTCATTATTCACTGACCCACGCACAAATAAAAATATTGAACTTAATTCCAAGAGGTTTCCTATCCATTGGTGCCATCACCAAGGGATTAGGAAATATTTTTGGGATAGGTGGTACATGGTTTTTCACTATCCACCATGCAACAATTGCAAAGTCCCTCAATATTTCTTGAGGAAACTCTACTGTGATTTCATCCTCAAAAACATCCCTAGTTATTTTGATATGAGGAAATTTCAGGGGAGAGGTGGGGGGTTGGCACAGGATAGACCTGGTGCATGATTGGATCCTTAGAGGTAAGCAAGATGAACTCTTGCTAGGCCGACTCGTGAGCACATCGTTATCCCTTCCATCGTGAAGGAGAGTATTGAGGTGGAAACTTTGAAGTCTATCAAATCTTTGACCCAAATTATCATCCAACATGCCAGTCCTATAGTACAATTCCATCTAGGGGAGTCTTTGAGTGGTAGGCTTCCACCCCATTCTTTTTCAGGTTTAAGGGCCAAATTTTACATATGACCCCACAAACACTTAGGAGGTTGGTGCGCAGGATACGTCTGCATCTACAAAGATGGCAAGGGAAATTAACATTTTTAATGAGGCTTTTGGCATGGATACTCAGGTAAATGTTAGCATGTTCATTGAATTTAATTTATTAAAATTGCATTTTTGAAATGCAATATTAACTAATTTATTTTTATGATTGTAATAAAATTTTAGGGTCACAATGTTGATATTGGATATGTTGAACCTCCACCTATTTATTACTCCACCGCATCTACCACTGAGGTATGTAACTAGTAAACAATTATAAATTTATTACATGTGAATATCACTGTTAGATGAATGGTATTCTAATATCTGATTTTGGATGTTGAATAGGCTAATATTGGAGGTTTCGTGGGAACACCTCCTAGTGCCAGTGGAGTTAGACAAACCTTCACATAGGTAATAGAATAAAGATTTCAACTAATGAATTACACTTAATAGATTTGTGTATTTTATATTCATATCATTGATTACATTGCATTGCACATCTTTCAAACTCAAAGCATTACTTCATATTGCATAACTAATAACTAGATGTTGATAGATGACAAAATTTCAACTACAATATAGTTATTTAGAAATTCAACATAAGAAGTGGTGCAATTACTCCAAATAGAATAAGTAATAACTAGGAGAAGCTGCCAATTAAATTTTCTTGTCATGGCATTCCATGAGACCACTTTTTATTGAGGCATTTTTTCAAACAGTTCACTACCTTGTCTATGCTATGGATGCTTGGAAGAAATATATGAAATAATACTAGTAAGAAATAGCATAGACAAGGTAGTGAGTAGTTTGAAAAAAATCCTCAAAGAAATGTGGTCTCATGGTGATGTAATTCCATTCCATCACCATGAGACCACATTTCTTTGAGGCATTTTTTGAAACAGATCATCGCCTTTTCTATCCTACCACATTTTCCATACATGTCTACCAAATCACTTTATTAATCTACTCACTTCCTTGCTGCTATGGCTAAAAGCCTAAAATAGGTGTTTTCCAACAAACTATGGATGCTTGGAAAAAATCTATCAAAGTATAATAGTAAGCAATAGCATATACAAGGAATTGAGGAGTTTAATAAAATTCCTTAAAGAAATGTGGTTTCATGGTGATGTAATGCCATTCCATCACCATGAGACCACATTTCCTCGAGGTATTTTTTCAAATAGCTCACCACATTTTCTATGCTACCACATTTTTCATGCATGTATAGCAAAGCATTTAATCAATCTACTCACTTCCTTGCTGCTATGGCTGAAATCCTAAATTAGGTGTTCTCCAACAAACTAGGGATGATTGGAAAACATCTATCAAAGCATAATAGTAAGCAATAACATAGACAAGGCAATGAGTAGTTTGAAAAAATTCCTTGAAGAAATGTGGTCTCATGGTGATGGAATGTCATTCCATCACCATGAGACCACATTTATTTGAGGTATTTTTTTAAAAAACTCGTCACCTTTTCTATGCTACCACATTTTCCATACATCTCTACCAGAGAATTTTATCAAATTACTTGAACTTCCTTGCTGCTATGGCTAAAATCCTAAAAAAGGTGTTTTCCAACAAACTATGGATGCTTGGAAAAAATCTATCAAAGCATAATAGTAAGCAATAGCATAGACAAGGCAATGAGTAGTTTGAAAAAATGCCTCAAAGAAATGTGATCTCATGGTGATGGAATACCATTCCATCACCATATACCACATTTCTTTGAGGCATCTTTTCAAATAGATCACTGCCTTTTCTAGGCTACCACCTTTTCCATACATGTCTGCCAAAGAATTTTATCAATCTACTCACTTCCTTGTTGCTATGTCTAAAATCCTAAAATAGGTACTTTCCAACAAACTATGGATGTTTAGAAAAAATCTATCAGAGCATAATAGTAAGCAATATCATAGTCAAGATAGTGAGTATTTTGAAAAAATGACTTGAAGAAATGTGGTCTCATGGTGATGGAATGTCATTCCATCACCATGAGACCACATTTCTTTGAGGCATCTTTCAAACAACTCACTGCCTGAAGAATAGAAACCAAGCCTTTAGCCAAAATTCCCCTCCAAATTCTTTTCAAGGTCCTCATCCTCATCCTCAATTTACCAATCCATGGAACCTTCCACCTTTTATTCCACTTGTTCATATCCGCACCCATCCTTCTTCATATCATGATTTCCCTCCATCTCATAACCAAGACCACATTATACCATCCACCCCATCCCAACATAATACCATAGAGAAGGCAATGAGCTATTTGAAAAAAATGCCTCAAAGAAATGTGGTCTCATGGTGATGGAATGTCATGACACATTTTTTAGCAATGGAATTCCATCACCATGAGATCACATTGCTTTGAGGCATTTTTTCAAACAGTTCATTGCCTTCTCTATGCTACCACAGTTTTTTGTACATGTCTACCAAACAATTTTATCAAATGGTTCACCGCCTTGATTCTATGGATAAAATCCTAAAACAGGTGCTTTCAAACAAGCTATGGATAGGGAAAATAGTAAGCATGATATTCAAAAATATATAGTTCAATAAGTACTCAAAATTTTGTTTATTATCTCATACATTATAAGCCATGATGTGCATCACTATTATAGTTTTTTTGATTGAATAATTTGTTGTTTTATTTTTAGATGTTGGAAGCGGATACACCTCCACATGTTCATAGGTTAATGGAGATTGGTTTTTATTTGTATATAGACTCCTTGATGCCTCTCATGAACGTATGAGGCGGATTACTAAATTTCAATTTGCATTCATTTTTATAGCTATTAGTTAGTGAAAATTCAAACTATTATTGATTCATAGTTTAATTTTTCTTTGGATGGTTTCTATAGGGCTTCAACACACCACAATATGGGCATGTGGATATTTCCATTGAGGAGAGTGATCATCTAGTGGAGGCAAGTGATTATTTTTTTAAATATATCATTTTTTATAATATAATTTATATATATTAATGTCTTTACTTGTTATTGTAATAGATAAAGCTTGAATAGGAACTAAACCCTAGGAGAAGCACCAGGAGAACTCCTCGACCTCAGAATAAATGAGTGACAAACTTATCGCCACCCGACTGACAAGTAAAGGGAAAGAGTTAAATCTAAGAGCATGGAGAGCAATGAATTTTGATTCCAAAGCCCTTTTTTTATGCTTATATGGCATTTTTGTACTTATTTTATATTGCATACATTTGACATTGTATGCCTATATGGCATTATCATAAGCCTATATTGCTATTTTATATATATTTTATACTTATATTGACATATATTGATGTATTCCTACATGGATATTTGGTTAATACAAATCTTTTTTTATCGATAGTGTCCATATTTTCATTATAAATCCACAATTCAATAGATATGAGTTACGTGTATTCAAGTGTATACTTTACAACTTACATGTATACTTTGTGACTTGCATGTTTTCATGCATATACCTTGTATTCATTCATATACTTTGTATTAATTTGTGTATACTATGTATTCATCATGTGTATACTTCAAGGCTTATATGTATTTGAATAATTTTTCTTCACTTCTTCACATGTATGCTTGAATTATTCACGTGTATACTTATTAATTGGTTATCCTTAGCAATGCTCATTGTTGTCCTTCATGGTTTCTCTTGAATATTTATTGATTGATGCTAAGAAATTTTTTTAGTTGATGCTAAACAAATTCAATTTCTTTCATTCACTCACTCCTTCTACATCTCTCCCCTAACCTTAACCCTTGAACCCTCTACCCTCTACCCTTAACCCTCTACTCTCTACCCTTAACCATTAAACCCTCTACCATATATCTCTCTCCCACTCTCTCTCTCTCTCTCAAGTCTCTCCCTCTTACCCCCTCTCCCTCTCTCAAGTCTCTCTCTCTCTCATTCACTCCCTCGATCTCTCTACCCTAAACCCTTAACCCTTAAAACCTAAACCCTTAAACCCTCTACCCTCTATCTCTCTCCCACTCCCTCTCTCTCCATCTCTCTCAAGTCTCTCCCTCCTATCCCCTCTCCCTCTCTCAAGTATCTCTCTCTCACTCACTCACTCACTCACTCAATCCATATATATCTCTACCCTCTACCCTCTACCCTCTACCCTTAAAACCTTAAAACCTCCACTCTCTACCCTTAAACATTAACCCTCTACCCTAAAACCTCTCTTAGGTCTCTCTCTCACTCTATCACTCACTCACTCCTTCTATCTCTCTCCCCTCTATCGTTAACCCTCTACCCTCTCAACTAAAACCCTAAAATCTTAAACCATCTACCCTCTATCTCTCTCCCACTCCCTCCCTCTCTTACTCACTCCCTCTATCTCTACCCCCTCTACCCTTAACCCT
>CM021107.1:314744865-314954550 GCA_007115665.2 Sequoiadendron giganteum | reverse complement strand
AAACCCTAAACCCTAAACCCTTAAACCTTCTACCCTCTACCCTTAACCCAATAACCTTTACCCTCAACCTTAATCTCTCAAACCTATACCCAATACCCAATACCCTAAACCATCAACCCTATAGGTCCTCAACCCTAATCCCTCAACCCTATACCCTCAAACCCTATCCCTCTCTCTCTATTTATCCATCTCACCTCTCTATCTCTCTCCCTCTCTCCTACCCTCTCTAATTATATTTATCTATCATCTCCATCTTTCTACGTACCTATCACTCAATCAATCCATACCTATCGCTCACTCCCTCCCTCTCTCTCTATCTCCCTCCCACTACCTCTCCATCACTCCCTCTCTCTCCCACTCCCTCTCTCTCCCTATATTTCAGGTCTCTCCATCCCACCCCCTCTCTCTCTTAGGTATCTCCCTCTAGAACCCTACCTAGGCAACTCTCTCTCTCTCTCCCCCTATCTCTATCTATCCCTCCCACCCTACCTAGATAAGTCCCTCTCACTCCACCGCCCTCTCTCAACCTCTCTCTCAGATTACTCCCTCCCACACCCTATTTCTCTCTTAGGTATCTCACTCTCACAATCCCTCTCTCTCACTCCCTCTCTCTCCCACTCCCTCTCTCACACTCCCTCTCACTACCTAGATCTCTCAAGTTTCTCCCTCTCACCCCCTCACACTCTTGAGTATCTCCCTCTGGAACCCTACCTACATAACTCTCTCTTTCTCTCCCTCTCCCTCTCTCCCCCACTCTCTCTCTCTCCCTCGCTCTCTCAATTCTCTCTCTCCGATCCCTTCTCTCTATCTATCTATCTCTCTCCCTCTATCCCTCCCACCCTACCTAGCTAAGCCCCTCTCACTACAAACCCTTCTCTCCCACTCCCTCTCTCTTAGGTCTCTCCCTTCCACCCCCTCTCCCTCTCTCAAGACTCTCTCTCACTACCTCTCTCCCTCCCTCTCTCCCTCCCTCTCTCCCTCCCACCCTACCTAGAAAACTCTCCCCCTCTCTTAAAATTCTCCCTCCCTCTAAAAACATACATAAATACATACATATAAGAATACATACATACATACTTACATATATACAAGAATAATACATATGTACATACAATATTATCTACATACATATAGGCATATATACATACAAGCATACATACATACATACCTACATACATACATACAGACATACATACATACATACAAGCATGCATACATACATACATACATGACATACAAGCATACATACATACAAATATATAAATACACATTCAATAGAGTAGCATTTAAGACAAAGCAAGACATTACACGAGCACGTTATAACGCGCTCATGTTATGTCTTGCTAGAGATGTCTTGCACAAATGAAAAAACCATGTCAAAACTAAGATATAACATGAGCGCGTTATACACTTCAAAACCTGTTTTTTCCTTAATAAAAAATATGAGTGCATTATAACACACTCATGTTATATATTGCTTTCAGAATCCCCAAGTCTTGGGCTTGATATTTTCCTTGGAATAAGAACTCAAAGGCTTGGGGGGCTTTCTCAATGGCCAAAGACGTGTTTTTTCAAATTCTACAATATTTTCCATAATTGAGTTTGAGCTCACCGCCAGGATTGTACGTGTTTCAATGTCGAACAAATCAAACACTTGTGTAATGTTAGGCTCTTTCTTAGCTATCTAATGATGTAATTTTTTTTCACTTTTTGACAATGTTAAGCCTTTGATCTATAATTTATTTTGTTTGTGTGTCTCTTTTTTTTGGCAAAAACCAGTGTTTGGTGTTTGTTTGTTATAAATTATTCATTCATCAAAATTTCAAATAAATTACTTTTTTAGAAACTAGACTCAATTCTACACATATTTTAAAAAAATCAATTAGTTCCCAAAATTTGTAGGGGTAGCATGACAAAAAAATTGTTTTTAAGGAAGTGTCCACTTTGAAAATTAGTAAAAAAATTAAAGATTCTTTAAAAAATTATCAGAAAAATCATGCATAAATTGCATATTGCTAGCTAATTTCTCACCAAAGTGATTCTAAAAATACTAAAACAATGCTCACCATGAGCTAGGTACCCAAAAAAAATTCTTTGTTATGTTTTTCTGACCAAAAAAACACCAATTTTTCGTGGGCCTCTCTTTTGAACCCCTTAATTTCAACCATTTTCAAAATAAATTAGTAGTTTAGAAAGTAGACTCAGAGCACTATGATCCTTTTTTATTTGTATCTCAAAATTTTGAGTGTAACTATCCTCAATTTCACATCCAAGGTCAGTATTTTCCAATTTCAAAATAAAAAGTGGTCACTTAAGCCCCCTTTTTGCCCCCCCATCTTTTTGTAGTTACCCTACTGATGCCTGTATTCCTCTTCATAACTCATATGTAGTCTTCTTAATCTTGTGTCTGATCTGAACTCTGTTCATAATATATACAAAAGTCTATGTAGCTCCTCTCTAGTACATATCTAGTATATTTTCTTGACATAACATAGTTCTTTTCATCTCATGTATAGTCTGATTCTTTCTACAACTCCATTTTTTTGTGTAGTTCTAGGAGTAGAGAATTGTGTTTGGATCCCATGCTCTTCACATAATCTATCATACTTCTTAGTAGTGAATTATCTACCTCTTTTTGATCTCAAAACCTTGATTTTCCTTCTAGTTTCATTTTCTACTAATGCCTTGAATGCCTTGAACTTCTCAAATTCTTCTGAATTTTATTTTAGATATGCTATCCAAGTTATCCTAGTGTAATCATCAATGATTATCATAAAATAGCTATCTCCTTGTGGACTCTTAGTCCTCATTGGTTTGCATAGATCTATATGAACTAGATCTAGTTGTTTTGGTGTGGAATACTCTTTAGTAGGATATTTTCTTCTTGTTTGCTTTCCTTTATGACATGGCTTACAACTAATTGATTGAGGCTTCTTGATCTTTGACATATCACAAACCTGTCCTTTTGAACTACTTCACAATATCATCGAAATTCGTATGTCCTAACCTTTTGTGTCAAAGATAACTTTCATCTTTCTACATAGTGAGACAACTTTATCCATTCAAATCACTGAAATGATAAATGTCGTTGTTTTCCCTGCTTCCTTCTACAATCAATTCACCAGTACTTGTTTCCTTGATTTCATAGCTCCTTCAACACTAAAAGATAGCTTGTAGCCTTTTCCACACATATGACCAACACTTAACAAATTTTTCTTTAAATATTCAACATACAAAACATCACGTGTCTTTGTGTTACCATCATCAAGGCTTAAAGTAATCTTACCAAAGATTTTGGTAATTGAATTGTTTCCAAGGGTCACTAAAAAACCTTCAAATTTCTTGAAATTCATGAACTTACTCTTATCTCTAGTCATATGGCTAGAGCAACCATTGCCAATAATCCACAAGTTCTCCTTTTTAGAATGTAGTGCAATCTGAGCAATCATTGATTTTTCAAACTTCTTCCTTCAGGAACCTTCTTCTAGAACTTTCTCAATTTAAGACTTCTACTCTTTGATTATTTTCTCCCAATTTTCAACAAAGGAGGACTCATAAAATTTCTTTTGCATTTCCTTGCAATGTTTCCAATTTTTTTGTATTTGAAATAAATGATATTAAATTTGTACAAAGGTGCAAATGCATTATTTTTGACAAAATTATTTCTTCTTACTGGATCTTTTCTATAGTCAACAACCTTATGACCAAAATTATTGCATTTTAAATAATAACCAAAGAAAAAAAATTTGATTTGATATTGTATCCTTATCTTTTGGATCTTCTTCTTTTGTTTTGAACTTGAATAAAGACATCATTGCATCTTATGATTTTTTCACTTTCCATGGTTCTTTCAGATCTTGAACTTCCAAAACCCGTCACTTTCAAACTTGCCTTAGTAGTCTTCTTGGACCATACTATCGCCTTCTTTTGATCATCATAACCTATTCTAGTTTTGACATGCAGAGCTCTCTAGCTTCCCAATATCTCATCTAGGGTTTTAGTACTTTTACCAAACTTCATTTGTAGCTATTGGTTCACTTTCTTAAGCTCTTTTCTAACTATCACAATTTCTACTTCTAGCTAAATCAAGTGATCCCACAATACTGGTTTATAATTTTTGGACAAACTGGACACCAAACTATTTTTTTTTAGCTAAAACTTCACTTTCGGGCTCCTATAACAGCTAAACCATGAGGAATTAGAAGATGATGAAAACTAGTGATATATGATGTTTTGTTTATAGATTCTAAATATATTTTTTTCATTTTTTTTGGAATCAAATTGCACATATTTTTCCATCTCCTTCAAAAATTAGTTTTTTTTTTAAAACAACATTTTTAAGGAGTGACGCTCATCGTATACAACATAAATTTTTTTGTATCAAGGATAAAATTATAATTTTTTCGAATTTAGATTTGTAACTACGATATCTAGTAGTTTCATTTGGTTTTATAGTGTTTTATTGAATATTTTTTTCTTAATCAAGTTTTGAAGTCAAACCAATTACAATTCAGACATAGACGGACCGTATACAACATAACTTTTTATGTATGTATCGAAATTCAATTTTTTTTTTTTAATGGATCAAAGACATCAATACCCAACCCGAAAATATTTTTTTAAATTTTATTTTGATAAGCTGATATTTTTCCACATGTGTAGAACAAAGAACTTGATTTTCGGTGGAAAACCTATGTTTAATAAAACTAAAAAAACACATACATAATAAAACCAAAACATATTAAAATTATATTCATTAGATAGCTCATTCCGAGGACTACCATCTTCCAGTTGGGTCTGTGAAGTCTCCTCCATTTTCATCCTCAACCCGAGCTTCGAAGGGCGAAAATCTGGAGTCTTTTGTGTCGGAGGGTTGGAAGGTGGGAAAAGGGGGGTTTGCTCGAACCCTTAAGGGTTTGCTCGAACCCTGGTTCACTTGAACTATGGTTTGAGCAAACCCCCTTTCCACAATGGTAAACGTGGGTTCCCACATGCAAAGGGGTTTGCTCAAACCAACTTTCAAGTGAACCCCTTTTGTGTTCGTTCGAACCTTGAGTTCGCTCAAACCCCTCAAAATGATTTTTTTTGCATAGGTGAGGTTTTTGGAAGTTTTTCTTCATCACTCAAATTGTAAACCACTTTTGTGGATTCACCCCTTTTCATAGTCTTTATCTCTTGATAACAATTTTTTTTATCAAAACCTCTTCAACACATTTTGCTTCTTTAGTCTGGGTCTTCAATTCAACAATCATCATTTCTACAGTCTTCAATTCCTTAGATACCCAAGTTTCTTTAGCTCTCACTTCTTCAAGAATTGCATTCTTCAGTCTTTTGATTTCCTTTCCAACACACATCAATTCTTCTATAAGATCAACCTCTTCTACATTGTTTCTAGAATCCATTTAAGTATCTCCATCAGTAGTCTCAAAATCCATGAACACAACCTTTTCTTTTTCATCTCTGGATACATCTTCATCTTCTTCTTCAATGAAGTAGTCTTCTTCCTTATTAGTGTAAAACTTTTATGTTTCCTCTAACCTTTGAAATTTCTCTGAAATGCCTTCTTTCCATTCTTTTTCTCAGCATTGTTAGAATTCTTGTGGGGACACTTATCCATAAAATTTCCTACTTCACCACAATTGAAACATTTGAAAGGTAATTTTCTTTTGTACTTACCAAAACCTCTTTATAGCTTCCTAATTTTTTTCTTATTCTAGATTTGATCCAATATCAAAATCTTCATCAACTTGCTTCTTGGATACTCTGAAAGCAACCCCTTTCCTTATAGACTCTTAATTTTCAAATCTTATCTCAAAAGTATTTAAAGTTCCATATAGTTCAATCAATTTAAAGCATTATGATCCTTAGTTTCTTGAATAGAAAATATTTAAGGATTAAACCTTTTGGGGAGAGATCTAAGTACCTTCTTCACAACAATATTCTCTTCCAAACTCTCACCAAGACCTTGTATATGATTTCCAACTTCATCAACTCAGAGCATGAATGTAGCAATGTTCTCATCTTCTCTCATCTTCGAGCCTTCAAACTGATCTCTATAATTTTTTAGATTTTCCTCCTTAACTTTATCATCACCTTCATAGATTTTCATTAGTTTATCTCATATATATTTTTTTGTTTTGTACTACATTACTTTCATAAATTCAAAATTAGTCAATCCACATAAAATAAAATTCATTTCCCTAACATTGAGTTCATAAGCCATCTTTTTGGCCTAATCCATAGGAGGGTGTTTAGGAGGTTCACATCCTTCTATAACTAGCATCTAGACATCCATTCTTAAGGCCATCAAATGGGACTCCATCCTAAATTTCCAAAAAGAAAAAAATTGTTCCATAAAAATTGGTGCTTTATTTCTAGAGACTCCTTCCTGTGCCATCCCGGATCTACCTTAAGTTTTTAAACTTCTACGAAGGAACTTAGCTCTGATACCAATTGAAGGTAACATAATCTACTAAGAGGGGGGGGTTGAATCAATAGATTTACTTAATTAAGAATTGTCAACTTCAACACTACTTACTAGATCATGTGCAACTTGAAATTTTGTAACTTTTATATAGTTTTCCAACATGAAGAGCACATAATCACTTAAGTAATTAACCATAACATAACACAAGATAACACCAGTTATACATGGGAACCCAAGATGGGAAAAACCACAGTGAGAATAGTTGCTTGGATCTATTGCCCAAATCCAGCTTCACAATGCAAATGTATAATAAGTGATATTATAATATGAAGTAGGCACCAATCTACTAGAGAAACCAATCCTCTATTGAATATGTAGGCACCAACCTACTGGAGACAACAATCTCCACCAAAAAGAGATACAAATCCCTACTAGAAAAATAAAATATGTAGAACACTGGTCCTATTGAAATAAGAAGATAAATCTTGTGGATCTTAAATATAACTATGATATGTATTAGAGTCATAGCTGACATTCTCCCACACTAAGAATGATGTTTTGATAGTGGTGCTCCCTCTTTTCTTCATAGTTTTGTATTCAAAATCACCTTACTTGATTATTACTGGAATACAACTGATAAATCATCCAATGCATACATTCATAATGCATCTAAACATTTGAAATGTGTACATGACATTACATTAACAATCTTCCATGTCATCCAAGGATCCGCAAATAGCCAGGATGACATAAGGTGGACCTAAATTCAATTTACATGAAACATGTAATACAATAGTCAAAACACAAATTTCTTGCTACCAAAAGAACTTGATGTCATGCATCACCATAGTAACCTTAAGCAGGTTATATCCTCACTCCACATGTAAAAGTTGAGTTTTGCATGCTAGTAGTTGTTATAGCACACACCTTGAACTTCGAACAAGAATAGAGAACCTTATGACACGAAAAAATTATTGCAAGCTGAAAATATCCTTTGGAAACTCAAGAACATGATAGAACTAATGTAGGCATACTCTCCTTCCAAATCACAAAATAATACTGCATTTCTGCATGAAATTCCTACCATATTAAGAAATCTCTCTGCCCAAAAGATATCCTTGCACAGACTTACAAACAACCACACTCATACTAACTGCATACCCGACATGGTATAATAAGAACACCAAGTATTTGAAGGCAGTCTCAACAAAACTTAATGTATGTTACTTGATATAGGATCTTATTGATAAGAAAACTTCTTCATGATTATTACTTCTGAATACATAGCACTTTAAGTCAAGGGTAATATAATGACAATTCATGTACTCCTAAAATCTCTTTCATCTTCGACAACCTTCACATTTGATAGCCCCGACATCATTTGACAACTGACTGTAGCCTTTGACAATCCTTGGACTTCAATGACAACATATGTTCCACAAAATATGCCGAGTGTTATCCTTCTCGAGATGCCTATTGTAGTTCTATGTGAAAAATTGATTAAAAATAGATACTTTGAGAAGGATATCTTTCATGTTGATTCTAAGAATCAATAAAAAAATTATCCGTGCTCCTGTGATTTACATTGTTGTGTGCTTACTTGAGCTTTAAAATTTATGTATTTTTTATGAGTATTTTTGTAGGTAAAGAATTCGTAGGGCTAAATGTGGGTCATAGGCATAGTCAAGACTCTATTAAACTATACTACATAATATAATATGATATTTTTATATAGCATTTAAAATTACAATTAATAATAGTTATTCATTATAATTAGTTGAAAAGTGAAAAATATATATGTAATTAACAATTAAAAATTATAAAAATTAAGATAATTTCCATGTCCTCAAATTAATCAATGGATAAAGCATAAAATTATAACTAATAATATGTGATTGTAACAATGAGAAATTTCTATTTTGGTTAGCATCTATAATATGCAGAAAACCTAAAAACCCACAGTTGGTAATGGAGTGCAAAGGAATAGATGAATAATCTTATGGATTGTCTTCATCCTCCATGACTAACCTCCATTACACCACCTTAATTTGCTGAATATGATTTGTTTGCCCTCAGATTTGTGAAGAGCAAGCCAATAGAAATGACAAGCCCTTAAGCAAATATTGAAGGATTTGAAATGACCTAGATGCAAACTATGCCCTACTGCAAATAGTAAACATCTTCAATCTCTAAGCTAATATCAAATGAAAACCTAGATATACTATGATAACAATACTAAAATGAGAAACTATGAAAAAGCAAGATGCTAAGAGATCTCTAAAATATGATAATGCAAGATGCTCAAAATGAGACCAAAATTGCTCTTTTATAGAAGATGCAATTTTGTGTGAATGGCCAAGATTGAAAGTTAGCAAATGCCCTAGAATCAATGGACAAGATTCAATAAAGCAATCCACAATTAGGGTTAGGGCAACATTAGGTCAAATTTGAAATAAAGGGTCAAGATTGATTCTTTAGAGAATCAAATCAATGGTTGACAATGCATGTGACAAAAGATTTTGGGCACGGAAAATGGAGTCATTGGGGAATTAAATAATTTATTTAAAATTATTTAAATCAAGAGGGAATGTTGACTTTTTGAATTAAAAACTATTTTAATTCAAAAAGTGTGGGGTTATGTCACAGTAAATAATTTAAATTAAATTATTTACAAAAGAAGGGATTTTTAAATAAGACTTATTTTAAATAAATAAATTTATTTAAAATGAGCACAATAAAAGAGGGGGAGTTAAATAATAAAATTATTTAATTCATGTGTTGGGATATTAAATAATAGAGATATTATTTAATTATTAGAGGAATGTGATAAAGGGGACCTTTTAAATTAAATATAATAATTTAATTCAAAGTTTAGGAGAGGACCAAATTAAATAAATAAAATTTATTTAATTTAGGAGAGAAGGGGCCAATGAATAATTAGATAATTAAATATAATTATTTAATTCTAGTGGAAGATGGATTAAATAAATAAGAATTTATTTAATTTTAGGAAGAAGAAGACTTAATTAGTGACATAATTAAATAAATAAATAAAATTATTTATTTATTTATTCATGAAGAACAATCATATATGAATTAATTAAATAATTATGAATTATCTAATTAATAGTTGACAGTGAGTTAGGGACATAATTAAAATGTCCTAATTAGGGTTAGAAGAAGAGCCTGTGGGTCTAGGTCATTTTTATGTGTCTACATTTGCCCCTCTTTGTCATAATGCAGCCTGTCGCATTGTGGCAAAGAAAATAAGTCAAACATATGCCCCAGTGCAAAATAGGATGAGGAAGAATGATGAGGAGAGTTGCGGTATGCCCCCTCGAGAGGACAGACAGGTTTCAAGAACATGGGTGTGCTCTCGAAATGGATGAGAAGACTAGAAGACGACAGCACAAGAAAGTGTTAGTACAAGATATGGATGATGATATGAATGCAATGCCTATATGAGATGCATGTTAGTTCCTAGATCAAATCCTTCAACATTTACCATAGGAATTTAATATTTATTGCTCTTTAATCATCATTGGGAAGATTATTGTAATGGCTAATAAACACCATGATATGACATAAATCAAGATGTGCAAGGTCGTACCATCACATAAGACAAGGAGCCGCAAACAAGGATGATCATGACTCATACTAAGAGCGCAATTTTCCCCAGTCATTTCGTCATAACCAACCACAAGCAGAAAAAGACAAGAACAAACGATGAAACGTCGCTGCTTCTCTAAATCCTGTTTCTAGGACATCCTCGAGAAACTAGTAACATGATTGCCAGAATAACAAAAATAACGCCACCATCATGATACATCGTTGTTTTTCTAAATCTCGTAGTCAGGACATCGCTGAGAAACTAGTATCATGAGTGTCAAAAGACAAGACAACGTCATGAGACATCGTTGTTTCTCTAAATCCTGTTGTCGGGATCTCGTTGAAAAACTAGTAACATGATGAAAAAGGCCAAAGACAAGTGCCAAGTATTTTCCAAGTGTTTTAAGATCAAGGTTGCCAACTGTCGAGCGATATCAAATTCAGGAAGGACACATCCTGAATGACGTTGATATCTAGGAGATCGATTCTCGGAGTTAGGAGAATCCATCAAAATGCCAGATGATGAGGAAAATGCTTAGGAAGGACACATCCAAAAGCATAAAGAAATGACGAGAGTTGCTCTTCAGAAGGACACATTTGAAGAAGAACCCAAAATTTTTCCAGTTCAAATTGTCTTGATAGAATTTGATTACATGTCCTTGCTGAATTGAGCCTAATTGTTGATGAAACAAATGGTTGATAGATTGTTTGCTTGGGATTGATGGAAGATTTTTCTTGATTTGAAGAAAACCTGACGTGGTGGGAATATTGTGTTATGAACCCTAGTGGACTAACCTAGTGTAGCCTCGGGGGCTCATCGATTGATGGCCTTGCCTAAGTCGTGCACTCAGAGACCTCGTAGTTTGACACGACCAATGACGTTGTCCAAAGGACAAAAGTTTGAATCAAGATTTTATTGCGACAAACCTAGGAGGACTAACCTAATGTCTCGGGGATTCAAAGATGAATCTTGCCTATGTATAAAATGCGCAAAGACAACGTAGTTCGGACAAGGTGGAAGATTGAAAAGACTTAATGATGAATTTTTTGAAGATTTTTTGATATTTTGACATGTTTTTGTATTTTCTTAGGACATTTTTTGAATTTTTAGGTCTTTTTTTTTTCCAGGACTTTTTACGAATGTCAGATCATGTGCGACACCCACTGCAGTTACATGATAAAGGTCTTGCCCCCAGACAGATTGGGGACTACTGGAGTCTCGTGATATGGAGATATGCGGACACAAGGCCAAAGGCACGGATACGCAAGGGATGATGTCAACCAAATGCTAACCATGGCCGAAGTTGATAGGACTTGGGATGGATGTCGTGAATGCCAGGTTGTGATTATGGAAAGTAGATAGGGGTCGATTAGAGTAATAGTAGATGACATAGCAACGATCGACTACACATGGTGCCTATTTGCCAGGTTTTCACCATGGTACCTATCCAAAGCGCTTGTTTACCAGGTTTTCACTATTGGATGAATTTATTTCTCTTTACTATTTTTGCCATTGTTTTGATTTTTTTGGTGTCACCAAGACGTCTGTTTGCCAGATTTTCATCAAGGGACAATTTTTTCTATTTTTCTCTTTTTTTGTATTTTTAGGTTTTTCGCTAAGTTCTTTGATGCTATGTTTAGAACTTTCTTAGATGTAAGCTATTGATAGGATTTGTCAATTGTTCTCCATCAGGTGTGGCCAACTGATAAGCTCCACAACCAAATACGGTAGTAATAATGTAAGGACCAAGCCAATTAGCCTTGAATTTGCTAGGCTTTTCACGATCAGCCTGATTTCTAGGGTTCTGCATGAGAACCAAGTCACCAATTTCAAACTTTCTCACCATGACTCTTTTGTTATAACTTCGGCAAAGACAATTTTGATATGCCTATAAATGATTTAAGGCATTTTATCACCTTTCTTGTAATATTTCTAGCTTATGCAAGCGAGACTATCTGTATTCTTCATCATCAATCATTCCTTTCAATGAGAAACGGAGAGAAGGAATTTCGACCTCAATGGGCAATATGGCCTCAGATCCGTAGACCAAGGAAAATGGAGTGGCTCCAGTCGGTGTGCAAATGTTGGTTTGATAGGCCCATAAAGCAGGATTGAGTTGTAAGTGCCAATCTTGGCCAGTGTCATTGACGGTCTTCTTCAGAATGCGAAGAATTGTTTTATTTGATGCCTCAACTTGACCGTTACCTTGTGGGTAGTATGGGGTGGAGAAATGGTGTTGGATGTGGAATTGCGAGCAAAGTTCGAGAACGTCCTGATTTTTGAATGGACTATCGTTATCTATGATGATGGATTGTGGGACACCATACCGGCAAATGATGTAATTCAAAATAAACTTGGATATTTGCTTACCGGTGATGTAGGTGAGAGGGACGGCTTCAATCCACTTAGTAAAATATTCAGTGGCGATGATTATGAATTTGTGACCGTTGGAGGAGGATGGATGGATCTTGCCCACGAGGTCGAGTCCCCATTATGCGATAGGCCATGGAGAAGTGATTGGTCTCAATTCCTATGCAGGTGCATGAATTAGGTAACTATGTACCTGGCATTTCTCACATATTCTGACAAACTGAAGAGCATCCTTTTCTAATGTTGGCTAGTAGTACCCCAGTCTGGTGACTTTCCTAGCTAGCGTTGGACCACTCGAATGAGATCCGCATATACCCTCATGTACTTCTCATAAAGTCGTTTGGGATTCATTAGTGTCGAGACAGCGAAGAAGGGTGTTTTTAAAGCCATGACAGTATAAGGTGTCACTGATGATGGTATGTCTGGTAGCCTTTCGGATGAAGGATTTTCTTTGGTTGTTGGATAGGTTGGGTGGGAGGGTTTGGGATTTAAGATAGTTGTATATGTCCTGATACCAAGGCGAACTGGAACCAACAATCTCGCACACCATTTCTGACTCTGGAATATCATATGCAAGCATCAATAGCTATTCCACTAAGAATTCAAATTGTGACACATTCTTGGGGATGTCTAGGAGAGATCCAATGGTAGCCATTGCATCGACCGCTTTATTCTGTGTTCTTGGGATTTGTTCAAATGCAATCAATTTGAAATACATCAAGAAACTATCCACCATTCGTTTATAGGGAAGCAACTTCTCATCTTTTGTGTCATAGTCATCATTGACTTGGTTGATGACCAATTGAGAATCTTCGAATATGAGCAATGTCTGGATTTTCCATTTAATTGCTATCTTGAGACCTGTGACCAGTGCCTCATATTCTGCCATGTTATTTGTACAAGGGAAAGCGATCCGAAATGATTTAGGAATTGAATCCCCTTGTGGTGTGATGAATAGGATGCTAGCTCCTGAGCCATGACTAGTGTGGGACCCATCGAAGTATAGCTTCCATGGTAATGCTGGTTCGACATGAAAAATAGGCTCATTAGGAAAATCAACTACCAATGGGAGGGTAGCCTGGATTGGTGCATCTGCAAGCTGATCTGCTATTACTTGACCCTTTATAGCCTTGCGCTCCACTTACTGTATGTCATACTCGCTTAAAATCATGACCCACTTCACCAAGCGACCTATCAATGCCGCACGACTCAGGAGATACTTTAATGGGTTAATCTTAGCTACCAAATGTGTTTGGTGGCTTAGCATATAGTGTCTTAGTTTCTACACCACAAAGGCAACTGCAAGGCATGCTCTTTCAATGGTTGTGTAGTTGAGCTCATATCCAATTAGTGTGTGGCTGATGTAGTAGATGGCTCTTTCTTTCTCTTCATGGTCATTTTGCTCCAATAATGCCCCCAATGCATTTGTCATTGCAGAGACATATAGGATCAATGGTTTACCCTCAATAGGAGGCATTAACACTGGTGGTGTTAATAAATATTCTTTAATTTTGTCAAAGGCTATGTTGCATTTATCTGTCCATACAAAAGGATTGCTTTTGCGCATCAGATATTGGAATGGTTGACACTTGTTTGCCAACTGTGCAATGAAGCGATGAATAGACTGCAATCTTCCTTGAAGCGTGCACAACTCACTGATTCCCTTTGGTGGAGGCATGTTTAGAATTGCTTTTACTTTTGTCAGATCAACCTCAATGCCTTGTCTCAAAACTATGTATCCCAACAACTTACCTGAAGTGACTCCAAAGACACATTTCTTTGGGTTTAAATGGACCTTGTACTCTTCAAGCCGCCTGAATATTTTGTCCAGGACCCTGAGATGATCTTTCCTTGTCAATGATTTGGCCAAAAGGTCATCCACATAATCCTCCATGAGGATATGCATCATGTCATGGAAGATCATGGTCATAGCCCTCTGGTATGTGGCGCCTACATTCTTTAGGCCAAAAGGCATGACGTTCCAATAGTATGTTCCCCATGGGTAGGTGAATGCCATTTTATGCTAATCTTCTGTGGCAATTCAAATTTGATTATACCTCGAGAAACCATCCATGAGGGATAGCATCTCATACCCTGTCGTGAGATCAATGATCATGTCTATGTTTGGTAGGGGGAAGTCATCCTTTGGACAAGCTTTGTTCAAATCTCTAAAATCCGTGCAGATATGGATTTGTCCATTCAGCTTCATGACTGGGAAAATGTTGGAAATCCAATCAGCGTAGTCTATTGACCGTATGAACCCAGCATCCAGTAATTTCTTTAATTCAGCTTTTACCAGGAGTGCAATCTGTGGATGCATTTTTCACAACTTTTGTTTCACCAACCTGATTCCTGGGATGAGAGGAAGATGATGTAGAACCAATTCGGGATCAAGACCCGGCATGTCAGCATATGACCATGCGAAGTTAACCTTCCTGTCTGTGAAAATTGTTGAAATTTAGGCTTTTCTTCCTCTGACAATGACACAGCCAAGAGAACCATTTTGAGACTCTCTAGTGTGGCTATCCTTTGTGTCTTCAATGAGCATGGCTAATTTTTCTTATGTCACAGGGAGAAAGTCCAATCCTCCATCCTTAGGCGCCTCCAAGAGGTTTTCACCTTTGGATACATCCTTTGTTTTTTCTGTTTTGTTGTCAGAAGGTGCCTTGCGGTTTTCACCTAAAGACATTTCTCTTTTTGTCTTATTCACTATATTTTTGTGACTAGAGGATTGCACAGTCTCCCCAAAGTAATCCATACAATCTAGGTCAATAGAAAACACCATTTTGTGATCTCCCCATGGTATGCCTTATCTGAGCCCCATGAATTCTGCTATGGCTTCATCATTCTGAAACATTTTCATTACTGGTGGCTCTTGTTGGTCCCAGTCAATCAATTGTGGATAGACAAGTGAAATCCCATTGTCGGTGTTGGTGAAGGATGGGGAAGATGCAGAGAGTGTGGCAACTGAAGCCTCAAGTGTGAAGGAAAAGTTGTTGATTTCCACTTTCGTGTCTGATGCAATGGATGGTCCATACTCCGAGTCAGATGAATCGAATTCAAAGTCATAATATGGGATAAAATTGTCAACACCGTGACTAGTGGTTGGCGTTTTAGAAGTATGGATAGTGGACTCAGGTAGGTTAGGTTCATGGGTGGGCTCAAGAATGGGTTGGGATGATTCAGGTATTGCCGATGACACCTTAGGTTCTTCTAGGTTCCAAGGAATGCGTACCCATTCCTTATTTTTAGAATATCGATGAATAGAGTCTATGTTATATTCTTGGCAAAATCGTTCTTCAAAGGAAAGTTGGCTAGGTTCCAAGAATAGTTCATCGATGTCATAGTCACTGACTGTTTTGTCAGATCCCCATTCCCATTCATTGGAGTCAGTTTTAGTGAGGGGTTCTTCGCATGTCTCAGCACTTTCTGTAGCCGTTACAACCTTATTTGAAAGTTCAAGAGTACGTTGATCGTCAGTTCTAACTTGGTCAAACCCTAACCCTATGTGTCTTGGTCTTGTCGTCATGATAATAGGTTCCCATCTTTCGTTGCTATTCTTTCCAAGGCCGCTTGTACCATCAAAACCTTGGGCTTTGCATATGGCATATCCTTTACCATAGAGATGTAATGGTAGTGGGGGTAACTCTACTAGGTCTTTGTAGACCCAGTTATCCATGTCAATAATGACTTCGTTACCCATGTCGCCCCACCATGTAAAAACACTTTTTGGTGGCACCTTGAAAGTTATTTTGGGCTCGACTGCAAAACATGGTCTGCCATAGACCTTAGGTGGCTTCGGTATTGTAGTTATACAATAAGCCATATTTAATTTGAATTCCCCGCAACCGAGGTCCTGGATCTAAAATTCATTACTTGGGATGGAGACTAATGGAGGTGGTGTGGTAGAGGATGATGGAATGGATGATTTCGTGAGTGTGGATGGGTCAATGTATTTGGATGAAGTGGAAGATGAGGCCTCCCGATTGATGGGTACCTGGTGCTTAGCAGTGGCTCGCAGGTTGGTGCAATATTGGAATGGATCGAGATCTCCTGGGATGGTGATCTCAGTTCCATCAAAAGGGAATTTTAGGCACTGGTGGTATGTGGATGGAATGACTTTTAAGGCATGAATCCATGGGTGGCCAAGTAATATGTTGTAGTGTATATCACGATCCAAGACCTGGCATGTTGTATCTATGATGATGGGTCCTACCCGGAGCGGAATGGTAATGACGCCTTTAGAAGCACATTCTTCATCATTGTATGCCTTGATGACGATGCTATTGCTAGCATCTACACATGCCTCAGAGAAACCAAGAGCCTTAACCAATTTTAGAGAGCAGATGTTCAATCCTGCTCTGCCATCTACTAGGACTCGTCTCACCTTATGTTTATGGACAAAGACTTCAATGTGAAGGGCATCATTATGCGATGGTTTAGGCGAGGAGTAGTCGGTGTCCGAAAAGGTGATGTGATGAGATGAATTTAGGTATCCGACCATAGTCTCAAAGTGGTTGACATCAATGTTGGTTGGCATGGACAAAATTTGTAGGACTTTATCCAAGATGGCTTTGTGTGCAGGTGAAATACAGAGTAGTTCGAGAATGGATATTTGAGCAGGTGTTTTATTTAGTTGCTCAATGAGGTTGAACTCCGGTTTGGGTGTTGACTGTCTAGCGGATGGACCAGGTATGGTGATCTTAGGCTGATGTGTCGAAGGACCTGGGATAGTGATCTTGCCTTTACGCTTTGTCACATGGCATTCCAGGGCTTTTTTAATGGAAATGGTATTAACACATTCATCTTCATCAGCAGCGCGAAGATTGTTAATAATGGTACCATCGGGGTAACTGTATGCAGAACGGGTAGTATTGTAGGCCAGGCAGATGTGGTTGGCTTGATTGTTGGTATTCGTTGTGCCAGATGAGGAAGCTTTACCATGATCCTGCAATGGGTTTTTGTGTATAGTATGATCCACATTGGATGTGAAGGATTGACTACCTAACTTGATGGTGTGGTTCTCAATGAGGTCTTGCACCAGATTTCGCAATTGACGACAAGAGGATGTTTTGTGCCCTTTGGCACGATGGAAATCACAAAATGCGCTATCATCCCACCATGTTGGCTTGAATTGACTAGGGTCGTATAGTTTAGGGTCTTCCAATGTTATGACACCATTTTGAAGGAGTTTCTTCAAGACAACTTCAATAGGCTCACCCAAAGGGGTGTATGTACGTTTTGGGAATTGCCACAGTTGATGCAACTGGCTTTGATTAGTTTGAGGAGGATTGCTTTGGATAGCATTTGCAGTTGGTGTTGGTGTAATCATAGGTGTGTTTTAATTTTGTACTCCTTTGATGGTGAGTACATGACCTATTGTATTGATGGTTTTTGCATCAACCACACCATCATTGGTGATATGTTTGTTCTTAACCCAATATTTGGTTTTGTCATTTGAGCTACTTGGGTTATTACTTGTGGTGGTGTTGATGGTTTTGCCACCATATTTCAATTCGCCTTTAGCGATTAAGGCTTTTTCAAGTTGGACACCTTTTTCAACAAGATCAATAAAAGTGGTGCAACAATGGACCTATAATCCATACCTTAGAGGTCCAAAGAGAGTTTGTACAAACATGGTTACTTTCTCCTTTTCGGGTATTTCTACTAGACACCTACTTGCTAAGGTTCTCCATCTTTGAAAGAATGGAATGAAAGTCTCTATTGCATCCTCTTGGGTAAGTTTGCATAAGGAGGCGATGTCAATGTCTATGTCAATGTTATAGGCATAATTTTCAACAAATTTGTTTGCCAATTCGTCCCATGTTTTGATTCCTTTAGGCAATAGTGAGAACCACTCTAATGCATGACCTGCAAGGCTTCTTGAAAAGAGTCTCATGAGATAGGTTTGGTCATATGCAATGTCAATGCAACTAGTGGTGAATTCTCTTATGTGTTCAATAGGGTTCCTCTTGCCTTTGTATTTAGGAAAATGAGGTACCACATATCCATGAGGAAAGGGTGGCATATACAAGGTTGTGTCAAATGGATATGGACACAAGTCATGTGACATGTAATATTTTTTGTTGGACTGTTGCAAGGTCTCTACTTGTGTTTGAAGAGCAGCAAGTTGGAGTGTGAGTGCTTCCACAATGGGGTTGTTGGTAGCATCACACATGTTAGTGAGAGGTATGGATTGGTTTCCCACTTGTTGTGATGAGATGTGTTGGTTTTGAATGTGTTGTTGGTGAGCAAAGTGAGTGTTCTGATTGTGTCGTTGTTGAAAATGGGTGTATTGATGGGGATTATGTTGTTGTGTATGCACTTGTGTAGCATATGTGGGGATTTGAGATCCCGCCATGTTGGATTAAATTTGTGGGCCTTGTTGACTTTGAGTATGTTGATGTCCAAATGGAGTAAAAGATTGGGTGCCTTGATTGGCTTGTCCAAATGAGAAATTATGGCCTTGATTAGTGTTGGTGTTTTGTCTCAAAGGAATGGTGGTATTAACCTGTGAATAATTAGGTTGGGGTCCTTGAATGGTAATTCTTCATTTATTTCTCCCATAGTATTTGAGGGGCCTCCTAACAGGTTTGTTGATGTACCCATGGAATTAAATGAAGTTCCAAAAAGGTTTGAGGTAGTTGCACCCATTGTTGATCCAAATGTTTGTGAAGGAGTAGTAGTTGTTTGTTGGGGGATGAATTGTGATGTGGTGTTATTTTGGGTAGATGATCCTCCAATGGATGTTGTGTTGGTTGTGGTAGCTGCATTGGTTGTGGTAGTAGTATGACCAAGGGAGGTAGTATTGATGGTGTTAATGGTGTTTTGTGTAGAGGCTCCCATGGAAGTATTGTGTGTTTGGTGATTAGGGGATGTTGCTCTAATGGTGTTGAGGTCAAATCCTTGTGGTAACCTAGCCCCTTGGTCAAGAAGCATGGCTAAATATCTGGATGAGTCATGTAGGACTAATTCATCCACAAAAGAGGCCACTTCTGGGTTTTGGGCAGCATCTTGTAAAACTTCCCCTTTTTGGTTTCTATAGATGAATTGTTCAAATTGGTTGGGTGGAATAGATGTCTCATCAAAAGGATTGATTGTAGAATTTCCCATGTCATTAGCAAGAGTGTTCATGTTGTTAGGGAATAAATTCATGTCATTGGTGAAATTGGTAAAATTGGGGTCTTGACCAAAAGAATCCATGAGTCTTTTCTTTTTTTGCAATCTAGTTTCAACCATAAAATTTTTTTCTCAACTTTGGGATGATGAGGGATAATGAGTGATAATGACCTAAATATGACACTATGTTTTTGTGTTTTTTGAGAATGAGGAATGTTATGAAATGCAAAAGGGAGATGAAAGGTTTGTGAATACAAATGGTATAACTCTAAAATGAGGAGACTAATGATATGCAAACTAAATGGAGCCTAAGATGCACTCACTATTGAGAAATCTAAGGAAATGACTACTTGACCAAACAAAGTGTTTGCAATGTTTCAGGTTTGGAAAATCAATGGACCATAATAGGACTAAAAGAGGAAAAAGTGAAGTTTCCACACTAGACTATTGAGTGGGAAACAAATAACAAAAGTTTTGACTAAATGACTAAGGGTAATTGGGTCCAATGATAACCTACTTTTGAAGACAAAGTCTTGAAAATGGATGGTAAGGAGTGTGTTCCTAAAATCTGCAAAGTGAGTGTCTAAGGTAAAATTAATAATGCAATTGGAAACCTATGATGATCCTAAGAATGATGTGTATAATGAGGGAAGTTGAGCAAATCAATATCTGGTTTTGATAGAAACAAAAAAGATTGACTTGATGGAATCTGAAAAAGGACAATTTTTGAATTTGATTTTGACAGTGAGCAGATTGTTTTTGAAGACTGGCAAATACACATGCGACTCACGTTTTCAAATGCAGTTTGTGACAAAGCACATGCGGCTCACAATGGCAAATGCGGTTCAGGAAGTCAAATACGGCTCATCAAATGTGTTGCAGGAATTAATTCTGGTAATGTTTCAATAGACAGGAAAATGCGGCTCAACATCAAGTTTGGCAAACAACAGTGAATGCAGCTTTTCAATAAGCAATTACGGTTTGATAGGTCAGTTGCGCTGCAGTAAGCAATTCTGGAAGTATTTTAGCACTGGAAAAATGTAGGTAAACAACAAATGCGGCTTGTTATGGAAAATGTGGTTTACGGGTTGGCAAATGTGGGTTGATCAGTCGAATGCGTCACACAGGTGCTCAAATGCGACTGATAAGTGTGGTTGCGTTGCATAAAACACTTGGAATGGTCTAAAATTTAGCATATGCGACTTAAGTTAGCAGATGCGACTTTTTCTTGCTCAAATGTGGCTTAGACTATCAAATGCGGCTCTGTACTAAGCAGTTGCGATGCAATGGTTCAAATGCGTTGCAGGAAAAATGAGGCCAATTTTGCAAAGACTTGTTTCAGTTGACAATGTTTGTTTCAAGTTTGATGTTTATTTGTCTCAAAGCAGTTGGCAAATACATGGTGTTTGTAAAAAAAATTTAAAAAAATCAACCACATAGAAGTCATTTTACAAAATCTTATGGCTTTATGGACAATATTCTTTTGGATCCCACTAACTGCATATCCTTAGCGGATGAATTCATAAGCTTGGCCCCACAGGCTCCCCCTTACAGTGCACTCACTTCTCAGGGCAACCAAGCTTCCAACCTCCATGAAACTCCCATGGCAGATTGATCATCTCTACTAAGAACTGCACAGGTGCGGGTGTCATCACAACGATCGTTGTTGTACGAAAGAATAGAAGGTTTTTGGCTTGCTAAAACAAAGGTTTTAATAAGGACATTCGTTTGAGTGGTTATACATGGGGCCAAGATTAAGCTCCGTTATGGAGGCACTCCACCCTGAAGAGGTTAAGCTCAACAAGGTTTTGGGGAGTACGACTTGGTCCGTATAACATATTTACACTCATAATCCTAGGTTTTCCCTTAGGATTCACATTTATATACCGGTCAGAAGTAGCTCAGCTAAAGAGCTTTGTTGCCGGTTTGAGTCGCTTTGGGGTGAGTACTTTTTCCCACCAAAACAGGCCCAATTTTCTAAGGTTCAACAAAAGCGAATTAGCATATTCATAGTTCAATCGATCCTTGTTTAAAAACAAGGAGTGAAAACATGAATATCCTAACTCACACTCGCATGGTGTTCATTTTTAAGCCCAAATCGAAATATTTTTCACAAACTTGAAATAAAAAGTAGACATGGGGTTCATTTTAACCGTTTGTAGTGTGAGCTAACTAAAGATTCATTTTAACCCAATGCTATGAAAATGCAGATTCATTTTAAACCAATGAGTTGTAATGCAAGTTGTGTTCTTTTTAGCCCAATGAGTATGCATGCATGTTTATTTTAACCCATGAACGAAAATGCAAGTTTGTCTCAGATTTAAGAAATGAACAAGTGAAAAAAAAATTGTTACTCCTTACCATAAGCTGCAAACAAAAATTAGTAACCAAAAATATCTAACCTATCCAAGAAAGAAAGAGAGAAAATTGGAAAATGAAAAAAATAAAAAAAAATTATACCTTTTAGATGCGTTGCAATAGGGCAAATGCAGCTCGGTATACTAGATGCGACTTTCTGGTTAACAGATGCGGCTCGGGAAGTAGATGCGGCTTTCGGGAAGCAGACGCATCATGTGCATAGGCAGATGCAACTTGACAGAGAAAATGCGGCTCTGTATATGTCAGATGTGGCTCGGGTTGTCACTTGCATCGTAGGAACTGTCAAATGCGTCGTTCCGTACACCTGCAAAATAAATCAAAAAATCCGTACCCGAACCTGCGAAAAAAAAGATGAAGAAAAATCCGTACTATGACCTACAAAAACGTGTTAAAAAGGATGTTGGGTTCACCAATGTAACAATGAGAAATTTCTATTTTGGTTAGCATCTATAATATGCAAAAAACCTAAAAACCCACAATTGGTAATGGAGTACAAAGGAATACATGAACAATCTTATAGATTGTCTTCATCCTCCATGACTAACCTCCATTACACCACCTTAATTTGCTGAATATGATTTGTTTGCCCTCAGATTTGTGAAGAGCAAGCCAATAGAAATGACAAGCCCTTAAGCAAATGTTGAAGGATTTGAAATGACCTAGATGCAAACTATGCCCTACTGCAAATAGTAAACATCTTCAATCTCTAAGCTAATATCAAATGAAAACCTAGATATACTATGATAACAATGCTAAAATGAGAAACTATGAAAAACCAAGATGCTAAGAGATCTCTAAAATATGATAATGCAAGATGCTCAAAATGAGACCAAAATTGCTCTTTTATAGAAGATGCAATTTTGTGTTAATGGCCAAAATTGAAAGTTAGCAAATGCCCTAGAATCAATGGACGAAATTCAATAAAGCAACCCACAATTAAGGTTAGGGCAACATTAGGTCAAATTCGAAATAAAGGGTCAAGATTGATTCTTTAGAGAATCAAATCAATCGCTAACAATGCATGTGACAAAAGATTCTGGACACGAAAAACAGAGTCGTTGGGGAATTAAATAATTTATTTAAAATTATTTAAATCAAGAGGGAATGTTGACTTTTTGAATTAAAAACTATTTTAATTCAAAAAATGTGGGGTTATGTGACAGTAAATAATTTACAAAAGAAGAGATTTTTAAATAAGACTTATTTTAAATAAATAAATTATTTTAAAATAAGCACAATAAAAGAGGGGGAATTAATAGTTGACAATGAGTTAGGGACATAATTAAAATATCCTAATTAGGGTTAGAAGAAGAGCTTGTGGGTCTAGGTCATTTTTATGTGTCTACAGTGATAAGAGAATAAGTTAAAAAATTAAATTATTTGCCTAACTTTTCTATACAACTTACCTCTTTTAAAGCTATATTACTTTATAAAAACTAGTTAAAGAATATCTTATAACACTCACCTCTTTTAAAGTTATATTACTTTAAAATAATTTGTTAAAAAGTATCGTATAATATAAAATTAGTACAACTTATCTCTTTTAGAATCAATTAAAGAACATCTTATAACATAAAATTATAAATAATAACATGTGATAATAGAATAAGTTAAAATTAAATTATTTTCCTAACTTTTCTATACAACTCACCTAAAAAAACCATCTTAAAAAACCAGTTAAAGAGTATCAATTTAAAAAAAAACTACTTAAAAAATATCTATAACATAAAATTATAACTAATAGTATGTGATAATAGAATAAATTAAAATTTAATTATTTTCCTTAACTTTTCTATACAATTCACCTTTTAAAAAAGAAAAGAAAATGAGTTAAAAGACTGGGTATCATTTATTTTTAGAGTCTAAATGATTAGACTATTATTTATTCAATATAAATGATTAAAAAAGTGAAAAACTTACTATAATAAGTTAAAATTAAATTATTTGTCTAACTTTTCTATAGACTAATAAGTTAAAATTAAATTATTTGTCTTTAACTTTTCTATACAATTAATCCACTTTAGAAAATTAAATTATTTGTCTAACTTTTCTATTCCACTTTTAAAAAACCACCATTTACTTTAATCATTTATTCAATATAAATGAACCCTTTAAATAAGAGTATTATTTATTCAATATAAATAATTAGAGTATAAAGTGAAAAGAATGCAACATTAATTAAAGTTATATAAATGTAAAACAAAATATATAAATGATTAGAATATTATTTATTCAATCTTTATTCAATATAAATGATTAATTTATTAAGCAAAAAGAATGCAGCATTAATTAAAGTTATATAAATTTAAAACAAAATATATAAATGATTTAGAGTATTATTTATTCAATCTGTAAAAGTGAAAAAGAACGCAACATTACTTTAAGTTATAAGTTTAAAACAAAATATTTAAAGTTATACAAGTTTAAAACAAAATATTGAAAATGTATTCAGCACGGGGTATAACCACTTCCATACAAATGGGCACAACTATCAGTCCATTAAAAGTAATTGTATAAATGAAATAAAAATTTGGAGAGGAAGGCAAGATGTCGAAACGAGGTCGGGGAGGAAGTGGTGGAAATAAGTTCCACATGTCACTGGGTCTTCCAGTGGCTGCCACGATAAACTGCGCCGACAACACATGAGCAAAAAATCTCTACATCATGAGTGTGAAGGGAATAAAGGGGCGGCTGAACAGGCTTCCTGCAGCCTGCGTGGGTGACATGGTCATGGCTACTGTTAAGAAAGGCAATGCCCGCGGTCGTTTTTCGTCAGAGGAAGCCGTGGAGGCGAAAGGACGACGTTTACATGTACTTTGAAGACAATGCTGGTGTGATTGTGAAGCCAAAGGAGAAATGAAAGGTTCTGCTATCACAGGGCCTATTGGCAAAGAGTGTGCAGAGTTATGGCCTAGGACTGCTAGTGCTGCAAATGCTATCGCGTAGCAATGATTTTGTGGGGTATTGAGTGGTTCCTTTAAGTTAGATTTTTGAACTACAAATAGTTGTTTATGATGTCTTCGATGTTAAGCTAGAGGTGCTAAAACACAGGTTTATGTTTGACGACATTTTGAGTTATTTTATTTTTAAAAATATTTACAACGAATGCTTTTGAATTTATTTAAAAAACTTCTCTGCCATAAATTTGGCTGATGCTTCCGTATGATTTTGTTGTTTAATTTAAAATACTTTTGTTACTTTAAAAAAAAAAGTGAAATAAAAATTTGAAAGAGACATTGCAAAACCCTGAAAAACTTCCAAAAGCGAAATTACAGAGCAATTTCTTTCCTATTTCCATAGATTTTTTATCTACCACTCTCTTTGATTTACTTATTTACATTCGTCTACAATTAACTGTAGAAAGTACTCTCCTTGCCGACTTCTACTCACTCCACATTCACATCGATAACTTTGGATTCCACCTTGGCCTTGGGAATTGTAATATTTAGTACACCATTTTTCAATTCGGCCTTAATCTTATCAGTCTCACAGTTATCGGGCAAGAGGAGTCTGGTATTATAGGAGCTGAAGCCTCTGGCAGACCATGAGTTCTCCTCCTCCTTGCTTTGTTTCTCCGCCTTGATAACCAGAAGATCGTCCTCAATGGATACCCTGACATCCTCCTTGGACAATCCTGGCATATCGAACCTCATTCTCAGCTCACCGTCGTCCTCCATCATGTCCCATGGGGTTCGAACCCCCACCGGATTGTCTCTCGTAGGCATTATGGACGGGAACATGAACGAGTCCTCAAACAGTCGGTCCATCGTGTCCAGCATCTGCCTCATTGTTCTCATGGGAGACAATGGATCCATAAGACCTGCAAAACAAAACATCCCCAAACACAAATATGAAATTTGAATTTTTTCATATTATTGCTGTTCATTAGGTCAATTAAAGAAGAAACCAGTTGAAAAAATTCAAATTTGAAGAAACAAATATCATACTTCACAATAATTTTTTTTTTTTTTTCAAAATTGAAGAAACAAATATCATAATTCACAGTAAATTTGATTAAGCATTTACCGAAAGACGAAATCTCTGTTGTCTTGCCCGCAGAATTTGATTTTTTCTCAACTTCTTCTCCTTTATTTTGCACCTCTATGGAACCGTCTTTGCTCTCTGCGCTCACCAACGAACGATTTACAGGTCTCCTCTTAGCCGGGTAGCTCAGTCCTACCTTTGCACGCAAAATCTTGTTACAGGGAAGCAAATTGGCTGTCACAGCACAGGGCTTTGGAGAAATGCTTCCATTTCTGGAAGATACACTGGAAAGAGCGGGAGCAGTTGCAGACATACACAGGCTAGACATGGTGAACGATCTTTTCAAAGAGTCCAAAAATCTGCACAATTGTAAAGTACAATTAAACTGTTAAAATAGGCTTTAAACCTGAGAAATCTATTAGCATAAACAAGCAACGGACCCCTAAAAACCCTGGTTAGGACTGATTCAATTACCTTTCGAAGATAACCCAAAAATACTGAAAAGCTACAAAATAATTCCGCAGATAACACTACTCAAGCCTGAGCTGAGGATAAAAAGGAAGGTTAGCTTCTTATAGAGTTTAGAAGAACAGAGAGAATTGAAGGAAGAAAATTCGAGAAAGGTCTGGTGGCGGTGGCGGTGGCGGTGTCGACCTGGACGCATGGAGAGGCTTCTCGATGCTTCTTACCACGTGGCTTTATCGTTGCTTTTGTTTACTGTTTTTCATCGCAAGTTACGAGTATATGCCCTTCCAAACAGAGTTTAGACTTACAAACTTAATTGATATATTTGAAGTGATATATTGATATATTTACACCGAAGGCGTCCCCATGTTCAAGTTTTGCAACCTCTTTTTACGGTCAACGACGCAGATTGACTAAGCCTGCGATGTAACAAATCTCAGCCGTTTATCATTTTTCGCCCTTTTTCTTGCTATTTTCACTATTTTTTGTTGCTTTCCCCGCCGCTATTGGTTACCGCTCCTCCACATCTTGGACAACACGAGACTGGATAAAACCCTAAGTCATTTCGTCCTAATTTCTTTCCAACGCCAAACTTGCACAAGAGAAGGGGAGAGGCCGTTGCTTGGATAGATGAACTCTCGGGAAGGAGGGAAGGTGCAAGCCCATTTTGAACGGCATCTGCCACCCGTGAAACTCTATAACCTATCTATTTTTTGCACAAATCTTTCTGTTTTTTCCTCATTGGATTATTTCAGAAGGGAGTGAGATTTATTTTCTCTTTTTATCTTTGTTTGGGCAACAATAATTATTTTATTTCTTATATCTTTTGTAGGGGCTGAGCTCTGAGGTTGTTGTTGTCGTTGAAGGGTTGTTGACGAGAACAATGATGTGAAATAGGATTGCCCAGCTATTGGGAAGCAATTTGCAGCTGAGGATTTCCACCCCTTTTTGCAGCCTTCTCAGCTCCTACAAACTCTTCCTTGCTGGTATTGACCTTTCTCTTTCGCTTGTCTCACTTTTAAGCGATTTTTGCTTTGGTAGGGTTTGCTTGTCTCAATTTATAGGAGGTATTTTAGCAGTTATTTATTTCGCTGCTAAACAGTCTGCGAGAGCCCATGTTACCCATTCCCTTAATCTGCGAAGGGAATATGTGAAAAGCGAAATAACTTTGAGGTGTAACGAATCCAAAATAGGGTACCTCAAGATGGGGAAGATGTTGGCCTTGCACTAGTTTTAGATGGCTTGCTATGGTCGTGAGGCATGAGTCATGTATAGACTATCGCCCATGCCTTCAAGCCTTCTTGATGGGGCTTCTTGCAAGAAGAAATACATACGCATTTATGAATCAGACAATATAGCTTCAAAATTCTGGCATCATTCCATCTCTCTGCTGCGAGCTCTTAGATACACAGGAAGTGGTAATAAATTTGAAGTTTCATGGTCTAATGAATGCAGAAGGCCCAACACCATAGAGATGATGTTTTATGTTTTAGCTATGGAATGTATCAGCTCTAGGCAGTAATATAGTCGCTAGTTAGAAATATGTTTTTATAAGTGGAAGCATTATGTTTGCCATCCTCTCTGTTTCCATGTTTTGAGTTTTAAGTGGATGGACAAAAAGATTATTGAATTTTGTTTTTTATATGCTGCTTTAATGGAGTTCTTGGCTTATGGTGGAAAATTATGTTATAAACTTTTACACTGTTGTATGTAATGAAAAATATGTGTTATCATGTTTTTAAAGTTCATTTTTGTTTAATTTAATGTTTTTCATCAATCAACAACTGTGACCTAATATTGGGTATAATTTGGCATTAGGTCGCAGTGGCAGGCTATGACAGGCAATCTGTTTCAGATCATGCAAACAATCTTGCATCAAAAATTAGAGGGAATTTGACAAATTCAATGAAATCTCTTGGTGTAGATATCTTAACAGGAGTTGGTACTGTCGTGGTAAGTTGTTTCTCCATCGCAATATGACATATATGCAAATCTGATATATAGAAATGCATGCACATCCTTTAGGTTTCTGCTACTATAAAAGGAGGATGTCTCATGCTAGCATGGCATAATCTTGCATTAAAAATATTTTCTTCAAATAAATCTTGAATGGGTGTATATATAATGAGTTCATATGCATCTTGGCATAAATTTTTGGCTTTTGAAACTTTTCAAAAAGAGACATCACCTTGCTTTTTCCTATTTGGGCCACATTAGTAACTTCATGAATGTATATTGAATTTATCGTTGTAGTCCCTTTTTTGAATCCCGTATACTTTAAGTTTAGGATGGTTTGGCCCTTTCCATCCTCTGCAAACTCTGATTTTTGTTCTCAAAATGGATACTAATTACATGAGTGCCATGAAAGTTATCTTTAGCTCAGCAATGTGGGTCATGACAATTAATGAGCTCAAAAACGTGAGTTATTAAGTTAAAACAAGGATTTATAGGTACAATGGAGATAGGTATACTGAAAATTAAGGTTGTAACAAATCTCATTTGTGATTGAGACTCTAGGATTGCTGCTAGGTATAGTTATGTCCCTATCCAGGGGAGGATATCTCTTTAGAAATTATACTGAACGTTTAGGTCATAACAAATATTATTCATATTAGAGACTTTAGGATTTCTGCTAACTTCCTTGTGATCATAGGTTTTGTCCCCACCAAGGGAAGATATGTGCTTTGAAGAAAAAGCTAAATATTTTTCTTTTGATTTAACTGCAATTGGTACTAGAAAGTTACCAAAAGTTTAGTGGAAGGTTTTGAGTAGTAGACAATCTTGATGTGTTAACGAGTTGCAATAGTCATTTAAGTCTGGGATAAGCATTTGTAAGCACTACAATATACAACCAAAATAAAATGGATTTCATATGCATAATGTTTATAACCACAGCAAGTTTTGCTTCCTAGAAGTGTGAACCTCCTGACAGAAGCCAAAAGTCAAATGCAAAATATGATCTCAATTCTTAGTGATATATCTGATTTTAAAATTGATGTCATAATTTTCACTCAATAATAGAATGAAGCTATATAAATATCTATAGAACACTTGTAGCTATCCCATAACATATTGGTTTGGACATCTATATTGATAGGTACACCTTAGGATTGGTCAATTGAGGCAAAGTCTCTACTTTCTTTTGAACTGCAATAATCAACTGACTTCTGATGCTGGTAAGTAATTTCTTACTTTGTTTATATGTTCTGTAGAAGTCTTAAGACTGTAAACATAAATCTTTTAAAACATTTTTATAATTATCTTATAGATAGCTGAATATGTTACAGGTTTTGATTTAGCTTTTGCACAACATGAAGCAGAAACTCAACAACAAACTTCTTTCTGATTATAGAGAATATGCAACACAACAAACAAAAGGTAGGGCATGGAGCGATGCAAGAGCCATACGCATCAGACTCAAGCAAGAAAAGTTAAGGCATTTCCTAATGTTTCATTTTAAATAGATTATTATTTGGTTTTTCATAAAAGACTCCAATGAGATAACACTTTTTGCTCTATTGCATTTGTATGTAGAAATTGCATTTAGCGCGGCAATTTCTTGCAACATCCTTAATTATGGATAATTTCCTGCATTTTGTTGATCATGACTATGTTGCAGTTTTAAGCTCAATCGCTTTTGGCTAAATCCTCTGTAACATGCATCTTGTAATTATTACTTGCAAAAGTACTTTTGCAAGATAGATTTCAAGAGTATGATAAGCTTACTTGTCAGATCTTGTCAATTTGTTTTGCTCAATCTACCAACTATTTATATGCAGACCAGCCTGATGTAAACAGCTGGCACATTGAACACAATATGCTCCCTACTCAAGCTCTTCTAGATAAGATTAATTTCTCAAAAACAAAAACAATTGCAAATACTTTTCAAAAAATCCAAGTTTTTCTAGTACATATATATTAATTTATTTCCTTTGCAATTGATCGACAATAGTTGCACTTTGCATATATCATTTTCTGTAGTTTTTCCATAGACTAGAATGCCAATGACAAAGGCTGTGAAGTTTTGTCATTTTAGCATATGTGATTATGGTCATATGCATTGACAATGCAATTCTTCTTTTGTTCTACATTTGTCATGATTGTGTAGATTTTTAAATTTAAGGAGAATCTTACATCTTTTGCATGCTTGCTGGTCAAGGTGAGTAATGAATTGTTACAGTTCTTTCTCTTTCAGCTCTTTGGTCTACATTTGACATTTCTAACTTAGTACATAGTTAAACAGTCTCAATACAAGATCTGTTTGACCAAACAACTGATTCAATAATATGCTTATGAAAACTCCTCCAAAGAAACAAAGACTCTCCCAAGAGCCGATTGTAGTGGATACGTACAAACCACATGATAGAGCACAAGTGATGTCAATTGATGAAGCACTAGACCATGTGCATTGTTTCCAAATTGATCCATTCAACTACAAAGTCGATGATTGCCTATTTGACACATTACATGTTTTGCTTCATTGCCGCTATACACCAAATGAGCTATGCAATGGTCTTGTGGATCATTTCCAGCACTGTCTTCTCACAAAAAAATGGTTTGAGCTCTGTGATAATGAGCATTAGCAAGAGGTGAGAGGTATTTAGGTAAAGTGCACCGTTTTTGTCATTAATGGCTAATAAAAAGCCGTTTGAGGAATTGTCTATCAATTCATTAACAAACAGGCAGGATTAGGACTTGAAATATATGCCTGTATTCTTTAAAAGTGGAAGTGAGTCCTCATAAGTGTGCAAAATTAATATTTGAACCTTGAAATCATGTTCCATTTTTTTTCAAATGACTGAATATTTGAAGTTTCATTAACACGTTTAACTGAAAATAACAGTTGTCACTATTTTTTATTTGGGGTATCTGAAACCCCAGATGAAGAACAATGTACCAACTATTTAGGCTCTTTTATGAAAAAAAGGTGTGGGAGTATTCAAGTATTTAAGCTGATTATGATGGTTGTTATGTTACCAGGGATAATTCTAATGACAACAAGGTAGTGAGTAGGTAAAAATACTTTTTATTTAATCTCTTTCTGTTCAATTAGGGTTGTATCAAATAGTTTTCTCATGATATTTTGATGTTTGTCTTCTGGTTTCTTATTTGTACTTAATGCAATGTGGCTCTTTTTTATCTTTAATAATGTTTATGTAAAGTTCATAATTACAGTCCCTATCCGTTTTTGTTTTGTTTAATCAAATTAAATTATCAGTTGTTGCTTAACCAGAGAAGTAATGCTTTATGTTTCAATGCAATGGTCTTCTTACTTGGCTGTAGAAGTTGTCCAGGAATCCGAAGTTCATCTAATATATAATAAATCATTATTGCTTTGGTTAAGCACAAAAAAGCAACAACTAATAATTTAATTTGACCAATCTTCTTTGTAGTACTTGCTTCTATGTCTAATACTGTATCCATTTCTCATAGGAAAAAATCAACAAGGTAATAACTATGTAGAAAACCAATGACCAACGTAATTACAAGATCCATCAATTTACAGAGTTTAATGAAAGGTTATCTTGAAGATTGAATAACTTTAAATCTTGAAAAATAGAGTAAGTCTTTTTGTTGCCCACCTCCCTTGCTCTTTCACTTGAATAGAGGTGCATCAATTAGTTTGTCATCAAACTTAATACATTCTTCTTTACAGAGTTTATCCATTATACAGTTAATATTTCATTTCAGTTTTCTGCCACTATACTGGTGCTTGTATGTATGTCAGATGCTGCTGAATCTGTAAATGCAATGGTTTCCACAACTATTTTCAAAGACTGAACAACTTCTATCTTTTACAATTTGGAAAAGTATTTAAACTATAGCTCTAATAAATTATGGTCTATGGTTATCTAATTCCTCTGTAATAAATACAACTCTACATAACTCTTCCCATCTATTAATAAATACATTTAACAGAATGTATATCTTCGGCGTACCCATTGCACCCCAAGGTGCGATTGCTAGTTTATTTTAATTTTATTATCATTCATTTTATAGGTTGATTGTGTTTATTTAGATTTATTATGCATTATTTTAGATTAAATTTGTAAATGTAGAGTTGATTCATGTAATTTTTATAATTGTGAATCTAAATTTCAAAGTTTTAAAATTCAAATTGTAGATATTCCAAATTCATTTACTAATTTATCATTTTTCATTCATCAATTAATTACTAATTATTTCCTCAATATCCCTCTAAACTTAATTAATTAACCAATTTAATCAATTAACCTTAGCTTCCATCTCCTCTTAATAAAATTAATTGATTAGGCTAATTGATTCCCTCTTTAATATTTATTTCTAATTTAATATTTCGCTCCTTTCACTAGAAGACAAAATTCCCAATTCCTCCAACTAACAATTAATTAGTACTTGTTTAATTAATTGAGTGGATTAACTATTTCTTCTAATTTTTAATTCATCACTAGTGGACAAAAGTCTTTGACTTTTTGATCTCCACCCTCCAATATAAAATCAAATCAAATCTTCACCCTCCAATCTCCCAAATATGTGAGAGGAGACACATCCCCTCTCCTCTTCCATATGAACACTTACCCTTGCGTCATGTCACAATCTAACTAATACATCTAAATAATCCAATAGTTATTCACAATTAAGTATGTTGATGGAATAATGGCTTCAATATTAAACAATTATTGTCATGATTCAACTTCAACTTGTTGTGCTGTAATTATTAATAAGATTATTATTATTGGAATTTTATTTTAACATTATGCAATAACTTAATGTTGACATTTTATTATACAGTTTTACATTAAATTGTTAGAACGAGCATTCTAAAATTATTAGCTACTTCATCTTGTGTGGGTGCAAAAAGAAAAAATTGACACTCTCGACATAAAGAGAGAGTATTGTTGGGATTAGGGTGTCTCAACCTTTGCAAGTCTTAGCATTTAATTAATTGATTAATTATTCATTGTATCCCACTTATATTTTCCTGTACTAATGCCAAGTTATTTTGTGGGACCTATCGATTGAGGTGGCATCCTACATGGAAGTGACTAGGATGACATGCAAGCTAGATTTGTAGAAGTAGGCATACCACTTGGTGGACCTCACTAGAGGCTGATTTGATGGTTTTTTTATGAGTTGTAAGTGTTAAGTCTATGAAAAATTATGACAAGTTGCTATGGAAATTTATGACAATGTAAGAGACAAGTTATGACAAACTATGATAGGTGGGCCCTGTGATGAAGTAATCTATGCATGCAAGTACATTGCATGATAAATAGGTCTTATGCATGTAGAGATAGGCACTGGAAATGGAAATAAAAATTTTTGTGGGCCCTACTATGATATTACACTTCATGCAAGATTGTTGCATGCATGCAAATATTGTGCATGTTAAGGAGACTCAAGACATGCATGTAGACATTAGGTTTGTGCCATGTGGCAATCCTAGGCATCCATCTTCTCTCATGGAGTTGTATATATTTGGTACTTGGTTATTTGCATAGTTGTACAAGTTAGAAGATTTCAAAGATACCATTATTCTACCATAATCACTACAAAAAAATTTTTTAGTTGAAAACTCTTGAATAATATTAGCTCTATGATTGTATTGTAACCTCTTTCAGATTATTGATAATGTAAAGAGTTGTAATTTTGGAGTGGGGTTTTCCTCTCAAAAAGGTTTTTCCCATGTATATATTATGTTACGGTTATTACTATTTTGTATAATTTATTTAAGCTAAATGAATGCACATCTAAATATGTAACTTATAAGGGTTTGTAAAAAAAAATTCACTGTCTCCCCTACTTAGATTGGTGTAGGACGTTGCTTCTACTTACCCAATTTCCTTTCAACTAGTATTAGAGCCTGACCACTTTTGGTTGTACTAATATTTGTTTGAGTGAGAGATTTTGTAGAAGTATTTTGTGTGACCTTGTTGTAGGAAAAATATGGCAAGCACATTCAAAAGGATTGAGATGGAAAATTTTAATGTAAAATTTTTGAGTCATGTGGAAGATTAAAATGGAAGATATGCTCATAGACAGAGATCTATGGGTTGCAATATTTGGTGTTAAAAATACCAACATGACTCAAGTAAACTAGGAGATAATAGGTTGTAAAGCCAAGGGTTTTATAGATCTTTGTTTGGCATCTCTATTTTGTTAAATTTCCATGAAGAGAAGATTGCAATGAGCCTTTGGAAGAAGCTTGGAGAGATTTACTAGGCTAAATCCCTAATAAATAAGTTATTCTTGATAAAGACATTGTATTCTCTAAGGATGGAAGAAGGAGGATCCATCTAGATAATCAGTTTAATACCTCTAACATGCTTGTTGTCTAGTTGGGATTTGTTGGTTTCAAGATGGAGGATGAGGATCATTATATGAAACCACTATGTTCTTTGCTAGACTCATGGGATCACCTTGTCATGGCCATTGGGAGTACCACTACCACCTTCAAGATGGATGAAGTGGTTGAATCATTAATTTTTAAAGAGATGTGGAGAAAATATTCCAAGATGGCTAAGGAGGCCCTTGCTATTCATGGTAGATTGAAAGAGAAAGACAAGAAGTCAAAATCCAAATTCTTGAGGAGATATAAGTCTCATGGAAAGTCCAAGAAAAATATTGGAATTGTATAAAATATTATCATCTTTGAAAGGAGTGCAAGGAGGAGAAGAAGACGAAAAAGAAGAATGTGTCCAATTTTGAGTCTCAAAAATCCTCTCAAGATCATCTAAATTCCTTTTGTCATAGTCTTGAAAATGCATGCATCTAAGATGTGTGGTTTATACAATTAGGTGCATCTTTTCACATGACCTCGCATAGGGGTTGGTTCTCAAAGTATGAATAATTTGATGGTAAGAAGGTGTATTTAGGTGATGACTCTCATTTGAGTATTATTAGAGATTGAAGAGTCAATATCATATTCCCTAATGGTAGAGTGAAGGGGATCGATAGTGTGTTGCATATGCTTGGTTTGGAATGAAACTTACTTTTTTATGATAAAGTTGAATGATGTGGGTGTGCAAGTTGTTTTCTCAAGTGGAGTTATGTTGTTGGCAAAGTGTGTTTAAATTGGCACCTTGTTTAAGCTAGATGCTTCAATATAATATTTCTTTTGACATGTCAAAGAAAAGATCTACATATTATTTATTCTCACCATTGGAACTACTAGTGAAGAAATCTAATGCATCAAATTTCAATGGTTGTGCATTTTGAGTACCTAAGGGTACTCATTCCTTAGAGATGAAGCTTCCAGAAAAGAATATAATCTTATGGCACTAGAGACTTAGTCATAATGGTGAGAAGGATCTTAAATCCTTGAATAATAAATTCCTTGTAGAGGGGATTGATGATTGCAATCTTGAGTTTGAATTTTATGAACATTAGATATATGGAAAACAAAACCATGTTAAACTTTTTATTCTAGTTCTCATAAATCTTCTAGGGCTTTGGACTATATTTATTCATATGTGATTGGTCCTGTTAATGTTCCTTCATTATCATAAATCTATATATTTTATCATTTATTGATGACTCTAATAGAAGGACATTTATTTATTTCCTCAAGAGTAAATTTGAAGTCTTTAGTAAATTTAAGGAGTTTAAATCCTTTGTTGAAAACTAGACTAGAAAAAATATTAAGTATTTGAGGGCTAATCATAATAGTGGTGAGTTTTGTTCAGTAAAATTTTAAAAGTTCTTTAAAGAGCATGATATTGAGAGGCATAAGACAACTCCATACACCCCTTAGTAGAATGGAGTTGTGGAGAAGATGAACATGAAATTGATGGAGAGGGCTAGGATTATGTTAAGTGGAGTTGGCCTTGAAAAAATCATGGGCTCAAACTATAGTCATTGTGTGCTATCTTATAAATAGATCTCCTACATCAGTGTTTGTTGATAAGACACCCATGGAGGTGTGGTCAAGAAAGAATCCTTTGATGAGACATTTTATATTATTTGGTTGCAATTCATATGCATTGTGTTGAATGAGAAGAGGTCTAAGTTGGAGAACAAGGAAATTAAGTGAATCTTCATCGCCTATGGTGTCACTGTGAAAGGTTACAAGATTTGGGATCTAGTGGCTAAGAATACTATCTATCTAGTAGAAGTGTGTTTTTTAGAGAGTTGAAACCTTCTCTTGTTATTCTACAACCAAAGAAAGAAGAGAAGGAAAAGGATGTAGTTCATGTTCCACTTGCTCTAAATAAAAATGAACTACACACACCTACTAGAATTGATCATGAGGAGAGCTCTAGTAGCTCTAAAATTTTTGAAGAAAAAGAAGAACCTCAACCATAACCATTGAGGAGGTCTACACAAGTTAGGCGATAACCTTAAAGGTTTGGTTATTCATTGTTGGATTCCAATTTTATTTTCTTTTATTTCTAACATTGATGAGCCTAGGACCATAAAAGAGGTTGTGTATGAGTTTTTTAGATTTTTGGATAAAATCCATGGATGGAGAAATTTCTTATTTAAAGAAAAAAAATACTTGGGATTTAGTACCTTTTCTTGAAGGATGTAAACCCATTGGTTGTTAAAGAAAAAATGTGTTCCTAATGATATTGATCAAAAGCATAAAACATGGTTGGTGTCGAAAGGGAATTCACAAGTGGAGAGAATTGATTATGGTGAAATATTCTCTCTTGTAGAAAAGTTGAAATCCATTTGGTTCTTGTTATCACTTGGTGCAATTTATGATTTATAATTTGATAAGATGGATTTGGAGACAATATTTCTTCATGGTTATTTAGAGGAAGCAATCTAGATATGTTACAACCATATAATTTTATTGTTAAAGTTAAATAAAATATGGATTAAAAGTTGAAGAAGGCTTTGTATGGTCTAAAATAGTCTTCGAGGATGTTGTGCAAAAAAATTGATACCTATGTGTTGAGCTTTGGATTTCAAAGGTCTAAATTCAATCATTGCGTGTACTATAAAAAAGATAATGGTTGTATTCTAATTATTGTATTGTATGTGGATGATATGATAGTTTTGGGAGTGGCAAGGGTTTTATTTTTTACTTGAAGTCTTAGTTGTCAACATACTTTGAGATGAAATAACTAAGTGAAACTAGGTACATTCTGGGAATGGAGATCAAAAGAGATGAAGCCAAAAAAAACTAGTTAAGGTAGAGCACACATGTGAACTTGATGTTGGAAAGATTCAGCATGGTACCTTGTAGACTCTTGGATGTTCCTATTATACAAGGAATGAAGCTAGATATTTGGAGGATTGTGCAAAATATCCTACCAAGATGGAGGACATGAGAAAAGTACCTTATGTGAGTATTTTTGGGAGTTTTATGTATGCCATGGTATGTATGAGACCAAATATTTCCCAAGAAGTGGGGTTCCTTAGTCAATTTATGGCTAATCCTAGATAGTTACATTGGGATGCAATTAAGTGAGTTTTTAGATATTTTCAGAGTACTTCCATGTATTCCTTGTGTTTTCATGGTTATCCTACTAGACCTTGACATTCAATTTATATTTGTGGATATGTGGATTCAAATTAGGCTAGTGTATTGACAATAGAAGATCCATTAGTGGTTATATGTTCAATATGTTTAGTGGTGCTATCAACTGGATGAGTAAGTGGCAATATGTAATTTCTTTGTCCATGACAGAAGTGGACTATATGGAAGCTACTCATTCTTGTAAGGGATCCATTTGGCTTAAGATATTGTGTTATAATCTTGAAATTGATGCAAGAATGATTACTATACTTTGTGATAGTTAGAGTGTCATTTTCCTAGCAAAGAATCCTAGTTTCCATGCTAAAACAAAGCTTGTTGATATTTAGTTCCATTTTTTTATGATGTGGTGGAAGATGGGAAGGTGAAGTTGGATAAGGTTGATACTCTGATGAATATTGTAAATTTAAATTTACAAATCCTATGATTATAGAGAAGTTCAAATGGTATTCCAATTCTATGGGCTTCGTGACCCCTAGCAATTGATTGATGTTTAACTCTTGAAAGGTCTTCAAAAAGTGGGAGAATGTTTGGATTAGGGTGTCTCAATCTTTGCAAGTCCTATAATTTGTTTAATTGATTAATTATACATTTTATCCTAAGTATATTTGCTTACTAATCAAGTCATTTTGTAGGACCTACTAGTTGAGGTGGAATCCTACGTGGAAGTGACTAGGATGACATGAAAACTAGATTTGTGAAAGTAAGAATCCTTAATCATGACCCAAAACAACATCTTGGACCAATCACATGCTTCCTTAATTGATACTTATCCTTCATGTAATTTGTAAACACTAGTTCAACCAAACCTAATGAAAACACCAATGAACATTGAAGTACACATATTTTCAACAAGAAGATAACACATGGACCAAATAAAACGCTTCACCATACACTGGAACACCTCTTAGAAGCCTTCAGATTCATGCACAACATTTGAAAAAATCTTCAAACAGAGAACATGTTTCAACAGTCCAACCGAACTATACATACACACATAGTAACTCTGGAACTAGTCTTTCGGAGCACCAAGCTACAAACACTTTTTCTAGGAAATAAATAACACCATTACAAGCCTTCCTCCAAATCTGCAAGACCTAAATAAAACTAGTATAAAGAATGAAGAGAAAGAGGGATATAGAGGGATAGAGAGGTTGACAAGGAGTGACTCAGATACTTAGAGAGGGGAGAGGTAGAGAGGTGAGGGGAGAGAGAAGAAAATAGAGAGAGAAGTTCATGAAGATGGAAAGAGCGGTAAGAAGGGAGGGAGAGAGGTGGAGAGGGAGGGAAATAACTATAGAGCCTAGAGAGATATAGAGGTTGGAGACCTATGACCTAGGGAGAGAGGGGTAAGAGACATAAGGGAGAGATAGGGGTGAGAGAGATAGAGGGAGGAGAAATGTGGGTAATGAAACAAGGAGGGAGAGGTAGATAGGTAAAGAGGAAATGAGGGAGAGACCTGGAGATGGGGAGAGAGAGGGTGAGAGGGAGAAGTAGTGATCAAGAGAATGGAGAGAGATGGGAAATAAACAATAATATAGAGGGAGGTAGGGAGGAAAGGATATAGATTTGGGTAAGGAAGGAAAGGTAGAGAGGGAGATAGGGAGAGAGAGTGGGAGAGACCTAGAGAGGGGAGAGAGAGAAGATAGGGAGAGAGAAAGGGAAATATCAATAGAGGAGTAAGAAGGGATGGAGGGAGAGGTACACATGGAGGGAGTGAGAGGCATAGGGAGGAGGAGATATAGAGGTGATGATTTAGAGAGAGGATGAAGAGATAGGAGGAGAGAGAAGAATGAGGTGAGAGATAGAGGGAGGAGAGAGGTGGGTAATGAGATGAGGGAGATACTTGAAGATGGGGAGAGAGAGAGAGAGAGGGTGGGAGGGAGAGTTAGTGATCAAGAGAATGGAGAGAGATGGGTGAGAAAAAGTGACAAAGGGAGAGAGAAGATGAGAGAGGTAGGGAGGCAAGGATAGAGATGGGGTTAAGGAGGGAAGGAAATATAGAGAGTGTGGTAGAGACTTGGAGAGGGTTAAGAGAGAAGAGGGTAAGTATTGGTTAAGAGGGAAGGAGGTAGATAGAGAGTGAAAGGTAAAACCTCGACTATCCATCACCAATTATAAATCATAAACTCTAAGCCTTATCAAAGTTGGAGAGTGAGACAAGGAGAAAGAGAAGTTGGCTTTAGCATTTGCATTTGGCACTCACCAGATTTTGCACTTTCCAAATGATACAATTTCATTTAGTGAGTGCCAAATGTATTGCATTGGGAAATACCAACCCAAAGGGTTGGATTTTTCCTTGGGATGACCATTTCATGCCAATGACGTGATTTTGTGAAAGTGTAACAAAATTTCACACATTTTTGGTCCTTCTCTCCATAAGGTTTGTACATGTTTCAATACAAATTTATAAAAATACCATGATGATGTTAGGCTTTCTCTTAGCTATCTAACCATATATTTTTTTTACGTTTCAATTATGTTAGGGTTTCATCTATAACTTCTCTTCTTAGAGCCTCTATTTTTTGTTAAAAACCAACATGTGCTAGTCTGGGTATAGATTTTACTTGTTCATCAAATTTTGAAATAAATTATATTTTTAGAAACTAGACTCCATTCTACATGTATTGAAAAAAATGATTTTCGATTGGTTTTCATAAAAAATAGGGGGGGCACACTCAAATTTCTACTTTTTAGGATGTGTCCACTTCAAAAATTAGTAAAATATTATATATTCATTAAAAAATTAGCCGAAAAAACTAGTATAAACTACATGGTGTTAGCTAATTTCTCACCAAAGCAATTTTTGAAATTCTAAAAGAAATTGACATTTTAGGGGGAGCACAACAGACACTATGCTATTTTTTAATCAAAAAAGGACCACTTTGTGTGCTCCCACTTTTTCAAACCATTAACCTTCATTATTAAAATAAAGTAGTTTAGAAAGTAGATTTAGAGCACTACAACTCTTGTTCTTGTTGAATATTCAAATTTTGAGCGTAACTATTTTCATTTTCTCATGAACATCAGACTTTGCTGATTTAAAAAAAAGTGACATCTTAAGAGCCATGTTTGTGTCATAACTTGGTGTAGATACCCCATGCTCACACATGTAGGATCATGGGAGGAAAGGGGGCACATGTAAGATGATTGAAAGTTGAGATTATAATCTATATAGATGGATTTAATGACTAATATTAAATAAACAAGGATAAATGATTATTTAGATTTAAATATTAGAGGGTGATCCCACAATAGTGGTTTATAATTTTTGGCCAAACTGGACAGTGAAATATTTTTTTTTAACTAAATGTTATCATTCGGGCACATATAGTGGCTAAACTATGAGGAATTTGAAGATGGTGCAAACTAGAGTCTTGTCACATTTTGTCTGTAGATTCTAAAAATATTTTTTTCAAAATTTTTAGAATCAAATTGCACTTCTTTTTCCATTTCCCACGAAAATTGGTTTTTTTTTCAGAAAATAACATTTTTAAAAAGTGACGCACACCGTATAACGCATAACTTGTTTTCCATGAAGGATAAAATTCTAATTCTTTCAAATTTAGATTTGTAACTCTAATATCTAGTGCTTCCACTTGGTTAGATAGTTTTCTATTGAATATTTTTTCTTTAATCAAGTTTCTGAGTCAAACCAATTACAATTCAGACATAGCGCGACCGTATAACGTGTAACATTTTTTTGTACATATCGAAATTCAATTTTTTGTTTTTTTGTTGGATCAAGGACTTTAATATCTGGTGCACACTTCATATTTTTCAATTTTTTTTTGATAATCTGCTATTTTTCCACATGTGTAGAACAAAGACCTTCATTTTCGATGAAAAACCTATGTTTAATAAAACTAAAAAACCAAATACATAATAAAATCAAAACATATTAAAATTATATTCGTTGGGTAGCTCGTTCTGAAGAATACCTAATTCTAGTTGGGTTTGTGATGTCTCCTCCATTTTCATCCTCAACCTGAGCTTCGAAGGTTAAAAATTTTGGATTTTTTTGTGTTAGAGAGCAGGGAGGTGGGAAAAGGGGGGTTTGCTAGAACCAGGGGGGTTCTAGCAAACCCTCATGGGTTCGAGTGAACCAGGGTTCATTCGAACCCCCTTTAATATGCATTTTTATTTTATTTTTTGGGCAGGAAATGTGGGCCGAATAATTAATGGGTTCGCTCGAACCTTAGTTCGGTCGAACCCCTTTTTGGTTCGGTCGAACTTGTAGGTTCATTCAAACCCCTGAAACCAATTTTTTTGCCATGGGGTCATTTTTTCTCCGTTTTCCTTCCTCCATCAAATTGTAAACCACTATTGTGGCTTCACCCTGGAGGAAATGGTAATAGGGATTAACTAGTCTTATTAATCAATTAATTAAGGATTAATTAATTTATTAACCTTGAGGATTTATGGACTAAGGATAATTAATTTAATTTAGTTAATCAATCTTAAGGAATATTTAATTAATAATTGTAAATAATGGAAATGGATCCCCAAAGGTTTAATGCGCAAACCTAGGATTAATGCCTCTTTTCCCAACACTACATTAAAGAAGGGGAAATCAACAAGTTGAATCTAGATTGAATATCAACCTTAAAGGTGAGCCAATCAAACTTGGATCTCCCTTTCTTAGAGTTTTAGAAAAAAATTCGAAATGATTAGCCTAATTGAACTATATGACCTAATAATGTAAATGCAATATTTGAAAAATGTACAAATGGAAACAATAAACTGCAATTAGATTTGAGAAGCACTAGAGATTGTGCACCTATCATAAAAAAATGGATCTAGCATGCAGATGAAGACACAGATGCCTAGGGACGTATGGGTCCCTGATGGGGGGTCTTGAAACTGATTTGGGGGATCCTCTGATGTTGGATCTAATCCTTTGATTCTTGGTTGCAGAGTTATCAAAATGTTGTTAGTAAATTATGTAATTGAGTTTCCATAGATTGACAACTTTTAGGGCTTTGACTGTAATAATTGACAACTTACTTTCAATCCTTCTTTAATCCTCTTCAAACTTGAGATCTACACATTCACAAAAAGAAGATATATTGGGAAATTTAGGGGTTTTCCTCAATCGAACCTCGTGTAAGAGTTTCCACTTCCACAATGACAATATCATTGATATGAATGATAATTGAAAGGAAGGAATGATGAAACCACAATGTGCTACACCTCACCACCCTTCAATGACTTCCTTGAAGGACTGAAGTCATACACATCACCTCAAGGATTTGGATCTTTCTTGTTTGAATTCTTCAATGCGTTGGAGACCTACAACAAAGATTATCCTTCGCAAAACATGAACATGAACACACATAAACTTTGAAATGATGTTGGATCTTGAATTACTGCTATAATGCTCTGAAATGCTACTCTTGATTTTCTCTTGACAATGGTATTTTCTCAATAATGTACTTAGTGCTCCTTATATTTCAAATGATAAAATAATCAAGTGTTTATATGTAATTTTACTAATTTCCTAAAAATTAGATTCCAAAGGCTAACACTTGAAATTTGAAATTTGAATGTTAAATACCATCAACAACATATAAAAAATTGGTCCCTGGTAAGATAGGGGGACCCATACACCCATGGGCGTATGGAATTAAGTGTCGAGATCAAAAATTTAATTATTTACATTTATTCAATGCTTGTAATCCTTTAGAAAGTGTTACAAATAAGATTTAGAATGCATATTTTTAGGAAATTGGAAGCTTAATTAGGTCCAATAATTTAAGGGGAGTGAACATAGTGTGAAATTATTAAGGGTGACAATTTTTGACACTACAATAATGAAAGAAATTAATTAGATAATAACTTATTTAAATAATTTATAGGAAATGTTAGTATAAAAAATTGGTGGTAAATTTTGAATGTCTATATTTTTCCCTTTTTGATATAGCATTCATGATTAAAAGAAGTGGTGTCATATCAAAGAAGATTAAAACATAGTGGCTAGAAATAGATGAGGACTAGTGATAGGTTTCCCCACTCGTTGGAAGGGTGAGGGATGATGAGGAAGGATTTTGGTATGCCCCCTCGAGAGGATAAGAAAGTTCAAAGTGTTATGTTTTCCAAGATCATAAAGAAAAACCAAGAAACTTCCACAAAATAATTGCACACAATAAGCCTAATTATTATTATCAAGAGATGATAAAATAGTTGAGATGAATGTACATAGTAATCTTTCTTATATAGGCAAGATGGTGAAAGTAGGAAAGTCAAATACAATGAATAATTACCCCTCCAATGATGAAACACTTGTTAATTCACATGAAAAGTGTTCTAGTGATTGGCAAGTGACCATGCAAGTGGTGTCTCATTAAGTGAGGACACTTGTCTCAACCACATGAGGTGAGACAAAACTATAGAATTCCCTAAGTGGATACTTAAGCAATGTGAATATGACTCTCTCCTAGTTAGGTTAATAGCTAATTAGTTTGATAAAGTCACTATTTACAACAATACCCCCTTTAAGTGTAATTTAGGGAGTAATGTATGCAAGATGATGAATCTAAACTACTAGGGCATGTTAGGTACTCATGTAAAAATGGGAAATAAAAACCCCTCTCCAAAAGAGAAATGATACAATTAAGAGAGACTATATAGCCCCCCATAAGATGATGATGACTTCTTTGAATGTTTCTCCAATGCTCCATGTGAAGAATGGTGTAGAATAGATACCAAAGAAGTGATATGTAGTCTTTTTAGAAATAATCTTTGGATGATCTTAGTGGAGTGCCTCTACAATTTGATGCAAAAAGTGACGTCCCACTAGAAATTATCTCTCGATGCTCTCAATGGAGTGTATCTAGAATCTTATGTAGTAAATGATGGTGGGTGAGTTGATCATCATTTCAATCATTTTTCATGCATTCCCACATTATTTAAGTTTCAAACTTAGAATCATGGAAGAAATTTAAAATAAATATAAAGTGCTCAAGGCAAGATGACAATGATAAGCCCCCTTGATTATTTTGATCCCCCCTAAATTGGTACTTTACATGTTTTAGTGCATATAAAATTTTCAACATAATGGATAATGACACTTTATAATTGAGTGTGATATCATTTCCAATGAAATAGGAAAATGATATTCACTTTCAGTAAATTAATACTCAATTTGAGTAGTTAATCAAAAGATACAATAATCATATGCATGAGACCCCCATATTTGTGCCTACTTGTTTTCTTATATTGGATGATGAACCTAGCACATTTCATCTTGATACATTATTGATGCTAATACTTCTTATGATGATGATGATGATGGTCATCATCATGTTTTAGATGTGATGTAAATGAATGTCATGTTTTAGTACACTATGTTAATTTGGATGTGATTTTGATTAATGCACTTTATCATGATGGGATATATATATAAATATATATATGTATTTATACGATGTTTTATGTAGGTTATTCGAGCATGTTATTGTGATGAAATGTGTTCTTTCATTTACTATGTACATATATATTCCTATCATACTGACATATTTTGTGAGTGCACATGAGTTTTATTACCAATGGATATGGGGGTTCCACTTAGCCACCTTTTGTCTTGTTACATTAAATGTTCATCCTAGTTATTGGTTCCATATTGGTATTATAATTTTGGTTGTGTTTTGTGTAAATTTTAGTCATGTAATTTAAATGAGTTTTGGGAGTATTTAAGAAGAATTAAGGTATATTTCATGTCTAAGAAATAGCCTATGCCTAAGGTATAAGGGTTAGAAGTTTTTTTTTATTATTTGTGTTATTTTTAAAAGTGTTTAGGACCCTTTTTATGACCCCTTTGTAAAAGTGGCGAAAATGGGGAAGTGGTTGAGTTAGTTTGGAGGAAGTATCTTCTTTCTTCCCTTTATAAAACCCTCCTTATGGAGAGGAAGGGGTTACCATGCCATTTTGTTCTCTTGCATTTTGAGTTCTTTCTTGAGGAGATTTTTGGGAAGGAGGAGGATATCTTGGGAGAAGGAGATTTTTGGAGGAGACTCTTTCATTTTTTGTCTACCATTAGTAGGATCATAGCATTGGAGGTAACTCTTACTTCTTTTGTTGTAGTTCTTGTATTCATAGTGTTGTGTTGTGCATCTTTGAAAAAGAAAAGCTTTGTGTTGAGAGTTTTGTTTTGGGGAATTTCTTTCGGGATTCTTGTTATGTCAAATCTTGTAAAATTGTGATGCATTTTGTTTTAGTGTATATTTTCTTAGGGGAGGTGACCCCCTCTCTTATAGAGGAGTTTGGTCCTCCATGTGTGGGGTTGATTGGAAGATTTCTCCCTCATATTGGGGCTTTTAGTTGGGATAAGAGTATCCTATTAGGTGATGGCCATCACTGGGGGTATGAGTACCCCTTAATTTCTTTCTATGGGATATGAGTATCCCCTTTTGCATTTTTTAGTTATGTGCATTGGAGGGATAAGGGGTGTGGAGTTGAGGAGGTGTTGGTATGGAGAATCATGGAGATTGTTGTGGATGTGTTCTTGATGTACATACATATTATTTTACACATGTATGGCCGAGCCCCCACTCCCAAAAAAAAAGGTTTACCTTTAGGATAAACCAATGTGGTCGTTTGTTATCTACTTTTGTTGTGGTGTCCTGCATGTGGGTAAAGTGTTCAAGTCTAATCATTGTTCTGTTGATGTTCTTTTGGTGGCTATGTGTTAACCCCATGCTCGGGGGTGGGTTGGTTTACAACCCTATGGATGAGAGGAGAGCACATTACATTATTACATACACATTTGGGGGTAAAGAAAGTAAATAAAGAAATCACTTATTAAATTGTAAATTGAAGTATGTGATTCTTTGGAAACAAATGTGGTATTTTGAGATTAGAAGTAGTCGAGTCTAAAAGTTATGTTGTCATTTTGGAAAGAAAGAATACATTATATATTAGTTTAAATGTCAAGAAAAAGTTTGTATTTAACTTACAATTTACTTTATATTCTTAAGTTTGAACATATTTATTTATTTAGTTGATTTGCAAATAAAGAAAGAGAGAGATAATAGAATATATTATAAAACTTGTACTTGCTGGTGTAAAATATTCAAGCCAAGCTTTTTGTTTTCATGCAACTTATTGTAAAGATGTTTTCAAGAAAACTCAATCCTTCATTTGGAATAAAAAAATCAACCTGTGACTTAAAGAAGGAAACCATAAAATAGTAGAGATCTTAGAATCAGAATAACCGAATGGTGGTTGACCAATATTTAGTATCACTTATGAAGGATGACAGACTGTTGTGTCGAGTGAATGCATCTCACAAATCATTGGGTTCGGTTTAGGACAGGGGAATAAAAGAAACTTATTGAAACCCAAATACTCGTATATTTCAGAATGTGCATTAAATCAGAATATGAATGCAACCTTAACTCAAAGATGAAGGTAACTTAATTTTTTTGTTGATTGAGAAATAATAATAATGTTTGTATCCTATACTACTCAAGTCGCTTTGTCCGATAGACCCTTTTTGCAAACTCGATCATCAACGTTTTTCTTTATATAAATTTTTATAGTTATATAGAGATAACCTTCCATAAATGAAGCCCTTGAATAGTGTCGGCTAAAGAATGAAATCTATAAGAAAATAAGAGTTTGAGTTGTATTCCATCATTTCAATCAGATCCTTTTATTAATCTGTATCGGTTGCCCCTTGAATAGCATATATTACATGATAAACATCATTCTAAAGAACAACGAAAGAAGAGAGAATCGACATAGGATGTAAGAAGAATAGTAGACAATGGTTTTAAGTCAGTTCTTGAGAATAGGGTTCGACCATTAACATATATTGCAGTCCTTAAATAATTTAAAACATCCAGTGCATCAGTCAATACCAATTGAAATCACATTTCAAGTATTCTTTCCAATTTGCAATGCAAAAACACAGATATATAGATATATATTCTAGAAGTGTAACTAAATGTCGATGACTAGGTTAGCCATTCCTATGATTTATGTTATGCCTGTGCATCATTCAAGAGGTTCGCTATTTCTGCAATCAATGAAGCTAGAAAATGTCTTTCCAAATTGAATGTTATGAGATTTTGGAAATGATAGTAGTTATAAGTTAGTTGTTAGTTTCAATTAAGAATTGAGTAATAGTATTGGATGAATTTAATAGATTTCTTATCCACGAAATTATTAAAAAACTAATGATCTAAAAACTATTACTTGTCTTGTTGAATCATGTTGCATTAGATCAAAGCATGAAGGAATAAAACTAGGGACGAAAGTAGTAAGGATTCTTCATCTCGGGGGAATCGAATAAGTGGTGACTTATTTAAGCAGTCTCAAAACATAGAGACCAAATAAATATGAATCTATTCATCATCATCTTTCTATAATTAGAGAGACAAGATAATTTATAAGGTAGAACCTTTAGAAGGATATCTACAATTTAGAACTTAGAGTTCTCACCTATTTAGGAAACAATTGATGTTGGAAATATTAATTTTTTTAACTGAACTTCTTTCTCACATCAGCCCCCAGTTTCACCTACATGTTAGGAGCTTTTAAAAACTGTTTCTTTTTGGGTATTTTAATCTTTATTTTTTTTCCTGACGTGCAACTCAGTCTGTAGAAGAATTTATTTTGGTAGGCTATTTTGAATTTAGAGAATTTATTGTGGTTGGTAAGTATGAATTTTGAGGGGGAATTTTGGAATGAAGAAAAATAGGAAGAATGTAATAGTTACTTGTAGCAGAGCAGAATATTTTGCAGAGTATTGAAAAGTTTGAAGTTGCATCAGCAATAGAGAATTTTTGTTGTGAGCATAAGCAATAGTTCTGAGAAGCTCAGGGTGTGTAGACAATGAGCAGCAGATAACTCTTGAAAGATACAGATAGTTAGCAGTGTGTGCAGGGAGTGACAAACAACTCCAGATCATTTTGTGTAGAGGAAGAACAGAGAGCTTCCCGAAGCTCCTAAAAGTTGTCAGTTTGTACGAGCAGCTCCATATTGCTCCCAGTAGTTTGTAGTTTGTAGTTTCAGTCTATGAAGCATTTTTTGTAATTTTTTATTTTATGAATTAATAGAAGAAACAAATATTCCATGCCCATCTCTTTGTGTCTCCAATCTGCCATGTTTTATTATTTCGCATTTGAATTTGGGTAATCCTAGTTTTCTTGGGAAACAGAGCAACATATTTGCATGCTTTCTTTTGTTTTGAATTTTTGACATGGTATCAGAGCCATTAGGCCCTAAGTCTTGAGTGAGTTGGACATTTGTTTAAAGGGTATTTGAAGTTTGTTTTGTTGGAGACATGGTTGGAGATGAGGGGAAGTGTTGGTAGCAACCACCGTCCTTTAATGGAAAAAAACTATGATGTTTGGACAAAGAAGATGAAGACCATAATGGTTGCAAATGATTTGTGGGAGCTTGTGATTAGTGGGTTCAATGATGAGACTGACCCAACAACATTTTCTACCCTCACAAATAACCAAAAGACCTAGATGAAGGAGTTAAGGAGGAAAGATGAAAAAACATTGAGTCTGATTGAAGTAGCCTTGACATAGGCCATTTTTCCGAGAATAGTTGTAGCTAAGTATGCAAAAGATGTGTGGTAAATCCTCCAAACCAGTTACAAAGGGAATGATAAAGTCAGATTAGTGAAGCTCCAAATGCTTCAAAGAGATTTTGAGACCCTATAGATGAAGGACAGTGAGTCTATCTTAGACTTTCACACAAGAACCTCCGGTTTGATAAACTAGTTGAGAGTGAATGGAGAATCCATGAAAGAGCAGAGGATTGTGAAGAAAATCCTTAGAATTTTACCCACAAAGTTTGATGCAGTTGTGATTGCTATTGAAGAGGAAAAAAACCTCTCAACATTATCTGTTAATGAGCTTATGGGTTCTCTGCAAACCCATGAGCAACACCTAAATAGGTCTGCAAGTTCTTGCCAAGAGCAAGCATTCAAAGTTCAAGCCAATGCAAAAGGTAGGGGGAGAGGTAGAAACAACTCCAGACATGGTAGAAGAAAATATGGACATGGAAGTGTTGAAGAAGGTAGCTTAGGTTGAGCACACAACCAAGAGGGAGCAAGCAGCTCTCAGTCCAACTCTCGACAAGGCAAGAAGAACAACAACTCGAGTTAGAAGAGATATAAGAGCAACCTTGAATGCTATTATTGCCATAAGTTTTTCCATTATGCACTCATCAACCCAAGCAAAGTACAAATGTGGTTGATGAAATTGTGGCTAGAGGTAACCAACAAAAGGCCTTCATCATGTGCAACATTGTTGAGCAAGGAAGTGATGAGGTATTGTTTTTAGATAGTGGTAGTAGCAACCACATGAGTGGTAATGAAAGTTTATTTTCTTTCATTGATAAAAATTTCAAGTCTGAAATTTAAATGGGGACCAATGAAATAGCTCCAATTGTAGGCAAATGGTCTATTTTGTTTCAGACCAAGCAAGGTGAGAAGAAGGAGATTGATGATGTTTATTTTTCCCCTGGAATAAAGCACAATCTCATGAGTATTGGACAAAGTTAATCCAAAAAGGATACAAGGTGTTTATGGAGAAGGGTGAATGCATTATTTATGAGAATGATTGAAGCAAGAAAATAATTGCAGCAGTGCCAATTACGAAGAATAGAATTCTTCCATTGAGGCTGGAAATGTGTTTCTCAACCCAGTTCGTAGCTGTAGGAAAATGTATAGCAGTACAATACCAAGTAGCCTTCAGGAGTATCATTCAAGATCCCTCCAAGCTATGACATCTCAAGAATGGACACTTAGGCTATACTAGTTTAAATATTTTGTCAAAGAAGGGAATGGTTGGAGGTTTACCAACCATAGTAGAGCCTAGTGGAAGATGTGACACCTGCATTTTAATCAAACAACATAGGCAACCATTTCAATCGGGAAATTCTAGAAGGGAGTTGGTACACACTTATTTGTGTGGTCCTATGCGAACAATTTCTATTGGTAAGAGCATCTATTTTATGACCTTCATAGATGATTACTGCCATAAGACATGGGTTTATTTTCTGCAGAATAAATCTAAAGCATTTGACAAGTTTGTAGTGTTTAAAGCCTAGGATAAAAAAGAGAGTGGACATTTCATCAAGGTCCTAAGGTCAGATAGAGGGGGAGAGTATACCTCCAATCAATTTGTGAATTTTTTCAAGCAAAATGGCATCAAGAAGGAGCTAATAGCAGCCTATACTTCGTAGCAAAATGGAGTGGATGAGAGGAAAAACATAACCATCATGGAGATGGAAAGAAGAATTATCAAGGCCAAGAGACTCCCAAATGAATATTTGGGTGAAGCTATAGCAACAACAGTTTACTCAAGATAAATAGAAGTCCTACAAAGGCAATTTTTGACAAGATTCCACAAGAGGCATGGACAAAATACAAGTGGATGGTTGAGCACTTGAGAGTGTTCGGATGTGTGGCATATGCACTTGTGCCAAAAGAGAAGAGACAAAATTTGGATGACAAGGGTGAGAAGTGCATCTTCATGGGCTACAATGAAGTGTCCAAAGCCTACAGGTTGTACAACCTAATCACCAAGAAAATTGTCATCAGTAGAGACATGGATTTCTTAGAGGATGAGTTATGGCCTAGCCTGACAAATCTTGACAACTCCTAATAGCTCCCGATAGTTCTAGGTGAAGAAGAGAAAGATCATGTAAAGTGTAGCAAGATGATGCAGTGGAGCCTGTAGTAGTTCCTGCTAGCTCCAGATGAGCTCCTGATAGCTCTTGACCACTCTGGACCTAGTTTTTTCAGTAGAGCAGCAATAGTAGTGGAAGATTAGACCCCATTCTCGCCTCCCTAATGTCAAAGAAGACCAAGAGTCTAAGGGATATCTATGAAAATGGAAGGTATGATGAAGATTTTGATGAGAGTGAATTTTGCATTATTTTCTCATAGTGATCTGATTTATTTTGAGGATGTTGTGAAAGAAGAGAAATGGTGTGAGGCCATAGATGAGGAGATATATGCAATAGAGAGGAACAACACATGGGAGCTAACTTATTTTCCTCCAAAAAAGAAAGTTATTGAGGTGAAATGGGTCTATAAGACCAAAAACAATGCCAATGGAAGAATAGAGAGGCATAAGGCAAGATTAGTTGTCAAGGGATACAAACAACAATTTGGGAGAGATTATGATGAGACATATGCTTCATTTGCAAGGATGGAAGCCTTGCAGGAAGCCATAGCAATTTCATCCCAATACAAATGAAAGGTATTTCAAATGGATGTGAAGTCTGCCTTCTTGAATGGAGTGTTGAAAGAAGAGGTGTATGTGGAGCAACCACCTAGTTATGAAGTTTCGGGTCAAGAAAACAAGGTATACAAGCTAAAGAAAGCTCTTTATGGGCTGAAACAAGCTCCACAAATATGGTACATCAGGATTGGCTCATATTTGTTGAGCAATGGATTTAGCAAAAGCAATGGTGAGCCCACTCTTTACATCAAGGTAGCTGATGGTAAGATTTTAATTGTTGTCTTGTATGTTGATGATTTAGTTCTCACTGGGGATGATGATTTCCTCATTATTAATTTTAAAGAGGCCATAAAAAGAGAGTTTGAAATGTCAGACTTAGGTCTCTTGAGGTATTTTCTAGGCATAGAAGTAAAAAAAATGCATGATGGTATTTTTGTCTCTCAAACAAAGTATGTAACAAATATTTTGAAGAGGCTTAGGATGCAAGATAGCAAGCCTGCCCCCACACCAACAACCATAGGTCTGAAGTTTATTAAGGAAGATTGCAAAAGTAATGTGAATTCAACCATGTATAAAAGTTTGGTTGGAAGTTTAATGTATTTAACAACAACTAGGCCTAATATGATGCATAGTGTAAGTCTGATTTCTAGATTTATGGAGACTCCAAAAGAGTCACATTGGAAAGTGGGTAAAAGAATCTTGAGGTATGTGAATGGAACCAAAAGATATGGAATTTTGTATAATGTAACAAATGATTTTGAGCTGGTTGGTTACATAGACAATGATTGGGTAGGGAGTGTAGATGATAGAAAGAGTGCATTTTGTTATGTGTTTCATTTGGGTTCGGTAGTCATTTCATGGGCTTCTAGGAAACAACTCATAGTTTCTTTATCTATAGCTGAAGCAACATGCCAAGCTATTTGGCTAAGGAGGACCTTAGTAGATTTGAAGGAAGAACAAAAGGATGGAACAACTATATTTTGTGACAATGTTTCATCAATTGCTTTGACAAATAATCTTGTTTTTCATGGAAGAAGCAAGCACATTGAGATCAAGTATCATTTCATAAGATAATTGGTTGAAAAGGGTGAAATCAAAATGAAAATTCGTAGGTCTAAGCATCAGCTTGCTGACATTTTCACCAAACCATTGAGCAAAGATTGCTTTGAACACCTAAGAAGAAATTTAGGTGTTGTTGAGTAGAATGAAGAATGATTTTGTTTGACGGCTCAGTCATAGGGGGAGTGTTGGAAATATTAAATTTTTTGACTGAGCCTCTTTCTCATGTTAGCCCCCAGTTTCACCTACCTGTCAGGAGCTTTTAACAGCTGTTTATTTTTGGGGATTTTAATCCCTGGTTTTGCTCCTGACGTGCAACTTAGTCTGTAGAAGAATTTATTGTGGTAGACTATTTTGAATTTGTAGAATTTATTGTGGTTGGTAAGTTTGAATTTTGAGGGGGAATGAAGAATGAAGAAAATAGGAAGAATGTAATAGTTAGTTGTAGTAGAGAAAAATATTTTGTAGAATATTGAAAAGTTTGAAGTTGCAACAACAATAAAGAATGTTTTTTGTGAGCATGAACAAAAAACCTGAGAATCTCAGGGTGTGTATATAGTGAGTAGTAGATAGCTCCTAAAAGCTACAGATAGTTAGCATTGTGTGCAGGGAGTGGCATACAACTCCATATCATTCTGTGTAGAGGAAGAACAAAGAGCTTCCAGAAGCTCCTGAATGTTGTCAGTTTGTATGAGCAGCTCCAAATTGCTCCTAGTAATTTGTAGTTTCAATTTATGAAGCATTTTTTGTAATTTGTTATTTTTTGAATTAATAGAAGAAATAAATATTGCATACCCATCTCTCTGTGTCTCCAATCTACCATATTTTATTATTCTATATTTGAATTTGGGTTTCCCAGTTTGCTTGGGAAACAGAGCAACAACTCGGTGTGCCTTATTTTGTTTTGAATTTTTGACAATTGATGTCGGTAGTTGATGGGATAATGTGGGAAATGTCTTATTAATTGTTCTCATTAATGAAGAGCAGGAAAATTAACACATAAAGCATAAGAATTGCTAAATAGTCATGCATACATAAATCTAGCTAATGTGAAAGAAATTATGAATTAAATTTCTATGCGATCTATTGAAGAAGATTGTTTGGATAATTGTAGTCGAAAACTCTAAATTTTAATTAACGTACAAAAGAAAACAAAACTTAAATCTCAACTAAACAATGTGGAAGTTAAATAAATAAAATGAGAAAAGAAAACCTAAATCAATTAATAGTTAAAGAAAATTAGAGTTTATGGCTGTTCCAAATCAAAGATTTGTTTTGTAAGATGCAGATCCAAACATTTTAAATTTTAAAAGAATTTAATATTATTGGCAATTAAATTTAAAATAGAATAAAACCAAAGTGATTAGTTAAGTTAAAAAAAAAACTCATTCAAATGCATATTGTGACTTAGTATTAGATATATACAATGATTAAATGGTTTATCAAAGGATTCCCAAATAAAGAAGTTTAATCAAGATCCATTTAAAGGAATGCATTAATTGTGAATGAGTATTAAGAATGAGATATAATAGATTAGCAACTTCCTAATCTGTGCTAAGTCTAGCCTTTAATCTACTACTAACAAAACTCCCCAGTTGATGCTTGTAACCTCATAGTATAAAGAAAATCCTTGGTTTGGAACCGATGGTTGTTGTGCAAAGGAAAACTAAAATTTTAAAATAATTTCTCATTTAAAATAAAAATCTACAAATTGAACAATGTAATTTCATAATAAACTATATAAAATAGAGGAATCTCATACCAATTCAATTAATAGCGAAAAATCAATATTAAAAATCACAAATTATGATAACAAAATTCTTTTAAATATATATTTGTGATACAATAGGAATTGCAAGTAAAAAATCAATGAAGGATTTAGTAATAAGAAATAAAAAGCTAAGGAGAAAATCTACTTAATGATTTTAGAAGTTTATTTATTATATTAATAAAACAATCAATAGAAAGTTACTAATTTGAAACTAAATAATTAAATACATGCATTTATAACTATTCGTTTATTCTTAGAGGATAAGATATTAGTAGTAAAAAATAAATCAAATAAGAGTTTTCAAATGATGGAAATCATTAATTATTAGTGTACCTACATTTAAAACCTTTGCAAAGAAAAAAATTAAGTAAATTCCCATATGTTGAATTAAAACTATCCTTTTGAATTAAATGGATCAAAGAATACATTAAAAAATAAAATTTGTATTATTTAAATTAAACCATTAGAAATTATAGAATAATTAAAAACTATTGTTATGAGCATAACACTCATTTAAATATGTTAAAAAGGCGTCATTTGTGAAAGTTCATTGTATACATGGTTTTAGAGTTTAACTTGAATAATATTAGTAGGTTTACAAAAAATTGTAGTCGTGTATGTTTTAGGTTGAGTGAATGTTAGGGCATGTCAATATGTTCCTAATTTTGCACTTAGAAAATTAATTTTTTCCTATTAAAAGAGGAGATAAAATATTTATTAACTAACACAAATCTTTAAATCCTCTTGATGCTGAAGCCTCTAGAACAAAAATAATTTTTTTGTCAACTATTCACAATCAAAAAATTTGACTTACAGTTTGTAAGTTATGCTGAAATGAAAAATAGTCCCTCTTTTGTAATACTTAGCAATGAATCCTAACTAGTGTAATGTAGGAAAATTGTCCCTAGGTCTAACTAGGATTAACAACTTTTCACTTACAAAACATTGGAATTCATATCAACAAGGATATGAGATTAACTTGAAACTCAAAAAGGTGAGCCAATGAACCTTGGATCTGAATTATTTTAAGGGTTTAGAAATTTATTTTTGATGAAAATGCAATCCTATAACTAGTTAACTATGAAAATATAGCATTCTAAGATGAATATAGACAAACTTGAAACACACAAGCAAATTTGAGTTCTAGAAAAGAAAAAAGAAGACACAGAGGTACCTGACCTGTGAATTTGAGGAAAATTTTGCTAGACAAGGGCACCCTATTCCAGAGATCTGAAATTGAAATCTAATTTCATAGTCCTCAAGTCCCTAGTCTGTGGCTTCTTCCTTCTGGATCTTGTTATAAAATCTTTGTTTGTTTCTGAGATAATTGAGTTTTTGTATCTTTTAAATTGTAGGGCTTGAATGCATAAATGAGAAAGTATCTTCAATCTCCTTACAATATTCTTCTTCAAATCTATAACCTAGAAATTCAAAATTAGTGTAAGGGTTGTGCCATATAGGGGCTTGCCTCAGTCAAATCCCATGTTAGTATTTATACCTCCACAATGGTAGAATTGATGATAAAGAGAGTTTATCCTTTTGAGGGATAGAGGCTAAATGATAATAGAGTAATGAATCAACAACTTTTTGCAACTCACCACTCAAATCTGATCTCCTTGATGAATTGAAGTCATGCTCATCACCTTCAAGTCTTGATTTCAACTTGACTTGATTTGTGTAGACATGTAAAAATGCCTTAATGCATTTCACATATCTTGAGTTGCATTTTTTCATCATTGGCATCATTTTCATTAACATCCTTGCATTTCACTTCATTTGCATCATTAATCCCCTTTTAACATCATTTTCACCATTTAACCCTATTTTTCTCTATTAATTAAATAATATTGAATTGTTTAATTAATTCATCCATTTCATCACTAATCCCCATTTTAGCACCCTAATTAAATAATCATAATTATTTAATTAGTATCATCTAATTTCCTCCAATCCCACATGATTAAATAATCTTGATTATTTAAACATCCTACCTTTTAAGCTTCTTGTCACAGGATTAAACAATTCTTAATTATCTAATTATCCTATTTTCCCTCAACAAAGCATGTTCTTGAGGAATATTATATCTCAAAATATCTCAACTAACTTGTCTCAACCATTTCTAGCCCTTGATCTTGAAATCAATTCTCATCCCTTGATCTTAAATATCCCAACCATTTTCCTAAAATAGTGGATCAATCTTGAGTTCTAATTGATGTAATCTCTTGATCTTCCTTGATTCACTCTCCTTTGTGGGTGTTGAGGATCAATATCAACCCTTCTTTGTGGGCATCCAAACTCAATCCTATCCCTTGATCTAATTTCTCCAAATCTATAAAATAGCCCTTCATCCTTCACATTTATCATCTAGAGAATTTGTAAGGAGATCATGCCCAATTGATTCTTGAGAAAATTTGAGAGCACATATCTTGTCATCTAGATCATCATTCATCATCATTGTTTTTGAAAACTATCATGGAGACTTTAATTTGAAGCAATCCAACATACATTTGAACCAAAGTTACCCAACATTGGGATTGGTAAGGTTCTTTCATGCTTTGAATTCATGTGTTTTGATATTATTGATCTAACCCTTGTTTTGGATTCATTTGTGTAGTAATCTCAATCTCATTGGTAAGTGGGTTCTATCCTTTGTTTTTGGATTCCATTGCTTGAGTTCATTGTTGTTTACTCGTTCCACTTTTACCCCTTACATTAATTGGAACACCTAGTGGGAACCATATGCTAGATCTAACATTTCCATCAAATTTTTCACAAGTTGCAGGTTTTTGGAGTGCAATAATCTTTTATAGGGGTTACTATCGTGAACTAGTTGATTTCCTTTCAAAATTTGGGTGCAGCCTTTTGCATAGGTGGTTTTCGTTACACCAAAAGGTTGACTTGTTAATGCCTGATATAGCCGTTGGATTTATACAAGATTCAATATCCATAGGAGGTGGTTAAACCATGCCACAAATCTCGAGCACCACATTGGCCCATGCCGAGGAGACCAACCCTTGCAGCAATCCCCACAACACAAGCGAGGGGTTCAAACATGTGACCCCAAATTTGATACCAATTTTTGCATAGGGGGTTGTTGTTACACTAAAATATCAACCTATTAATGATTGATACAATTGTTGGATTTATACAAGATTCAAGATTGAAATGAGGTGATTAAACCATGTTACAAAGCCCGAGCGCCACACTGGCCCGCGATGAGGAGACCAAGGGCGACACCTTGCAACATGGTCATCTTATTTTTGGGCTACTATTACAAAAATCTAGCTATGATTGTTATTTTATTTCCAACCTTTAATAGGGTTTTTTATTTGTGCAAGAATATGTTCGCTATCATCTTAGAAAATGATCACTATTGTAAAAACTGGTCGCTTTCATAAAAAAATTGGCTGCTATTATAAAAAAACAAGTTGCTATTGTAAAAACTAGCTGCTATTATTTTTTAAGGAAGGCTACTTTTGTAAAAAGGATTTCCACTATTATTTCAAAAGGCTAGTATTATTTTTTAAGGAAGGCTACTTTTGTAAAAAGGATTTCCACTATTATTTCAAAAGGCTAGTATTATTTTTTAAGGAAGGCTACTTTTATAATTTAAGGATTGTTTCTATTGTTTCAAAAGGCTGCTATTATTTTTTAAGGAAGGCCACTATTGTAAATACGGATTGTCACTATTATTTCAGAAGGTCACAATTTTTTTTTAAGGAAGGCCGCTATTGTCACTTTGGTTTTTAGGTTTTTCTAACATTTTCTTCTTTTGATAGACATGAACATGGTCACTATTGTCACTAAATAGGCCTGTTATTGCAGGACAAAGTCACTATCATCTCAGAAACAAGGTCGTTGTTGCAGGTAACAGGGCTACTACTATGCTTTTTTCTAATTTTGTTCTTCTATTATATCTTTTGGATTTTTAGTTTCCTAACCCTAACCCTAACCTAGTTGTTATTTGTTCATTGATTGAGTTTACCTAACTTGGTTTATGCAACTCTTTTAGGGTGAAGGTAAATAATCATAAACTACTAATCCATTATTTTGTACGGTTGTCGAATGGTCAAAGACATTAAGAATACCAACTACTAACAATTTTCTTGTAGCCCCTTTTCCAAGGATAATTTTATTTCAAAGCATTTTGTGTGTGTTTGTTATCGTAAACATTTAAGTTTGGTGCTTAAAACTTGAATTGATATATTGAAGACTTCATTTGGTGCTTAAAATCAAATTGAAATAAATTCTTCTGTGTATTTCATGCTTGGCAAGTCAGATGCATATCCTCTACCCTCATTCCTAGTGCAATCTTGGGTGTTGAGAAACATCTTAGGCTTCACTTTTTTAGCCACCAAAGGTGTTTTGTATATGCATGTAAGAGGGGGGGACCGACCACGTTCAAGGCCCTAGGTCATGGAGGGCTAAGAGGGGAAGGTTTCCCTCACTTACCTCAGCCAAAAGGGATGTTTCAAATAAGGATCGAGAATGATGAGGACTATAAAGTCTTGCAACCACTCTCTAGACCCAAAACCAGTTTTGGGGCTACGCGAGCCAGTTTTCGGGTTCAAAATTGTGCCTTAGGTAGCTATCTTCCTGAGGATGGAAGCATGGTTATGGGACGACAATGCAACATGTTGGCATCTATCAGGTGTGATGGCATCCGTACGACTAGAGGACCAAAAGTAAAATGAGAACTACTAGAAAATGAGCTGACAACCTAGCTAATGGTTCTTAGGGGAACAAAAAAACACTATGAAATAAGAGATATGTAATCAAATATGATAAAGAAAATAGATTAAAGCTAGGGTGAAAAAAATGATCTCACAAAAGATCCTATTCACTAGCTATCTCCAAATACACATCCACCTACAAACAAGAAAGAGGAAAATTATTGGGGTCTGCCTCAATGAGACCCTCATTTTGGTGTTTCCACCTCCATGAACAACCAAGATAGAAACTGTAGAGAAAATTATGATAAAGGAAGAATGAAAGTAAAGAACACAATAACACTAAAAAACAATATTGAGCTACTCAACCAAATCATAGAGGAGATGAGTGAAAATGCTTGCCACCTCCACCAAGAGCTCACTAGCTAATGGGGGAGAAAGTTAGAGGACTCAAGCCCCTACTACAATGGTGTTGTTCCACACTTTCTCTATGGAGTTGATGGAGTGTTGTTTCTATTGCTATGGATGCCAAAGTGTTGCTTGAAGGTTGAGAGTGCAAGAAGTGAATGCTAGAATGGTTAGGAGTGCCAAAAGAAGATTGGTAGAGGATCAATTGAATACTTGGAGAGATGAAATGAAGGAATGAAGAATTTTTTTGAAGGGAGAATGAGGAAAATGACCATATTCAGGTCGGTTGGTCGAAGAGCTGCATTAAAAATCAACCCCAATAGGAAGTGTAACGCTTCTGCTAGATTCAGACACAAGAATCTGTCAGGGACGTAAGCATGCCACGTGGACATCTGCACATTGCATAGGTGTCCCCAATAGTTATTATTTTGTCGATGCACAAAACAAATTCCTAGTGGAACAAAAACAATGGGCTAATGTGGATTTTCATCTTTGAATTTGGTTTTCTAAGGTGAGGAAGTGTAAAAGGGGAATTTGCATAAGGGGTGAAAATTCACTCCTATAGATTTTCCCCCACTTTAGTGAGTATGAATACTAATGAGTGCTTTGATAAAGTAGATCAAAGAGATAGTAAGGTTATAAATGTATACTTGAATCGTTGAGGAAGTAGACTGCGATCTAGAGAGCTCGAGAGCACATGCTGGAGCAAAAGACTCCACAGTCCTATAGAACCATGAAGCTTGTAGAATGAAAGTGTCTTATAGGCCCCTGGACCTGCAAGGAGGTAACCACCAAGATCTCTCACATGAAGGAAGCCCCAAGAAGTAATTTTCTCACAAGCTTGCAGACCTACAAGGAAGGTCTCCTGCAAGATCTCTCACCTAAAGGAAACTGAGAAAAAGCACCCTATAGACCCGTAGAACTGTAGGGGGGGTATCCTTCAAGATCTCTCGCATGAAGGAAACCCAAAGAAGTGCCCCAAAGACCCGTAGACATATGGGGAGGTATCCCCTAAGATCTCTCACATGGAGGAAACCCAAAGAAAGTGCCCTACAAACCCACAAACCTACAAGGAGGTATCCCCCAAGATCTCTCACATGGAGGAAACCTAAAGAAAGCGCCCTATAGACTTGCAAACCTATAGGGGAACCACCCCGAAGATCTCTCGCATGAAGGAAGCTCAGAAGAAGTTCCCTACAGACCCTTAGACTTATAGGGAGGTATCTACCAATATCTCTCACATGGAGGAAACCAAAGGAAGGGGACTCTGGAGAGCCAAGAAGCGGCTTAACCGGAAAGGACATAATTTGATCAGTATAACCTGTCAAAAGTGCCAGAGCAAGTAAATGCCACAAACCCATAATCAGTTGGAAGAGATTTCAAAGGTCCCCTTCGCCAGAATCCGTATTGAGGAAGGTATCCATATTGAAAGTATACAGTGATGTTTTTTCTCAAGAATTGATCATCAATAAGAAATCTTTCGTTGTACTGCATTTCCAATGAGAAAGGTTGAAGCTGGTTTCACTTTTGATAGTGGTTCTCAAGCCTTTTACAAAACCATATAGTGAAATATGTCTCCGTTAAAATCAAGTCAAGGAATATAGTTTTGAAAAGAAATGTCAGGACTTTCACAGTACATCGTTAAATGAATAAGCTTGAAAATCAAAGTGAAGGTAGATGGGGTTGTCGCGAAGTATAACCTAAAAGGTAGAGGAAAGAGAAAGTGAGTAGTATAAACACACAAGCAAAAGCAGTATATGGGGATCTACTTTGCTGGTCGCATCTTCTGCGTGTTTTAAATAATAGGTAAACTATGGTGCAAAATATCATCAATACCATGCAACCGAAGAATACATAGAAAGGAAAAAGTAAAAATGGGTCAACTTGGAAGGGAAGCCTAAATGCCCCCAATGCTTTGCATCGTCCCCAATTTTCCGAAAGTCAAGTCACAAACATGGGAGAATGATGAAACAAATAGAAGGATGTTTATGACACAAAAATCACTCTCGTATCCAAGCACCAAAAAGGTTGAAAAAGGTCATCTAGGACAATACGATCGCGGGAACATTACTCATTGCATGTCATTATTATTTCTGCGAATTGTGATAAAGTTCGTAGGGCAATGATTAATCAAACCGGTAAAATTTCTTCCTTTTCCGGATCATCATGGTGAAGAGTGAAAAGAAGGGTGGTGGACGGCGCGCTAAGGGAGGAATAATCTCCGAACCGGTGGATAAGGCGAGGGCCACAGGTCTTCACCAAGCTTGTGGGATGAAGGCCATTTTTTTTTGCAAGATTACAAGGCTTAAAACCTTCATCCAAAAGAGTTGGGCGAATGACGCCTATTGAAGGTCCATGTTTTACCTTGATAGATGAGGAATAGTGTGCTTGAGGTTCACTACTAGGCTCAATGAATGATTCGGGAGCAATGACGAACTCAGGGGAAGCCGAAGCTAGTTTCATTACTAGGATGGAACAAGCTAACACAAGACCACTCTTTGGAGAAGGTGGGATTCTCTTACTCCCTCCATTGCTAGAAGGACCAACCTCTACCTTCTTCTTCGTCGAGGGGTGTTGAATCCCTATAGACGAGGTGAGTGGGGCATAGGAAGAAGAGGAGAAAACCACAACAGATACCACCAAGGTGTTCGACATTTCTACGGGTTTTGGAAAAGGTGGGATGTTCAGAAGGGACATCAAAAAAGGTGTCTCTGTTGAAGGAGTGATGAACACTTCCACCTTCTTGGGGTCAGGCACACTCATAGTGGTAAGCAGAGGGGAGACTAAACTAGGTTGAATGGAAGCAGAAGAAAGGAGAGGGGAAGATAACATAAGAGGCCCTGACATAGGGGTGGTCATCTCCTCATCCTTTTTTCTGCATAGCGGTCTACTCAACCATAAGACATTTTTTCTGACATTTTCTCTCGCATGCATGGTGTTTTTTTTTACTCTTCGAGCTAGAGGCTGGAGGTTGCGAAGGAACAAAATCCTCTTGTTCAGCCATGGGAGTGTCCACTACAACCATTTCTAGTAGAGGAATAGACTCTTGAATGGGAGTAGTAGGGGGATTCAGCTCAAGTGCTTCAATAGTGGGCCTCTTCCCATTTACTACTTTGGGAGTAGAAGTGGTGGGAGGACATGGAGAAAAATATCTTCAAGAACCTTTCTTTCTATCATACAAATAGTACCAAGGCCTAGGGCCTCAGTGGGGAGATCTGATATCCTGATCTTGGGTCTACTCCAAGAAGGAACCATTGGACTCAGTGGGTAAAGGCCAAGATTACTCATCTAATACTCCTCCCAAGAAACAGGAGCAAATGAGGCAGCCCAAGAAGGGGCAAGCTTCTGCTTTCCCTTTCAGGAAGAGGAGGCAGTTTTCTGTTGTGCTATAGGAAGGGTTAGTTTTGGTTGTACCTTATCCCTAGTATTATACTTTATGTAATTCTTATAAAATAGGTCCATTATTGGAGGAATTGTACCAACTGGGGTGACCAAAATTGATCCAATGAATATCCCCCATAGGACACCATAGGCTAGTATCCAATGTCATGCACTACATGCATGATACCTTCATGGGAAAACTTTAAACATTTATGAATTATAGAGTTGATCCCATTCATGGAAGCTAGCCAAGGTATGCCTAGCTTCAACTTGAACAGATCCAACTCTAAAATAACATCAAAAACTGTGTCAACAACCCTAGGTCCAACTAGGATAGACAAAGTTATCGATCCATATGGTTTGAGACAAAAACCATCATACATACAGATGGTGGATTTTTCTTCTTCATACTTCTCCTTTTGTAATGAATTTAGTAACAATTTTTCTTCTGTAATAACATTCACACAGCTCGTGGGGTCGACCAAAACCCCTGTCACAATGTTTCCATTGAGGTGAGTAGGAATGTAGAGGGGAGAAGGCTTATTATTCATAAGCATATCCTGCGAGGTGAGCATCACATCCAATGAACCAGTCACAGGCTGTTGAGTGGGAGTAACTATGACCGTGTTGAAATAAACCTCAGTTTGAGTGACATACTCGAGGGATCGACAATCATGTTGGTAGAATGTGACCGAAACGGGTCCATGTATATTTGTAACTCACTATTCGCTTTCACCATTGATTTATTTGTATTTTGTTTGCTTCCATCAAGACGAATAGTACCACCCTTGATGTGATCATGTATCTCATGATGCGAGAACATACAAAATTTGTTATCATGTCCGCTGACTCGATGGTATTGATAGTATATATTTGAATTGTACTAGCTAGGTTAAGATTCCTTAAGAGGCTTAGGATTTTGCAAAGTTATGATCTTATCCTTCACCAAATTTTGTAGGATGGAAGAATAGGATTCTGCCAACTTTGTCAACTTTTGGTTTTGTTTGAGGCCATTGTCATCCGCAATGGTTACTACATTTGCAACAACCTTACCTTTCCTAGATATTGATTTGATGGATCTTCCTTCAGAATGGGAGCATGAGGAGGATCTCCTGAACTGGACTACCATTTGATGATACTCCCATAGTGTTGTACAAAAATGCATGAAAGAAGGGTACTTCATAAGGGAAAAATTCTATTTCCAAGGAATTTATAGGTTCCCTATGAATATCTTCTGCACATCTAAATTGGGTAGCAAGTATGAGTTTTGTGAGAAGAGCACTTGATACCATGCGGTGAAGTCCGTAATCTTTTCATTATATCCTTGTTTGCATTGGACGAGATATGAAAAGGTCATCTTTAATCTGATGTTGGCTTCAAACTATGAGAGAAATTGGTTCACCAACTGATCGAATGAGAAAATAGAATTATCGAGCAAGGACCAGTACCATTCGAGTGTTGTATCCTTAAGATATTAGGGAAATAGTTTCACCATCAATGCATCATGATGGAAGAAATATGTGCACAAGAATTAAAGGTGGATACATGTGTTTGTGGATCCCCTTTGCCTCCATACTTTTCAAACTTTGAGATCTCCATTCCTTGCGGGAAGAGAGTGTTTGCAATTTCTACTGATAATGGGCTATGTCGAAAGAAGGGTTGGAAGATAGGCTAGGAAGAGGCTTGGGAGAGACTCACCAACTGGCTCTGCATCTTACCCATATTCTGAAGGAGAGTATTTAGAATAGGGTCATTGGATGACATAGGACCAGTAGAACCTCCTCTAGAATCACCACTAGAGCCACCTCTGGAACCGCCACCATGGCCACCACTAGAACCACTGTCGGAGTCACCCCACCAGTAGGGCCTCCATTGGAGCCATTTCCATTCAAAAACAACCACCATGACCTCCACCAGAACCATTTCCACCATCGCCACCCCTATCGTCGAAGCCACCACCACTACCAAAGCCTCCACCACTCATCCCACCAAAACCTCCACTACGAGAGGTGACATAAGGGGTGAAGTTGAAACCCAAGGGGATCCTAGTTGCTTTGATAGTTTCAGATCCTTTGGATACAAAAGGGATGTTGATTGAAGTGACCGCATTAGCCATGTATACAGACATGGGAGGCATCAATAATCCTACTTGTCTCTCATGTTCTTCAAAAGTGGCCCCTTGTATAATGCTAGCATTATTCGAAGGGGAAAACACTTCAGTTAGACTAAAGAGGCTAGCCAAGGGTTCTATGCATGTTTGGTATTTTCCCACCATATATTTTAATTCGCTAATAACTCGACAACTGCTCCTAAGCTAAAAGACCCATCTCAAGTCCAGAGAAAAGGCATGTAGAGAAACTAGAGGTGATCCTCATCTTCTCCATTGAAAGGTGTCATATAATACTCCTAACAATGTATTTAGAGGTTGTGGAGGGACATGATGATCACCAGGCATGCAGGATAAATTTCAACACCCACAAATGAACAAATGTAGGTTCACTTCGGGCTCACTAAAAATGTAAGAGAGGGGGACTGACCATGTTCAAGGCCCCAGGTCATGGAGGGCCAAGAGCGGAAGGCTTCCCTAACTTACCTCAGCCTAAAGGGATGTTTAAAATAAGGGTCAAGAATGATGAGGACTATAAAGTATTGCAACCACTCTTTAGACCTGAAACTAGCTTTGGGGCTAGGTGAGCTAGTTTTTGGGTTCAACAAAGTGCCTTAAGTAGCTCTCTACCTAAGGACAAAAGCATGATTTCAAGATGACAATGCGATGTGCTGGTGTCTCTCAGGTGCACTGGTGTTCGTATGACTAGAGGATTGAAAGTACAATGAGAACTACTAGAAAATGAGCTGACAACCTAGCTAATGGTTCTTAGGGGAACAAAACAACACTATGAAATAAGAGATATACAATTGAATATGATAAAGAAAATAAATTAAAGCTAGGGTGACAAAAGTGATCTCACAAAAGATCTTGTTTTCCAAATAGCTCCAAATGCACATCCACCTACACACAAGAAAGAGGAATTTTTTTTGGGGGATGTATAGGGGTTTGCCTCAGTTAGACTCCCATTTTGGTGTTTCCACCTCAACGGACAACCAAGATAGAAACTATAGAGAAAAGTATGATAAAGGAAGAATGAAAGTGAAGAACATAATAAGACTACAAAACAATATTGTGCTACTCAATCAAATCATAGAGGAGATGAGTGAAAATTCTTACCACCTCCACCAATAGCTCACTAGCTAATGAGGGAGAAAATGAGAGGACTCAAGCCCCTACTCCAATGGTGTTGTTCTACACTTGCTCTATGGGGTTGATGGAGTGTTTTTGTTGTTTCTATGGAGTGCCAAAATGCTGCTTGAAGGCTGAGAGTGCATGAAGTGAATGCTAGAATGCTTAGGGAGTGCCAAAAGAAGATTGCTAGAGGATCAATTGAATACTTGGAGAGATGAAATGAAGGAATGAAGAGTTTTTTTGAAGGGAGAATGAGGAAAATGACCATATTTGGGATGGTTGGTCGAAGAGGGGTGTTACAAATTTACCCCAATAGGAAGAGTAACACCTTTGTTGGCTTTAGATGCAGGAATCTATCAGGGACATAAGCGCGCCACATGGAAATCTATGCATTGCGTAGGCATTTTTGATAGTTATTCTTTTTCTGACGCACAAAATAGATGCCAAGTGGAATGAAGGCAGTGGGCTAATGTGGATTTTCACCTTCGAATTTGGTTTTCTAAGTTGAGGAAGTGTAAAGGGGGGATTTGCATAAGGGGTGCAAATTCGCTCCTATACAACGTATCCTCTCCCCTTGTGTCATTTGACAATCCTGGGTGATGATAAATATCAAAATGCTAATCCTTCCTTTTTTATTAGAGGGGCCTACTTTGAGATACATCCCACAATGGATAAATCAAGGTGACCCTAAAGCATGTTTACACACGCACTATATTAAAGTGTGAAAAATTAAAAGTGATTAGCATATATTCGATGAATTTATACCTTGCATGTCAATTCTAATGCAAACATATGGGCTGCATGGGAGAGACTAGAGACTCTGGTGTCTCAGATCTTAAGCATACTCTTTTTCTTCACTATGTCATTACACACCTTTGTATCTAGAGGCCAACCCAAGTTTTCTAGAATGATTCATCAAAGTAGTGCATGGGAATAACACCATTCACAAAGGTTACTTAGCACATCCAGTCTATGGTTGAGGCATAAGGCTTAAGATTTTATTCTCTTTTATAAAGCTAGGAGTATCAAGGTGGTACATGAACTTGGTATGTCCTATTCAACCCCTCAATAGATACAAATTGCATCACTCTTTTGGGGGTGAGGTAAGCCTACTACAAAGAAACACACCTTTACTCGATTCTTAATTTATTGATCTTGTTTGAGCTAGACTAGTGAACCTTATGGAAGAAGGTTTACAAAATATCCCCCTTTCCCATTGAGTCAGTTATTACATAATTTTTGTCTACTGTGTATCACTTTGTTTCAAACAAATCACCTAAAACATCAAATCAGAAAAATTCAAAGTTAGAAATTTGTCAAAACCTATCATGAAAAAATTGGAAAAAAAAGAGTTGATATTGTCAGAGAATTGGGTATCTACTATTCATTTCATCGCATTTGTCTCAGTACCTTATTGTTATTGTACTAACATCTAGTCACTACTATGTATCTATTCACTATTATCATTTATGCTTAACTTTTGGTCATTGATTTGAAATAGAGTCGCTCTTATTAAACATAGTCGTAGTCACTTCTAAATAAGCTCACTATTATCTCAATTTCTATCACAATCATTGGAAACAACAAGTGTTATTGCACTCTTTCTTATCTCAGATTTATTAAAACCGATTTCAAAAATTGTCACAAAATCTTTCTCGGCTATCATAATGTCTATCACCATAGATTTACACTATCATAGACCCACTTCACATTACATCTTCAAACATTACCATCTTACATTTTAAACTTGGTTTACCTAGGGTTTGTTACTATCACCTTTTGGACAAAAAAAAAATCAAACATCCACCTAGCCTTTGGACATACATCAAACACAACATATCAAACCCCATAATCTTGCTATAATTTCTATCAAAACACCATATCATCTAGTATTCTGGCCAAAATTTAGTGGACATTATCCTCTCCCTAAGTTTCTAGACTATTAAAGCATACACCTTTACTTGCAACTCACAAATCTAGTTCAAGTGAATAAATCAACATATCCTCCATTACCATTTTGAGACGTAGCAAACATCAAACAAATATTGTTCATCCTTGTGTCCTTAGACTATTATCATCTCTAAAACATCCAAAATCTACTCACACTCTCATTGTAGGGTTGAGCATCTACAAACATACCATCATTTTTTCAAACATCATCCAAAATATGCTCATCTCCTTATCATAGGGTTAAGTACCAAAATCTTGTCATTCTTAAACATCCAAGAATCCAACATCAAACTTGAACACCAAACTATCCCAACATCCACATCAATCCATATCAATCAATCAACATCCTTTTTCCAAAAGGCTTACCCACATTCCCTTTGTACATCAAAACTTCAAACCAAAACATCACAACAAACAACCATAACATCCCAACAACATACAATGTTATCTCACCTGCTCATTTGTCTAATCTTGAAGTTAGAAAAACCATGTCAATGCCAATCTATTACTTGAATCTAGTTCCACTCTATACACCCATAGAGTCATCATATCCTACTAGCTACAACAACATAACGACTATGGGTGTCCCTATTCAAGAATTTAGAAATGTAGACATGTAAAATTGACCTAACACCTATCACACACACTAAACAATATCAAACAACATCCCACAACATACCACAACATCTCGAAAACATCTTGCAAAATCTTGAAAATGTCCCACAATATCTCAAAAACAATCTGCAACCTCTCGCAACATCTTAGAAACATCCCACAACACCTCACAACATCCCACAACATCTCACAACATCTCAAAACATCCCAAAACATCGCAACAACATCCAAAACCCTAATTTCCTCTATTAATTGAATAATATAAGATTATTTAATTAATTCACGTTTTCATCAGTTTTGACAAATTAAATAAATTCCATTTATTTATTAAAGTCCTAAAAACCCTATTTTTGCTATTAATTAAACAAAACAACATTATTTGATTAATTCACATTTCTTCATTTCAACCAATTAAATAAATTGCATTTATTTAATGATGTGCTAATATCACTTTATTTCATCTTAATTAGTTAAATAACACCAATTATTTAATTACATCGCTAAATCACCTTATTCCCCTAAAGTTAATTGAATTATTAAATCATAATAATTCAATTACAACACTTTCCCTCCAAATTTTGAATAATTAAATCAAAAGTATTCAAATCATTTATCAAAAATCAAATTAAATTAGTTTAACTTTGTTTGCAAAAGTCAAACTTGGTTTGCAAATTCAACTCCAAAAATGAATGAATTAATTAAATCAATTAATTCATATTTCCTCACCCACTTTCTGATTGAGAAAATTATGATTGCTAGCTGAGCCATCGAATTTGCTAACTAATCAATCTATTTCCTAACTAATCCATCAAAATCCTGACTGATCAATCTAAACCCTGATTGATCAATCTAAATCCTGACTAGCCAATCTATTCCTCAATCACAAAAATTATGCAATCTACTTTGCATAATTTATTCATTTCTATTTCCTCTCAACACCTTTTGACCGTTGATCTTGATCCAATATTGTTGAATCCTAATCGTCCATTTCAAATCTATTTTTCTATATAACATACCTCTTTCCTCACAAAAAAGGATTGAAGAATCAAAATAATTTGCACAAAAAAGTACAAATGACATTCACAACCATCATTGTTAGAAATTTAACACATTTCTTTGATCAACCAACCAAGGTATCATTTTTCAAGCTTTTACACATGAACTATGGAGGCTTTGCAATGATACAAGCAATCCAACATTAGGCAAATACACTTTGATATGAGATGGTAACACTTTGCTTTCATTTTGAATTTAAGTTAGTAATCATAGGATTTCTTAATATTTTTTCAATAACTTAGTTTCATTTCGTAAGTGTAAGATTAGATCTTAGATTTATATTCTTGATCTTAGATTAGATTCTAATTTAAATTGTATTCAATCTTGTTTACATCTACGGTTTTCCCCCTCACACATTTTGGTACACCTGGTGGGACCCTTGTCCAATACACCAACGTTTCTATGAGCCATTTTTGAAGTTGTAGGTCCCGAAATCATATTTGAAGAAGTTTTCACGTACTGTCTCAAAAAAATTCACAATTTCATGTCAAGAAAACCATGCACTTGACTCTAAAAACCACGCATCTGACATTAAGAACTACGCATTTGACAATTTTTTGAGCATTTGATTCTGACAAGGGAGCACTTGCTTTAAAACTTGAGCATTTGACTAATGATAGAGGCACAGTTGCTCTAAAACTTGAACACTTGATTCTGACAGGGGCACATTTGATTGTGATTCCTGAGCATTTTCTCTGACAGACCTGTGCACGAGATCTGTACTTTTGTAATTGTTTTTTTGCTAATGTATGCCTGTTTTTTAATGTGTAACAAGTGCTAACATGTTTGTATGCAGGGTTTGAAAGAAATTAACTTGTTTTTTTTGTAGGGAAGATGAACAGTCAAAGCATTCTAGATATACCAAGTTTTCATAAGTTAGGAATATTAGTTTTGGTGCATAAAAAGAACAAACAATTTTTTTTTTAGTTCTCTTGAAATGAACTATTTCAAGATTTCTTAAGGTAGGAATGATAATTTGGTGCTTTAAAAAGAACAAGAAAAATGCACACTTCATTTTGGTGCTTTTAAAATGAATCATTTCAAGCTTTCTTAAAATAGGAACTTTTATTTGGTGCTTTAAAAAGAACAACACAAATGAATATTTCATTGTGGTGCTCTTGAAATAAACCATTTCAAAGTTTTTCTATGTTATGAATTATCATTTGGTGTTTTAAAAAGAACAAAACATTTCAATTAAGGTGCTCTAAAAATGAATTCTTTCCAAGTTTTCATAATTAGGAACTTTTATTTTGGTGCATAAAAAGAACAAACACAAAATAACTTCTTTTTGTTGATGCACACTCGTTTTTTAGCTTTTGTTGACTAGGTTAAAGACCAAGATTGATTTCTTAGAAACACTCAAATTTAGGCCTGAAAAAATGAACAACTTATTGTTTTTGTATTGCACCATTTCTATCTTAAAAGTGATTGATATCTAGAATACTTCATATTGGTGCAATTAAAAATAACAAGTTGTTTTTTTTTATTCACATATTTTTGGGGATAGTAGTGCTGAAGGTGCTTAAAAAGAATCAAATTGCTATGAATTATTTGTTGTGCATTTAGTGTTTTGCAAGCTAGATGGTTTTCTTATCCCCTCACACCTTTTGGCGATCTTGGGTGAGTGAAAACATCTTGAGCTTCACACCCTTTTCAAGCATACCTTTTTAGAGGGCCTACCTATTGAGAAACATACTACGTTGGAGAACACATAGGTGACCCAAGTGATACTTTCATTCTGGATTGCTATATAAATAATTTGTGGGTGTGAGGAAATTTCATCATCCCATCAAGTGTTGCTGGCCTATGCCAACGTATTCTCCCTCAGTATCGTCATGATGCTTAAAAACCCACAAAGGTTGGGATTTTATTAATTAAACAAAACATTGCATGTATAGGGGCCCAAAAATAATATCCCCAAAACATTACTAAGAGCCAAATTGTTTTAGAGGCTACCCCTTTATCCAAAAACATTCTTTGAAAGTGGTGCATCAAAATTTACTTCTAAGAAGTTACTTTCCATGTTCAAATACAGGCCCACACCATAAGTTGCATGTAAAATCATCTCTTCGGAGCATGAGGCAAGCCTACCTAAAATAATGGTTTCTATCCACTAGGGTTGTAATTACTTGTTTATGGTAAACTTGCTAAATACATTAAAAAAAAATTGACATCAAAATTTGTGCCTGATCTAAAAAAAGTACACATCTAAACAAGCACTGAACATGATGGTTGAACCACAAACCCTTTGACTTAGTGTATTCTTTTTAAAGAAGCCCCATATTTACACTGCTTGAAAGGATTTTCCTTAAAGGTTTCTGAATATTCAGGCTTTTATTTCAGGCTACATTGATCAAAGTAAACATTTGGGAACTATGGATTGGGTGTCGTTATTTCACAACTTAAGCTATAGACATGAAGGTCACACAAGCCCATTCTTTTTGAGTCAGTCTAAGTGTTTTATCACTTTTCATACTCCAAACACAGAGAACTTATGGAAAGACAAGAAAAGAGTGAAGGAATACTAGTTGAGACAATTATGTGCCCTGTGATATTGAAGCAAGTGAAGAGATAGTCAAAGTTTGATACTACAAAGGTTGGTAGGATTGATGGGGCAATGGAAAAGGTATTTACAGGTCTGACAGTGACACCTAAGTGAGAAGGTACAGAAGTTTGTAAGACTAACAGAGAAAAAGGTGAAGGCAAGAAGGGTATTGAGTAGAGATTTAAGTAAGAAGAAAAAAGGGAAGTGATGATATTTGATAGAGGGTTGAGTGCAGAGGTGAAAGGTAGCATAACTTCAGTGTTTGGTGATGTAAAAGTTTAAGAACACCCCATAGTACAATGTGTAAAGTTGGAGCAAGATTCAAGCGATAATAATGGAAAGAATGCCAAGTATAGTGAGAATCAAAATCAAGGTGAACCTGATAAAGGAGTTATAGAAGGACAGAGACAAGATATGGTCAAAGGTGAACAAGGTACAAGGTCATTTCCAAGAGACTTGGAAAAATTCAAAGTTGGGGTGTATGGTGCAGGGGCACCTTTGAACAAAATTTATCAAACAATGTTTATCATGTGTAGCTTTAGGATTTTGGGGTAATATGCACTAAATAAGGTCAAGGAGACCATTTATTTATGTATTGGGTCATGTTTAAGAGGTCACTAGTTTTTTAGGTGGTTTAGATTGAAAAAAGTTCAAAAATATTGAAAAATTGTTAATTGTGCAAAAATGCAAAATTGAAAAGTTGTAAAAGGGCAGATTAGGAAGTCCAATGGTCACATAGATTTGAATGGCCATTTGAAGTAGTTGAAACAATTAGTTTTAGTTGGAAAACACTTTAAATATGTGAAGAAGCTTGATGTAATGGGGGTTGAAACATTTTTGAAGTTTGGCACAATAACACCACTTTGTTTTCCTACATTTTTTGTATTTCTTGAGATTACAGGGTCAGTGTACGACCCGTACAACATATTATTGATTAAAATTGAATTTATTTTCATATTATCATGTCCTAGATTTTTTTTGAATCCACTCTTGAGAAGTTTTATTTAGTTTAGTGCATTTTATTGTTGAATTTCTAAGACTGGGTCTATGATGTTGCAGAGTTAAGGGTTTTGTAAGTCTCAAAGATGAAAATTTGACCCATTCCACCCTTTGTGTCTACTATAAATTTTGGAATGGGTTTGGTACATTAGGAAATAGGATTGTGAATGCTGTGAGAGTGTAGGGGAGGCCAAATAGAGTATTGGGCATGAAGCCCTAGGAGTGGAAATTGAGTTCTCCATGTGGAATTGAGTGGCTTTGGGTATGGAAAAGTATGTAAAAGGTTGGGGCAGCAATATTTTCTGATAGTTTGAGTATGTCTAGGCCTATTAGGACCTGATTGAAGTGGTGGCATGGTTGTGTGAGGGCTAGAAGTGTGTTTTCAATAAACACATATGTGTATTGCTAAAAGGAGGGTTTTGAGGATAGGTGTATTGGAGGCCAGTTCTCCAGATGAAAATTGTGAAATCTTAGGTTTGTTAACATGTATAAGGCTTCCCAATTGAATTTTGAGTGAAAGGGAAAGTTTAAAGTAGAGTCTCTTTGTAAAATAGACCTAATTTGAGGCCTAGTCAACATTAGAAACCTGATTGGTGGAAGTTGTTTCAAAGAAGCCTACTATGGTTTGTTGATATGTTATTGAACATCTTAATGGGTCCTTGAAATGGTAAAATCATGGTCTGAGAGGACCTTCTCTACAAGATATACCCAATTGAGTCAGATTGCAATGCTACAAAGAATAGTGAGGGTTTGGTGAGTTAGGTTGAGTTGATGATTGTGACTGAGAGTTGTTGTTTTGGGATTGGAAATTGTGTTGTGTGGTTGTAAGACCTCCCCTGATTGGCTTAAACTTGAGAAAGAAACCAACTTAAACTTTTAAAAAATCAAAGAAAGATTGCTCAAATTGGAAATAAAATACACAAAAACTGCCTCTACACAAAATTTTAGAGTAGTTGTCACATTTTCTAAGCAGTTGTCAAAATTCCATTGAATTTTCTCTTTATTTTAGAAACTTCACTAATGAAAATCAACCACATTTGACAGAAACTAAGCAATTTCTATGGGACCCATGCAGTTTCTTTTATTTCCTTGCATTTTCTTTTGAGAAACTGGCGCGCTTGCTTCCAAGATGCTTGCATTTTCCTAAAGAAACTCACTTTTTCCTAAGTAACCATTACATTTGATAGAAACACATATTAGTTGTACTTTCCATTCCATCTCACACTTTCTTCTCTGAAACCCAAGCACTTGACACATTTTTGGCCGTACTTGATAAATTTGGCCGCTTTTGCTCTAGTCTTATGCATTTTCTCATAAACTAGTGCTATTGCTTTATCCTATTGACAATTGGGAAAAACAAACCAAAGTTTCTTATAAGGTTATTGTTAGAATTAAACAATTGGAAAACCGGATAAGTCATATAGCCACTCATCCATTATTTCCATCCTACTTGTTAGAAATAAAAATCAAACAAACCACTGTGATCATTCATTCATTTAGATGTTTATGATATCAACAATTACTTGGGACTCATAGATAGTTCAAGTAAGCTTTTTAGAAACATATCCTCTAGACAAGGAAGTGAAATATCGATCCTAGCCCTTCAACATTTTGATTTCCAAATATTAGCACCATTCCAAAACAACACTCAAACCTTAGGGTCTTGAGCTTCATAGAAACCATCTCAAAACACCATTACACTTTATGACCATCTAGCGACCAACTACTCCAATTCACCAACTAGACCTTGTAGCATCGATCCTCCAACCTAGTCTCACACACATTATTCAGGGGAAAAAATTGATATCATTACTAGTTTAATAACCTTCATATTTGAGAAGAACGAAACAACCCATTAGTTTCTCAGTCCATCAATCATCTTAGATGAAGAGGAAGAGAAAGAAAACATAGCATTTGAAAGACCCATCTTACCACCACCTATGTGGAAATAGATATACATCCCTCATGATTTTTAATAAGAAAAAGATCCTTAGATTTGACAAAAGAAAAATCCTTAAGTGGAAATTCATACTCCACCTTCCAAAGAATTGCCCTACAAAAAATTTCACCAAAGTGTACATCTTGAGAAGATATCACATCTGTAAAAATACACTATACCATTTCTATGCATTCTTTTCAAGGAGGGGACCACCCTTAGATCCAATCGACTAGAAAATTTCTATTTACACTTTGCACCAATAGGCCAAATCTTTTCCAGAGACTAAGAGTTACATAAATGTTCGTAGAAGCTTGGTAGTTATTTATGACAACTACAAGATCAAAACATAGGAAGAAAAGGAATCAAGCAAGAACAAAACTAGCGTCCCGTCGATAAACACCATGAATGATGAAGGTTGCCCATGAGGATATAAACCAAGTGACCTTATGATAAGGTATTGAGCATCAAAACATCCCCAAAACATGTTGATCTATTACCCAAATCACTCTTATCAAGGGCCACAACATCAAGTAGGGAAACAACATTAGAGGTTTATAAATCCCCATCAAGGAATAAGTCTAGAACATCAAACTCCCTAACTAAAATTTATGAAAATATTGAAGACATTAAACGAGATCAAAATATGATGCATCATCAATGACTTATAGGTTGAAACATTACATATCTACAAAAAACATACATCATTCCACAAACACATCGATTTCCACATAACCAACACTTCTAATATCAATAGTATCATGAAGTTCTGCAACACCAAGGTGCACCTCAAGTGCAATATCAAAATGTACCTCAATCTCAGTATCAAGGAGTTCTGAAACACCAAGTGTACAGGTCAAACACAGTATCAAGGAGTACCACAAAATCAAGAGAAAAATAATCAAGAAAAGCCATAGAGGAAAGATTACCAACCAAGAAGGAAATTCACCCCTTTGGGAGAGACTTTAGAGGTAATCATGCACAAAATAGTACAACAGGAAGTTATCAAAATCAATGATAGTCCAACTTATGGTGAACCAAACTTTAAAATCCCATGGTATAACTAGTATGAATGATGTGAGTTCCACAAAATCAAGGGTCAAAGAATGAACAAATGCATAAAACTCCAACATCTCATCCAAGACCTCATTGATCAAGGAGAAATAGCTATTGAGGAGGAAATTCATGGTTCATCTACCAATGAAAATAATGACAATGTCTCAACCTCAAAAGTTGAAAATAACAATCAAGAGCTATCTATTGACATTGATCACACTGACAATGTCTCTAAATCATCCAATGAGAAAGAGGACATACATCAAGAAATTAGTTCCAAGCATGATCAAACTCGATCACCCAATTCTAGCAATGATCCAGTCCAAGATATATTGATATCATCCAACCTCAGGGCACTACAATTTTGATTATCAAGAAACCCTTAATCCAACGCTTATACCCAATACAAAAAAACTAAGCCAAGAGCTTTCACCCATATGGCCACATTTTGAGGAAATCCAAGGATCCTTTACAGTCAATCCCTTCTTTGAAATTGATCCATGTCAAGAATGTGATCCAAAGCATATCAAAGATAATACCACACAAAGTCAATATCAAGAATCCCTATCATCAAAATACTATAATGACTTGGTAGATATCTTCCAAGACATCCAAGGTTTTCCAAAAGAAGAAAAAATCCATATGCCAAGCACACATACACCTACCCATGGGATTCTTACTCCTAATGGATAGGTAGATGATCTTCATTCAAGACAAGAGTCTCATACTCTTCATGAAACTACTAAGGAACACGTATCACCTACTCTTAACATCCTTACACATGATCAAAGTATAGAAAAATCTATGGACCTATCAAAAATTTATCAAGAAGAAATATCCTCTAGGTAGGTTGAAGATATCGAGCATGAAAATATGGAGCACGATATCTTAAAATCAAAGATAATTGATAATATTGAGAAATAGAGCATTGGGTATACACTAGTCAAAGAAGCACCAATATACTTTGAAGGGCCATCAAAATCAGATATTTCATTGGATTGGGCTGGCAATATCAATCAAGAAGTTATCCCACATATGAAGGATCCTACTAGCGAACAAGCTATCACCATTGAATATACACAATAGAGAAATGAAGGATTAGCACCTTGTTTCCAAGGTAAGACATATCCTATTGCAATTAAAATTTCTCAATGGATTCATTATCAAGACAAAGGATTAGGCTTACATGAACAAGGTGTCTTAGAACTAGTGTAGATTATTAGCAATCCTAAGCACCAAGGTACTGGTTATTCAGTAATTAAGGGATCCAAATATATCAAGGATACCTTGATCATATTGGAGAAAAATTTATCTAATGCAAACATCAACATAGAGAGAACAAAGAGTCCTTATGATAAAATTTATACCAATGCTACAACTAGTCGTACCATGAATCGTCATCCACATATATTTCCACCCTCTCATTGGGACCAACAACAAGAGAAAAAACTATATCTAAGAAAGAAACAAGTCATTTAAGTAGAAAAACTAGTAAAACAAAATGGAAAAGAAAAGGTTAAATGGATACAAAATAAAATCAAGAAAATCATCCCTATCAAACTCCATTAGTCAAAGAAACTATTGGGAAAAATAAAAAAGGGAAGTTCATCCATCAAAAAATTCCAACAATACAAAATAAATCTTTAAGAGTGACTTACAAGGTACATCAAGACATTGGTACCAATCAAATATTCATATCCACCCATCATTTCTCATCATCCCAAGTTTGGAAAATAAAAGGTTCCAAACTATTAACCAATCCATCTAAATATCATATCCCTAAATGCATTTTTCCATCCATGATATCCAAATCTCACATTGACCATGTGTTTGTAGCAACTCTTTATCATAAAGACTCTAATGGAACTCTATCACGATGTTTGTATCAAGGTAAGGTTAACTTTGGTATCGACAAGGAAGATAAGAATTATTAGGGGTTACATTCAAGTGCTCGTATCCTAGCAAAACAACTCCTCCAAGAAGGATACTATTGGCACAGCATGAAAAAAACAATAAAAATAACCATATCAACACCAACAACATCTACATCAGCACCACTAGGTGGTACAATATGAGAAAAAATTATCACCATGATGAAAGCCTGGTAAACAAGTGTGTTGTTTGACATCAAAAATCAACAAAAAAAAATCAAGAAAATAGTCAAGAGAAAAATTGTCCTCTAGTGAAAACCACTATGGTGGCGCTTTGGACAAATAACATGATGAAAACTTGGAAAATAGGCATCATGTGTAAGAATCGAGTATCTACATGCACCATTTTAGGGGGAAGCATCTCAGCTGATCCATACTATATCCAATCAATTTTTATCCCAACCCAACGTATCTTGATCTTAAATTTTTTTGGGTGTACTCTTTATACTTGCTTATGGAAAACATCTTGACATGGGTCACTATCATTGATCCTATCCTATCCAACATCATCTGAGCCATGATTCATTTTCCAAAAGGGTATACTCTATCCAAACATGTTATCTTATCACAAGATAACCCATTATCTACATTGCTAGACACTAGGGGAAAGTACTTAAATCTTGCTTTAGAATAATTATTGATGTATGTCTTCTAGCTCACATTATGATCTAGACATTGTGAAAACAACAAGGTGTACCACATGGTACCCTTCCCAATTTACCCCACCAACAAGGTATACCACCAATGCACTACCAGGGTAACCTTCAAAATAGTACAGCCCAATAACAAGGTATACCACCAACACACTATCAAGGTAACCTTTGAAACAATTCGTCCCAACAAGAAATTATACCACCAATTCACTATGAGGATAACCTTCAAAAATGTTCATCCCAACAATAAGGTATACCACCAACACACTATCAGGGTAACCTTCAAAATAGTTTATCCCTACAACAAGGTATACCACCAATGCACTACTAGGGTAACCTTTGAAATAATTTTCCCCAATATCAAGGTATACCACCAACGCACTATCAAGGTAACCTTTGAAACAGTTCATCCCAACAAAAAGGTATACCACCAACACACTATTAGGGTAACCTTTGAAACAATTCATCCCAACAACAAGGTGTACCACCAATGCACTACCAAGGTAACCTTCAAAGATACCAACAAACCTGGATTATTCCCTCACTCAAAATTTTTAAGATATCAACAGTTGATTGAACCTCATGGATAGTTTAAGTAAGCTTTTCTGCAATATATCCTCTAGAAAAATGAAGTGAAATATCAATCCAAGTTTTCAATATCTTAGCACTACCAGGGTAACTTTTGAAACAATTCATCCCAAAAACAAGGTGTACCACCAACACGCTACTAAGGTAACCTTCAAATATGCCAACAACATGGATTATTCCTTCACTCAAAAATTCTAAGATATTAACAGTTGCTTGAACCCCACATCTAGTTCAAGGAAGATTTTTCACAAAATATCCTCTAGAAAACAAAGTGAAATATCAATCCAAGTTTTCAACGTCTTACACCCTAGGAAAAAGGGTAAAAATCCAAAAAAAATGGAAAAATGATAAAAATATAAAAAAAATAAAAAAGAAAAGAAAACAATAAAGATATAAAACATTCTTTAAGTGAAAACCACTTTGTGGCACTTCTAGAATAGGTAACGTAGTGAAAACCTGGAAAATAGGCACTTTGCTTGAATAAAACACATCATTATCTATCAGTACTTTTTCACAACATCCGCCCATCAATTTCATAAAACATGTATCCAACCATGGCTTGCTACTGATTGAGGAAAGTCATCTTGTCTCCAATTGGGGAAAACTTCTTGAAGCTGGTCATGGATTAGATCTTGCAACGTCCTATCATGGTCAAAAAAAGGAAAATTCAAAAACATCTACAAAACAATAAAATTCAAAATCATCTACAAAATAACAAAAGTAAAAAACATTAGAAAACAACAACAAAAAAATAATTTGAAAACATAAAAAAAAAAAATATCATTGGGTTATTCCTTCACTCAAACAACCTAAGATATCAACATTTTCTTGCACCCAACAGCTAGTTCAAGTAGATTTCTCACAACATATCCTCTAGAAAGAAGAGTGGAATATCAATCCAGATTATCAATGTTGTTTACCCAAAAATAGTTTATGCTTTGAGTCAAACGTTTGAACTACGTGGTCTTTGTGTGTATAGTCTAGGGAAGGATTAACAACTCTTGAGACCCTAGGTTAGTCCCTGTAGGTTTCCATCATGCTTAGTCAAAATGTACAAGATCCAAAAAAAATCATAAAAACAAAAAAGGTAAAAAACATTCAAACAGAGCGAACTACAAGCCTTTGCATGTACAAAGTAGACAAGGCTTATCTTTGATGAGCCCTCAAGGTCTAAGGTTAGTCCCCTAAAAATAACAAAAACAACATCATAAAACTTAGAAAATTAAAAAGACCCATCTGGTCATCAAAATCCGCAATCAATTATTCATCCATAATAAATAAATTGCCACAATCATTCTTTGACAAAATAGACAAGAAAACAAAGAAAAAAATCAAAAGCTACAAACTTCAAGAAAATGATCACAAATATTTGATCGCAAAATAGACTGAAACAAATTCAAGTATCAACTACCTCTCTTATTGACAATTCACCAACAACATCCTGAGATATTCCTTAACGGATCTGTTCCTATGATAGACATGATAAACAATGGATAATAGTCCTGAAACCTAAAATAGATATGGTGAGTGACACTACAACTTTGTTTTTGTCTTTTTGTAGTCTTATTTTTATGATCTATTTTATTGGCTCATTCCCAAGATCTTTGGAGGATGTCCATAAGGATTTAGAGAAGAAGGAATGGGGGAAAATGAGAATCATTTCGATTTGTTTTTTGTAAGATATTTTTGTAAAACTACCATGGTGAATAATTTCTTTATTGAGTATATGAAAGTTGTATTGAAACAATTCATGAAGCAGTTTCATGTTAGGTGTTCTATACCTCTCAGTGTGACTGGTCCAAAAAGTTTTTAGCACAACCCAAATATATACTTTAAACAAATTTTTCGTATGCCTAGTATGAGCAAAGATAATCTTTGTTTGTAGAGTCAAAGTCCACATAATAGGTACAAAGTCACCTCAATCATTAATACCCTGGTGCATCATATCTATTTTCTACATCAAACATGATTATTCAAAACTGTGAAGTCTCTAAAGAAAAGTGAAAGCAACTCATCGACTACTAACATCATATTTCTATCCATCATCGATATTTATTCTAATTAACATCCATCTTGCATAGAAATATCATTAGTACCAAATCCATCATGCATCCACAATGTCGTCAATACACATCATGATGATAATAAACCAATAAAAAACATCATGTATCATGTATGGGGCATACATCCATATCATCACATAAAAAATATATCTAGCAATGGTATATCAATCATCCATAATAAAAATCACATGAACCAAAGTATGATTCATCCATAAATATCATATATATACATCAAAAACATACATAAACATGCATCATCATACATGATCATCCATGAAGCATAAAATGAAGTTGAATCGAAGAGGGTATATCTCATATATATCATCATCAAAAAGGGGATAATGTCATAGTACATCATCATTAGTGAAACAAGTGTGATAGGATAATACAAAAATGATACATATATATACAAGGCCTCGAATGGGCCAATGAATATGCATACAAAACTCATGTCTAAAATAAGTCTTCGAGCAATGAACACCATGAATAGAAAGTAAAAAAAACTAATATTACCCAACAAGAAGAACATAACCTTATAGACTAAATTGTGGACCACTAGATGGATCAAGCTATCTAACAGAGTGACCACCCTCATCACCATCACCGTCACCCACAACACTAAGCTCTTCAAATGGTAGATGTCGAGCAACCCTAGGAACAATAGCATCATACAAAGTTTGATAGTATGTAGACATCTGTAGAAATCAATATCGCTCAGCTCACATACTATCACACTCGACCCTGAGAGTATCTCTCTCTATAATAACAAGTTGTACCTAAGCCTCTGCAACATGTCATTGGCTTCTCTCACTATCCCGCTCAGCTCTTGAAATGTCTACCTAAACCTATGCATCCTATTTATGCACTATCTCTATGTATCTAGCAAGAGTCATCTAGGCGATTAGTATATCTCCATCTCTAGGTGGTGGAGGAGGAACTAGAACCTATCCATGACCCTACACCTGAGGCATGTGCTTATCCTGACCACCCTATGCCCCATCATGTTAGGCCCTATCCAACCACTTTGTACAAACCTCAGTGCATTTTTGCTCCTCGTGATGACCTTTAATACTTGCTCTACCCAAAGCGAGATCACCCCCAAGATCGGTGAATCTCAAAGGCTTGTGTCATGCCCACCACTAATTATAATCAACAGTAGTACCTAGATCTGCTAAACCAATTGGCCAAACCCAACCAACTGGGGCAAGTGCTCTGAACTCAACAACAATAGTATTTATTTCTACTTGGAGACCCCATACACAAACCTCCCTAGTGGTCCGACCAAACAAAGCCTCACAAGCATCAGGAACTCGGCCCTATCTCTCTTTGAATTGACAACATAATTTGTTTAGTAAGTAACACTCTAGCACTAAATAAGAATGAACAATCAATGATTAGGTCTGTCAATAGTAAACAAGATGCTCTGGATCCTCCGGCCATGCCTCACAACCCATATAAGGTCTCCACTCAAAACATGGCATCTCATCAAAAACACAATGCCAATAGGGAAGATCATTGTGAAAGGTGTAGTGCATGAAATATCCATAATGATATGAGTACAAATCATGAGGAGAATGATCCCATATCCCATCAGGTCGAGCAACTACAATGTGCTCCCATGCCCAAATATGCAAAAGAAAAACACCTAAAGAAATAGATTTCCCTCCCTAATATATAACCTCATGCAAATATCTATAAAGGTGAGCAAGAAGACATGGACCCCAAGCATATCTCATCCCATGCTCAAACATACTCCTAATGCATACAACCCAACCCACGAGAAACTGTCGACCTCTCCTATCAGGAAAAACTAGTCCTGAAACCAAACCACATAGGACAAGTGAAACATGGTCTACACTACCAATAAACTCAGACAAATCAATCTCCGACTATCACACCTCCAAGTTTCTAACACCTAGCACACACTACATGGCACAGGTACCACATCAAACATGATATGTAACAAACTCACCATGATTAGGAAGGTGGATTATCCTTCACACATCCTCAAGGGTAACAATCGCCTCTCCTATAAGAAAAGGACATGAGGATGTATCAGAATGCCACCGCTCCACAAGCATGGTCATCATCATTGGGTGAGTCCTTATGGGAGGTATGTAACAGATATAATGAAGTCCAACTGCATCCAAAAATTCCTACTCTAGAACAATAAAATGATAAATAAGATCAAACAGGTCCCTAGGTCATCTCCCCCTTAGCTATAGTGGTTTGAGGACCACTTGCAACCATTTTTACCCATGATATTAGGGTTTCACTATGAAAATGTAAACCAACACAAAATGACATGAAACACAATCACAAAAAACACTTAGGATGACAAACAAGCAAATGATAGTAGTGTTTAAATCAAGTGCATAGGTTCAAAGAAAATGCTACTTGCAAATGCAAGGATCTATGTCAAATGTAAATGAAACAAGAGAAAATTAAAGGATTCACAACTATTGCACAAGTTCAGAGCAAATGCTAAAGGAAAATGCAAGAGTTTAAGGAAAATGCAAGGGTTTAGAGAATATTCTCAGAAAACAATAAACAAAAGCGAGGTTTTATGTCAAGTGCAAGGTTTAAAAGCAAGGGCTAGAGTATCAGATGCAAGGGTTTAGATCAAGTGTGAGGTTCTTTGTCAAGTGCAAGAAAACAGGTAAAACAACAACCAAATGCATGGTTTTAGAGCATAAGTGAGGTTTTAGAGCAAGTGCATGAAACAAATGAAAGGTTTTATGTCAAAGGCGAGGTTTTATAGCAAGGCCAAGGGTTTTAATGTCAATTGTGAGCTTTTGACGTAGAAAATGCAAGAAAAATGATGTAGATACTCTAAAATCACCAGAACTTTGCTATTGACTCAAAAAACTTTGTACACACAATATGAGAACATAACAAGATGAAAATGAGAAACAACAAGGTACATACCAAGCCACCAACACCTGTGGGCCATCTGAACCCTTGAACTAGGTTTGAATGATGTGGGGATCCCTGAATCCTCGACATTGCTCCTCGACAATTGACAGAATGGGAAATCCAAAGACAAGAATTAGCTATATGGTCAAAGCACAAATGAGCCAATTAGAAGCCTAATTTCCTATATTAACCCTCTAGAAACCCTAATTTCTAATTAGGGAACCTTCCTACTTTCAAATTAGAAGCTCCCAGAAACATCAAAACGAGAATTGAAGGACCTATGGACCTAATTATTTATCCTAAACACATCAAAACTAAAATAGAACAGGATTGTGAGCTTGACTTCAAACTCAAATTTTTTAGCCAACCTCTTGAGGGGGAAACATAGAGTCCTACCATCATTCTACTGAATGTCGGGGCATGGTAGGGCGTAATTTTTTTTTTCAAAAAACCTGATCTTAAAAATAGAATCTTTGAAACAAAGCAACCAATACTTTGTATCAAAGAGGGAAAAAATGTAGACATGTAAAATTGACCTAACACATATCACACACCCTAAATAGCATAAAAAAACATCGAACAACATCCCATATCATCCCGCAACATCTCAAAAACATCTTGCAACATCTCAGAAACATCCCACAACATCCCAAAACATCTTGAAACATCACAACAACATCAAAACCATAGTTTCCTCTATTATTTGAATAAAAAAACACTATTTAATTAATTCACTTTTTCATTATTTTTGATAAATTAAATAAATTTCATTTATTTAATAAAGTCCTGGAAAACCCTATTTCTACTATTAATTAAATAAAACGACATTATTTGACTAATTCATGTTTCTTCATTTCGACCAATTGAATCAATTACATTTATTTAATGAAGTCTTAATCTCACTTTATTTCATCCTAATTAGTTAAATAACATCAATTATTTAATTATGTTTCTAAATCACCTTATTCGCCTAAAGTTAATTGAATTTTTAAATCATAATAATTTAATTATGACACTTTCCCTCCAAATTTTGAATAATTAAATCGAAACTATTCAAATCATTTATAAAAAATAAAATCAAACTAATGTAACTTTGTTTGCAAAATTCAAACTTGATTTGCACGTTCAACTCCAAAAATGAATGAATGAATTAAATTAATTAATTCATATTTTCCTCGACCACTTTTTGATTGAGAAAATTATGATTGTTGATTAAGCCATCTAATTTTATGACTAATCAATCTATTTCCTAACTAAACCATCAAGATCTTGACGAATTAATCTAAATCTTGACTAGCCAATCTATTCCTCAATCACACAAATCATGCAGTCTACTTTGCACAATTTATTCATGTCTATTTTCTCTCAACACCTTTTGACCATTGATCTTGATCCAACATTGTTGAATCTTGATCATCCATTTCAAATCTCTTTTTCTATATAACAAACCTCATCCTCACAAAAAAGGATAGAAGAATCAACATCATTTGCATAATTAAGTACTACTGACATTCACAACCACCATTGTTAGAAATTCAACACATTTCTTTGATCAACCAACCAAGGCATCATTCTTCAAGCTTTTGCACATGAACTATGAAAGCTTCAGAGTGATACGAGCAATCCAACATCGGGCAAATACACTTTAATACAAGATGGTAACACTTTGCTTTCATTTTGAATTCAATTTGGTAATCATAGGATTTCTTAATATGTTTTCAATATCTATGTTTCATTTCATAAGTGTAGGATTAGATCTTAGATTAGATTATAATTTCAATTGCATTCAATCTTTTTTGCATCTATGATTTCCCCTCTCACATAGGAATACCTTGTCACATGTCAAATTTTAATCAACATCAAAACTCACAAATCTGTCAATCATACCATCAAAATAGTGAGTCACCATATCAACATCTTGATGATCATAAAAACACAGATTCATATCACCAACATGCTATATTGGCATATGGATTGTAAGTGCTGTCATTGATGGGAACCTAAGTCATGCATCCAATCTACAGTATAGTTTTGGTTTACACCAGCATAACAGACTGAAGACCAGGGCATCTGGTTATAGGCATAAAAGTTGACCTGAATACCTCACTAGACTATTATTTTGGGTTGTGGATCTCTGAGGAAGGTTTGATGATGTTTGTATCACCTTATTCATAAAGTCCCCTGATGGGCATTTACTAGTATGTGATCTAGGAAGATCTGGTACATTAATCTATTGATTATATGTGCTTGAAGGCCGACCCGACAAATATAGTAATCGCAGATGTATAAGGTGTAATTAATTAAATGTTTTTTTGCTCAATTATGTTTTTCTTGGGTTCTCTCCATGTCTTAACCAACTTTGGAGGATGCACATAAATAATTAGTGGTGGATCTGGATGACAGTTTTAAAGAACTTAATGTTTTATCAAGCCGACATAAGAATGTTCAAATCCTTGATAGTGGATATATATGAGACTGGTTTTAGCATTTTGTGATATAGAAGAAGAAGGGTGTGGGATAACAAACATAGAGAATGTGTGGTGCATAATTCAATAGTGTGAATTTGTCTATGTGTGATGCGAAGAGCAGAAAAGAGTAGAGAAAAGTGCAGAATTAGAAAGAAGATCCAAAATCAAATCTGATGGCACTCTCAAATTTTGCAAATTTGAGATGCACATTTCAAATTTTTGCTTCTGCACTTCCAGAAGTGCACCTTCAAATTTTTTTAATCCAAGCAAGTTTAATTATTGCTTTTGATTGGCTGAAAAGGGGTAGTGGCGGAATTCACAACCTCATGGGAATTCATGGAAGAGAGCATGAGAGCTTGAAAAAAATGAATTTAGGGCCAACCTCGCAACCTCACGACCTCGCAACCTCGCGGACCTCGTTGACCTCGCAACCTCGCGGACCTCGTTGACCTCACAACCTCGCAGACCTCGCTGACCTCGCAACCTCATGGGACCTCATGGGAGCTCGCGGACCTCGCAAGCTCCTTGACCTTGCGGGATTATTGGTAATGTTATAAAAAAGGTGCGAGGTTGGTGAGAATGCAACCTTGCTGACCTCACGGACCTCGCAGACCTCACAAAATTATTGTTTATGATTAAGATGGGGTGGGCCCAATGCCAAAAATTTAAATGGTAAAGCATGCCCAGGGGTAAATTTTTGTTTTTTGCCCAAGTAAATGGAGATTGAATTAAATATTCACTGGTGGTATTTTATAAAGTGAATTTATTCATTTTATAAACAAGTATATGTGCTGGGTTTTTATATGCAGCAGTATTAAAGAGCAGAAATATTAAAGTTATTAAACTTTAATATATGAAAGAAGAATAAAGCTACAACATTATAAAGTGGGGAAATATTTCAAAGTATTGCTGCAGCAAATGAAGAGTAAAAAACAAAAATAGTTTGTGCACGGGAAGGGAGATATTTTGTAGCTGGATGAAATAAAAAGAATCTCCACATGGGCATGTTTTTTGTTGCTTGGCAATGATGAGCAAGTGTTGTTTTTAAGGGAATAAGTTTGTTGCTATAGAGGAAGAGGAGAAGATATTCTTTTTGATTGATCAACGAGAATGGAGCTGCCATGTGTCTACAACAGATTGAATTCAGGGATTCTTCTATTTCCTCCATTCTTATATATCTTCTTTTATTCTCTCATGAAAAAAGGTTCTGAGTTTTTTGTATGGGACTGGGTAAATAGAGATTTGTATTTTCTAAGTCATTGTCTGAGTCTATAAGCTGTAATTTTATGAATTCAAGAGTAAATACAACCAGTTTATGCATTTAATATCATGAAGTGCTTCCATTTTCATGAATGTCATCAGATTGTCTCCACATTTGTACACTTTCAGTCATGTAAATTTAATAATACAAAGTGTCTTTGAATTTATCATCTCAATTTTCATGAGATTGTTTTGTTTATTCAGTGTTTTGTTTCAAAGAAATGGTTAAAATATTTTGAGCAAGTGATTGTGATTTCAGGTGTGCAGATGGGATTTGATAAGAAGAATCTGATTGATATCAAGAGATGGATTTTTGGTGCAAGGCACTAATAGTTTATGCAAAGCATTAGCAAGTTAAATCCACTAGTTGAGGACTGTTTTCTGGAGAATTTGTTTTATGTGTTTGACTCCATGGCCTAAAACTAGCACTGATCTATGTTTCAGTTTGTGCATCTCAGAAACAATTTTAAATGAAAAATCATTCTAATCTTACTGTGTTATTGTGTGTCCTGCTTTCCAATGGCTGAGAGAGGGTTGAGTTGTTGAGGATTTAGCCAAATTTAAAGTTGCCAATGCTTCCCTTAGTTTTGTTTCATTGGGAATTATCTACTTTATAAAACAATGTCAATGTATGAGTGAATTAAGTTTTGAGCATTGTTTAGGTTTACCCACCTTGGTCCTGCAGAGCCAGAAGTGTAGGAGATGTTAGTCTTTGACTGAATCTTGTTAGTTGGCCACTAGCCTTCATTGTTCTTTAAAGTATAGGTTGGCTACCTCTTAGAGAGTATCAAAGTCTAGCTGGGTTGTTATTTTAAACACCAACAGAATGGCGACTCTACTGGGGAGAATTTGATAAAATTCTAATTTCAGAATCTAGCCTTAAGAGTCATTGCATAGAGTTAAATGATTTACCATTATGATTTAGTTCAAAGTTTGAAGGATTTTAACCCTGGAGAAGAAAGTGTTGCAGTGAACCTGAACAGTTTTGTAATTTGTGGTGCTCTGCTGGTGGAAAGGAACTCATAGAAAGAAATTTATATGTAAAGGAACTTCATACTACTTGAAGTTCAGTCCTCTATGGAAAGAAGTGGTGACACTGTTGATAGAACCTGTTAAAAAATTTGAAGAAAGTTCCATATCTACAAATATTACCATTCAGGAAGACAATTTGAAGCAGTTTAAAAGTTTCTAGGTATTCTTCACTTTTGGTTTTCAAGAACTTGTGTATGAAGACCATATTTGAACTTCTTAGAAGAACCTTTGCTTCCCTATTAAGTGAGTTAGCAATGACAAAGGGAAAGAATAGTAAATTAAGTTTGCACACTTTTATTTGTTGGATCTATTGAATGTAATTGCAGTTCCATTGAAAGATTATGTTTAGTGATCAAATATCTACTAGTTTGGATGGTTAGAATGCATTTGTGTATCTTAGGGGTTTGCATCCATTTGTATTGTCATAATTTCAAGCCCAGGTAGTCATTATGCTAGTAATTATCCTTGTTGTCCATCATAGGGTCAGGCTTGTAATTATGCACAATTCGTGAACCTTAATTTGTAATATCCATGGATCACCAACGTAAAGTAGCTATACCAATGAACACTTTGATTTAGCTTGTTAATAAGTGTCAAGTATAATAATCTTCAAGCATCTAATACTCCAAAGTGTACGAACCCAAGAGTTAATAAGCCTAGGTTCAGGCCAGAATGGAATGATGTATTTGAAAAAGGACTCAAATAAATGGATGAAAGACACCAAATGTTTCAACAAGCCCGGTCATGAGACCATCAAACTGTGTCTACTTGTGAAGTCATTGCACCCATTGTCAATTCCTTTGACCCATTGTATGCTCAGTTAGATTTGTCATGGGTTGATTATGAAACTGAAAGTATGTCAGCTCAAATTTATAAGGAGATGCCTAGATTTGATGGTTATACTGTATGTGAAGGAGATGCACATGTTCAAAGTTTTTCCAGCTTCATGGAGAAACATTCATTTAGAGATCAGGATATGCGGATGAGATTTTTTGTCAGATCTCTTGAAGCACAAGCTCAAGATTGGTATCTAAGTTTTCTTGAGAAGTCATTTCCTTGTTGGGATAAATTAGTGGTTGCTTATAGAGAAGAATTTGCAAGAGATCCCTCAGACCTTGTCATGAGGTTAAAGTAGATCAAGAAACAAAATGAAGAGTCAAGTATTGATTTCAGTCATAGATTTGCTATTGCACTTTCATTAATCCTAGAAAATTTCAGACCTAGCACTTCTGATTGTATCCATATGTAATTTGAAGCTTATGAAGAAGGCTCTAGTGCATTGTTAAAATATTTTGAAATTCTGAGCATGTAGATGGCATACATAGTTTTGGATAATTTGGAGAAACAGAGGAATGAGTATGTGTAGAGATTGTTGTCTTCAGTTATGGGAAAACCTACTGATGGAATCAGCAGTGGTGTGAATGAAAATGATCAGATGTTTTCAAACAAGTGCATACTTGAGAAGGTAGAAGATGAGAAGAATGCATCATCAGATGATGAGGAAGTTGTTAATGAACAACTTATAGAAGAAATGTACCCAACTGCAAATCAGCATTTGAGTCTTCCGAGCCAAGAACCTAAAGAAGAATATGAGTTGGATTTACTCTTTGAAGAAGAGATATGTGATCAACAATATGATGATACAATTGATCAAGTCAAGCCTACATGTTTTGAGTGTAGCAATGATGCAAGTTTGCATAGTGAGACAAGGGAGTTTTCTGATTTAGGAAGTTTTCTTGAGAACATCAGTGTGTCAGCTGCAAGTGATAGAGTATGTGATGAATTTCAGTTTGAAAGACAAGCCACAAGCAGCTGCAATGAGGAAACCATTTATGGTTTTCAATTTGATAAAGAAGATGTTTATGATTATCCTCAAGAGGATGCAAGTGGTAAGTTTAGTGATGATACCCAATCTGATGTTGAAATGCAAAGTGATGTGGATTGCTATTATGACATCCTAGAAAAAAGTAAGAAATGAGAAGTGGAAAGTTTATTCACTATGACTGGTTATGACTTTTCTTGTGATAATGTTGTTAGCAATTCTACCTCCTATGATTGGGGATATCCAGTTTATGATCAGCCTACTAAGTTCTCAAAGTTGGAATATGATGATACTTTGATATTCCCTGATTTTCAATTTGACATTGCATCCAATTTAAGTGAAGGTAAAGAAGAGGAAGTGGTTGAAACAATAGACCAAAACAATGATCTATTGACTTGTGAAAAAATTTCAGATCTGTTGACCACAAGATATCAGAAATGTGCACATGAGGACAACTCTCAGTTGTTGTGTGCAACCCCTATTGACTTTGATAGTGGTGATGACCTTCAAGATGCAAGATATTATGCAAGTGAATATGATTCTCTTTCCAATGATGAACTAATTGATCATGATGATGATGATATAGATGAAGACAAACAACAAATTAATTGTATTGATGCACTGTATGATGAGTATGAAGATATGGACACTGATGTAAGTTCAGAAATCTTTTTTTTATGAGTTTGAAACAAAAAATAACCATGAGGTTTACATATCCAATGAGTCAAATCTTGAGGATTGTAATGCAGATTTGAATAAGTCTTTGTTTGATGACTTGAATAAGCCTAGTCATGAGTCTTTGAGTGAGAATGAAGATGTTGATTTCGATCAAAAATTGGATTATGCTTCTAAACCATAATTGCTTGTTGTTGAGAAAACTTGTGATATTGAAGAGGTTGATACCTTATGTTCAGAGGATGACTATATGATTACAAATGATGATGAGTCAGAAATCCCTGATGACTCTCAATACCAACATGATGAAGAACAGTCACAAAGTGTGCTAATGCATGAGTGTATTTTTTTAAATACACTTGGAGATAGTTTGCATGATGAGCAAGATCTTTTGGTAAGTTGTTGTGATAGTTTTAATTCTGATATGCAAACTAGTAATCAGTTTGAGTTTAACAGTTCCAGCCACAAGGCAGAATGTGAGTGCTATTTTTGTCAGCTAGAAGAGGTTTTCATAGAATTTGACAATGTGAAAAACACTGAAGCAAGTTGTTTTCAGCTTGAGAATGATTTAAATGATGAATATAATCAGTTGTTGCCACATGATAATCAACATTTTGAAAGTATGTTTGAATTTCAGATGCATAGTGATTGTGAACATGTTGATGTTGTGAATAATTACCTGATAGGGGGTACCAACATGTTTTATCAGGCGGATGGTTGTGATCAAGCTATGCTTTCAAATGGTCTTGATCCCCATTTTCAAATACTGCCACTTAATACTCAATCAGAGAATGAAGAAAGTAACAGTGATGTGACATATCTGATTTGGTTGACACTTGATGACAGAGTTGAACAGGGAGCAAGTTCACATTTGCACAAGGGTAGTATTGTATTGTTGTTTGCAAAGATGCAGTCACTAGTGTTGTTGTGGTTTGATAAAGGCAAGCATAAGTTGAGGGAGATCAACTGTTTCTACAGATTGGTATTTGAAAGAGGTAAGTGTTGATCCCCATTTTTCATTTGGTGGCCTGGGGTCATCAGATGAAGTGGAAAAATAGGGTTAAATGAAGAAGCAATTTAGGCACCTATTGGACTCAGCTTTTGGTCTACTCTCTAGAGATCTGGAATCTTGCTATGCCCATAGGGGGCATACATCCCTAGTTGGAGCCACTTATGGCACTCTCAAATTTTGCAAATTTGAGATGCCCATTTCAAAATTTTGCTTCTACACTTTCAGAAGTGCACCTTCAAATGTTTTTAGTCCAAGAGAGTTTAATTCATGCTTTTGATTGGCTGAAAAGTGGCAGTGGTGACACTCACAACTTCACGATAATTCATGGAAGAGAGCACGAGAGCTTGCAAAAAATGTATTTAGGGCCGACCTCACGACCTTGCAACCTCGCAACCTCGCGGACCTCGCTAACCTCGCAACGTCGTTGACCTCGCAACCTCGCGAGACCTCGTGGACCTTGCAACCTCACAACCTCGCTGACCTCGCGGGATAATTGGTAATGTTGTAAAAAAGGTACGAGGTTGGCGAGAATGCAACCTCGCTGACCTTGCTGGCCTTGCGAAATTATTGTTTGTGATTAAGATGGGGTGGGCCCAATGCTAAAAATTTAAATGGTAAAGAATGCCCAGGGGTAAATTTTTGTTTTTTTCCCAAGTAAATGGAGAGTGAATTAAATATTCACTGGTGGTAATTTATAAAGTGAATTTATTCTTTTTATAAACAAGTATATGTGTTGGGTTTTTATATGCAGTAGTATTAAAGAGCAGAAATATTAAAGTTATTAAACTTTAATAAATGAAAGAAGAATAAAGCTACAACATTATAAAGTGGGGAAATATTTCAAAGTATTGCTGCAGCAAATGAAGAGTAAAAAACATAAATAGTTTGTGCACGGGACGGGAGATATTTTGCAATTGGATGAAATAAAAAGAATCTCCACATGGGCATGTTTTCTATTGCTTGGCAATGATGAACAAGTGTTGTTTTTAAGGGAATAAGTTTGTTACTGCAGAGGAAGAGGAGAAGATATCATTTTTGATTGATCAATGGGAATGGAGATGCCATGTGTCTGCAACAGATTGAATTTAGGGCTTCTTCTATTTCCTCCATTCTTATATATCTTCTTTTATTCTCTCATGAAAAAAGGTTTTGAGTTTTTGTATGGGACTGGGTAAATAGAGATTTGTATTTTTTGAGTCATTGTCTGAGTTTGTAAGCTGTAATTTTATGAATTCAAGAGTAAATACAACCAATTTATGCATTTAATATCATGAAGTGCTTCCACTTTCATGAATTTTATCAGATTGTCTCCACATTTGTACACTTTCAGTCATGTAAATTCAATAATACAAAGTGTCTTTGAATTTATCATCTCAAGTTTCATGAGATTGTGTTGTTTGTTCATTGTTCTGTTTCAAAGAAATGGTTAAAATACTTTGAGCAGGTGATTATGATTTCAAGTGTGCAGATGGGATTTGATAAGAAGAATCTGATTGATATCAAGAGATGGATTGTTGGTGCAAGGCACTAAAAGTTAACGCAAAGCATTAGCAAGTTAAATCCATTGGTTGAGGATTGTTTACTGAAGAATTCATTTTATGTGTTTGACTCCATGGCCCAGAACTGGCACTGATCTATGTTTCAGTTTTTGCATCTCAGAAACAATTTTAAATGCAAAATCATTCTAATCTTACTGTGTTATTGTGTGTCCTACTTTCCAATGGCTGAGAGAGGGTTGAGTTGCTGAGAATTTAGCCAAATTTAAAGTTTCCAATGCTTCCCTCAGTGTTGTTTCATTAGTAATTATCTGCTTTATAAAACAATTTCAGTGTATGAGTGAATTAAGTTTTGAGAATTGTTTAGGTTTACCCACCTTGGTCCTACAGAGCCAAAAGTGTAGGAGATGTCAGTCTTTGACCGAATCTTGTCAGTTAGCCACTAGCCTTCATTGTTCTTTAAAATAGAGGTTGGCTACCTCTTAGATAGTATCAAAGTCTAGTTGGGTTGTTATTTTAAACACCAACAAAATCTATGAGCTTCACCAGAACTGTAACTTGGCATGAATAGATGCTACTATCTCAGTTCATCCTTCAAATGGTTTTAATCTAAAATTTTGTAAAGCAGTGAGCCATCGCTTTTGAGAAGTGAGCTCTAGGCAGTGTGCTTGAATGCAAGTGCATTCTCTTTTGTAAAACTTTATTTTTGTACTCAAATTGTGGATTAACCTCCACCATGGTTTTTCACCTAATAGGGTTTCCACGCAAAAATCCTTGTGTTATGGTGTTATGAGTTTTTTCCTTTGAATGCTTGCATCTTTCTTTTAATGTATGGTTTGAGTTTCAGATTAATAAAGTTAAGATTTGTTGAACACTGATTCACCCCCCCGTCTAAGTGTTCCCTTGAGTCCAAAAATTTGTATCAGGGCATCTGGTTCCTCAGAATAATTTTAGCATCTTGAGGTGGATCTTTGAATGTGATGAACTCTGGTAGTCTTTATCAGTAGCTTTTGGTGGCACTTGATGACCTTGATCAGTCTAAAGAAGAAGTTCAGGAATTAAAGCAAATCTTAGGGATGTTAAGAAATTAATTCAATCATTGAAGGATCAGATTGTAAAATCTAGGGAGAAAAAGAAGGATCTTTGTGATAAGATCAAGCAACAAGAGAGTGAAAACTTGGATGATGCTCACCTGAATCAGACCTTGAAGGAAATAATTGAAGAATGTGAAAAGCTTGCCAGAGAAAATGCTACCCTAAAGCATGAGATGGAATCTATGGTGATGAAGTTGACTAAAGAGATTGCAGAAAGGAAGAAGAATGAGGAGAATCTTGCTCAATCCTTAAAAGATAAATCTGATGAGAATAGAAAAATAAATGAAGAATTCACTCAGTTGGAAAGTAAACTACAACAATCCAGAAATAGTGAAGAAGAACTTGGTAAACAAATTGTTATTCTCATAAATGAACTTACTACTATAAATGAATACAAGGAGAAGTTTAAGATCGGTTCAATGAAGCTTGATAAGATGAATTTTCATTTATTGCAAGTGTGCAAACTATAAAAGTCAAGTTGAAACCATAATTTGTCACTTTGCATCGAAGAATAAAAGAAAGAGAGCACTTGGTATAAGAGTTTCGAAGCAATAAAATCGATTCATCGACAATTCTCAAAATATATCAGGTATTTCAATTGTCTTCAGAATTTTCATATAATTTGGTGTGTGGTTGTTAAACCTAAGTATGAAAAGGAAAATGAAACATATCAAAAGGTCAATCATTTTAGATGAATACTGTTGATGCAAATAGTTTTGAAGTAGCAGCCTTATAGGAAACTTAGCTATTGGGGGACCTATGCACGTAGCTAAGTGACCTCTGGGGTTTTATTAAAGCCGACTCTTCATTTTTTATGGGGGAATGAAAAGGGTAAGAAGATGAACATAAAATAAACAAACCTAAGCTAAGGCAATGCACCAAATCAGAAAGGAAATAATTAAGCACAATGCTTAAACAAAGGCTCAAATAAAAACCAGTGTCTATTAAATAGATAATTCCCAACACTGCAAATATAAGAACATCAGACCATTTGCATAATATAACTCATACAACATAATCTAACACATAAGAGTAGCAACATGATCTACATTTTATTAAGCGGCATAAAGATTATAAAAGCTTGAAACAGACGCTCATATTTTTTAGAAAATACAAGCACAGTTTAATGTCCTATTAAATGCATGAAAACAAAAAGGCTGAATTGAATGGCACAGTCTATGAGTTCAAGTTCAATAGAAAACACTATAGAGGCTAATTCCTAGTGCTAGGGAAAATTTAATCCATCTAACAAAAACCAATAAAATAAGGAAAAGACTGCTTAAATAAGCCAGTCCACCGCTTGAAGACCCCAACAAGAAAGATGCCTCATCGAAGCCATCAATGATCCAGATCTTCTTGAGCCGACACCAATAGAAAGATCATATAGCTATGCGCTAGCAAGCACATCTTGAAGAGACATGTGTCACGTAGTAGCAGAAGAAGAAAACATGCGACATCAAAATAGAGACCAATGCACAAGCGTCAAACCTGAGATAACGGATGTACGAACTAGCAACACACATCAAACAAATGGAGCCCGAAAAAAGGAAGGTGAGACAGCCCAAAAGAAAGCTCTAATAGGAAGCCACGTGTTCAACCTCTGATCAAAAGAAACTACAGTGTGGGCCCGACTCAGAAAGAAACAAGCGGAGGCCACGCGTAAAACAAACGGAGCTCGAAAAAAGAAAAGTGGCCCAAAAGAAAGCTCTGATAGGAAGCCACGTGTTCAACCTCCCAGCAAAAGAAACTACAATGTGGGCCTGACTTGGAAAGAAACAAGTGGAGGCCACGTGTAAAACAAATGGAGCTTGGCAAAAGAAAAGTGATACAACCCAAAATAAAACTCTGATAGGAAGCCATGTGGTGACTGTCAAGAAGCTGCAAGTGATACTGAAAAAGGTGAAGCCACGAACTGAAGAGAAACCATGAAGGAAAAAGTGGTGCGTGAATAAATATTCATAGTTTGGAAACTCATGGGAACATTTCTCCTACAAAATGAAGAACCCCAAAAACTTTGGTCTCGCAGACCGGTCCAAATCCTCCACAATCACTCATAGACAAGAGATGGCAGCCTAAAGGAATGTCGAGACTTAATTTGATGGCACAAAGAGAGTGCACAAATTTTCATGTGCCATGTTTAGATCAATTATTGCCTTAAAAGGAAATCCACCAAATACCTTTGGCTTAGATTCAACCTGGAAGAAGAGTTGTGCTAGTTGATGCACTATGTTTTCAATATTGGTGATAGTTGAAGATTGATCAAAGGATTCGAAAACTGATAAATCCTACTTCTTCTCCTCAATCTTTTCAATGATGTTCTCAATGCCGATCATTATTTGATCTATCATGAAGGGTGATGGAAGCCCTTGCTGAGTTAAGTGGGAAAAGTTTTCCCGCATATCACTGGTAATCTGGGTTAGCTTAGCTCTACACTCTCTGACATGCTGGATGACCTCATGCATAGAGATAATAATATTTATGCCCATGGCCACCACTATTTGGTGCTCAATCCCCACACTACTCAATGCTTCATCAGAAGCTATATACAATTTTCCCAATAACTGCTTGGCCTCCAGAACTTTATCAGAAGTCATTTCCTAGACCCGTTGCATCATTTCGCTAACCACCCCGCATAGATTGGTTGCCTGTGCCATAAATTTGAGAGTGGGCTGCAATGTAAGGCATAGTGTTTTAACCTTATCCCAGTATGATGCATGTAGCTCCTTGGCTATCTCCAACAAGCTCATTTGGGGTGCAAGAGGCTGGGATCTCAAAAGGTTCAATTTTGCAACCTTGCCACTCAGATCCGCCCTCAACTCTGCAATGCTTCCCTCCAGGACCGATAACTGATTCCTCAGAGTAGAAATTTCTTTCTCCTTTTCCCCCAAGGCTAAGTTGGCCTATCTTTTATTTTTTGTTTCTTGCTCCAATGCGACATTCATTTCATTTACCTCCTCATTAGAACTCTACCGGAGATGTTTTAAGGCATCATTCACTTGCCTCAATTCATTGTGGGGGGTTGCTTCAGTTGCTCATAATTTCTCAATTTCTCTTTGCAGGGCTGAAACAACTTCCACACCCAAGGCCTAAAGCTTGGTGACTTTGTTCTCAAAGGAATTATTTTCACTCTGCAAGCGGTTGAATTTGTCTTCTTGGGCCTTATGCTTGTTTGACTAGGTTTCTACCTTTCCTTTCAGCTCCTTCATTTGTTCATCCTTTTTCCTCATCTGGCGACTGAGCTTGAGGAATTCAGTGGTCACCACCCTTTGAGTTTCTTCAATTAACTCAAATTTATCCTATGGACAAGCTTGCTACAAGTTAAGCCATACATCATTAATAAAATAGTCACTTGGTTGCATTTCTCCGATCGACTTGATAACATTGGGTGTGACATTTACGAACATCAACAAATTTTGGCTCTCATTGAACATGGTCTGCAAAAGGGGCTCTGCAGGTCTTCTTGCATCCTTTTCCCTCCTCTTCAAAATTCGGCTATCCCGGGCACCCTTGCTTGTATCCACCTACGAGAAATATTCCTAGGATGAAATACCTAATCCACCAGAAAAAGGAGACTCCTGAGGAACTGCTAGTGGGAAAGACAGCGTGCTCAATGTATCGATGGATTTTTTAGGCCTAGTAATAGTTGCTGGGGAAAAAGGTGGGATAAACTGGCTTCCCAAAGATGGTGAAAAGATGGTGGGAAAAAGGAGTGGGGAAGTATTTGCTTGATGCCTAGGCCTCGAAGATATAAATTGTTGACTCAGAGGGTCAGGACATGTTACCATTACTTGTGCTTCAAGCACGACAGAAATAACAGGAGATGAAAGGGGACCCCCAGGGGAAATAATATTGACCTGCTCTAGGTAACCAATGATAGGAATAGCTGGCGCGAATGACATGGAAGGGGTAGATGAAGAGGAGAGAAAAGACATAGAAGAGAGAGAAGAAGGGGGAAAAAATACCTGAGTTTCTTGAAGACCTACAGTAGATACCATCACCTCTTCATGCTACGACTCTTCTCCTCTTCGTGATTCCTCCTTTCATGGCCTCTTCTCCTCTGGGGAACTATCTTGGTCCAAAATAACCTTTCGCTGGCATCTAAAAAACCTCAACCTCTTCATGCCTGATCTAGAGGAGCTAGTAGGCTCCGACAGCTAGGTATTTGAGGAGTATTCATGTTGCGACTTTTGTACACTAATTGTCCCTCCTCGTGCAGGATCTTCTTTAACTATGTGAGCCTTTTGGGCTAACTCTTCTCCATGCTTCGGAGCTACACTTTTTGCCTCACAAAACCTATCAAAACCCGAAGGGTCAGGAGATTCCTCACTGTCTGAACTCTCATGAAACTAGATATCATCAAACTGGTTGTCTGAGTCCACATCCTAGAAGAGTCCATTAGTCTTCTTTATTTCTTGCCTATAAATCCAAAAATATTTAATTCTAGGCTTCCAATGGAGCTTGTTTAACTGGCTGCAGAGAAATTGATTTATTTTGTGGCTAGGGCAGGGCTTCGCCGTTATGTGATAAAATTTCAACCAAGGTGGCGAACCCGAGCTGGAAGGGATATACTCAAGGTCGATGTACAATCCCTCATTTCCCTCATCTGGATTTTTTTGAGGGTCCCAAAATGGCCGAGGCTAGTGGGGAATCTTAATGCCCAACTCTCCCAAATTACCCTCTAGATTATAGCACCATATGTCATAGATAATCATTAACCCAAGGTAACCCAACTTAGAGTACAAAAATTTGGAGCTATTTACCTTCGAGCTCTTCTTCTTCACCAACGACACAGAGCTGAGCATGACTGACAGTGTTAAATGGGAAGTCAGATGCTTTCCTCCCCAATAATCATTCTCAATATTGCATAGCTTCCTAAAAATCTCCAAGGCCAGTACCCTATCTGAAATAAAACGCGAGAGCCGGAAAGGCTCCCAAATAAAACCTTGCATATGGAGCATTCTGAAATCCATACCGAAGAACCAATCACAGGGTGGTACAAGCCCCTTCATCCATGATATCTAGCTCTATGTCAAGTGACTAGACATACTATCTCCACTATGATCCAAAGCTCTTAGATTTGAGCTAGGAATGCATCTAAAAATGTGTAATAATCAAAAAATTTCAAGAGGACAGGAGTCCAGGTCGAAACTGGCTTTCTAGCGCCATTCTCATCAAATACTATCAGGGGCAGATATTGTAGGAAATAGTCTAGGTTCTGGTGCAAAATCATGTAGGTCAAGAAGGAAGAAAACTAGAACTTGGAACCAGGTTCAAACTCCCTCAGCTATTGGCACATCCCTTCTACAATGACCTTTGCAAAGTCCATCAGCGGAGCTTGGGTATTCTTTTTCAGCATAAAGCTAAGACTCATTCAGAAGTCTAAGACTTCCTTATCTGTATCCAATCCACAAACCAATGCCAACATAGAGAAGATAGAGGCAGAACCTACTTTAAAAGCAGCCAAACTAAGCGGGAATCTAGGAGGGACGGAGTTATCAGATGGCTTACCCATCTTAGAATTATAAAATTGTTGCACCAACCGAAACATCCTTGAGTAATTTTGCATTCTGTAAATATCAAAATCCTCTACACCCCCAAGAGCAGTAAAAGGAATACACAACATATCCTGGAGTGCTTAGGGTCAAATTACCACCCTAAAATTTTGGCCACTTATGATTCTTGTCTAGGCGTAGAAACATTTAGCGCATGCAACAACAATTTATGGGCAATGGTGTACCAAAGGGACCATATATTTAGGAAGCCCATAGTTCCACAATCGACCATGAAAAGGATCAGTGATCTTTTTCATTTTCTTGCATGTAGCCTCCCTCAAGCTTTTGGGGTTTTGAGATAACTCTAGATCTCAAACGTTATCCCAATCTTCTGATACCAAGGACTAGTTTCTAGGAGAAACCATGCCTAACACTTTTTGGTCTGCCAGCTTAGTGTAGGGCCGTGAAGGCTTTGCTAGAATTCCTGGAGTTGCATAAGAATCTTGGGCATAAATATTCACACAAGGCACCAACATTCTTCGTTCTTCTATGCTTTCGGTGTCGATGGCCTGAGTTGAGCTCTCTGCAATTTCAGCCATATTACTTGTCTTTGAAGAACTCTCCAAACTCTGCAACTTATTTTTTTGAAAATCCTTCTCTTTCTTTGCAAATGACTCAAGAGGTTACACACTTTTTTAACCTTGCACAATCAATGCCCTCCACATGCTCCTATCTATCTTTTTGATTTTCGATAAAATCAGCTTAGAAAGGGTACATTCTATCTTTTTGCATTAGTTATTGCATGCACCTCTATCCATTTTCGTGCATGCAAAGAGATCGCCAACCTACCAAAAGGCTCTACACATTTAAGAGATATGACTTCACATATAGTGGATCTTCATTTTTATTGGAAAAAGCACAAAATCAGCATCACCATATCTTTTCATGAGCCTTTGCATTTAATGATTACTTGATAGTAATTAGGCACACCAATCAACAACTTCATCTTGAAAGATTTTTTTTTGTGTTAGATCATGATGTAAACATTCTATATGTTGACAACAGTCTCCCTCAAGTCCCTTTTTCAAAACTCAAATTGAACAAGTTGTAACTCCATTTGATTATCTCCATTATTTATCACGCTACAAAATTGCCTGTCAGGGCTCCTCATTATATTTTCCTCTGTCGTAATCATACCTTTCTCAATTAGGGAGGCCTCTAACCATCTATAAAAGGACCTTTGGCACTTTTGGAAATCCATAATTGCACTTATCATTTTTAGAAATTGGCCCTAGGACATTGTTGGTAATTTTATTATTTGGAAAGAGTAGCAGTAGGTATGGAAACACCAATTAGGCTCATCTGCAAGAAGACCCAAGCTGCTTTTGTAGGAAAAATTAGGTGTAGGCGTCTGAAATGCATGACTAGCATGAAAAACTTTCTGTATGTGAAAGCCATCAAGTGGGTGCTAGGTAAATATTGTGTGGAATATGAAGATTGGTATAGAGTGAATACTCGTATCAACTCTCACTTTGTAGCTTCCCTATTAGACATCGGCGTTTGAAAGAGGAAGATTCTGAAGCTAACAAAGAAGGTATTTCCCCAACGCTACCTTAGAGGGTTGGAGAATGTAGTGAGAAATGCTGAGATTGATCATGGAATTCCATCTATTCGCAACCTGCACCGACTTATCAAAGAAGGAGGACCTGTGCCGACTAGGCCCTTTCTACATGGCTTTGAGCTTGAGACTCATGAGGAACATCACCGCAAAGTCTGTGTCGCCTGCCACTTTTTGATGAGGATGCATAACGTTGAACCTTTCCATGAGGTGCAATGGTATGAGAACTTTGAGAGGATGGTGTTTCCTCAACGCGCACCACCTACCATCGTCAGTCCATCGAATGCCTAAAGATGTCAAGAAGATCCTTCTTTTTTTCTTTTGTATTTAAAACCTTCTTTGCAACACTGTGTCAGCAATAATATATATATGTATTTTGTAACATGGCCAAGGGCCCCGTTAAGTCATCATGTATACAAATGTAAATATCTTCGTGATTAATACAATATATGTATTTTCCTATATTCTGGATCCTTTCCTCATTTTATTTTAAATCCTTGTATCAATGTGGTTGTTGATCTAAGAAAGCACTGAGAATAACCCAAAACTAACAAAGAAGGGAAAATATATACATATTTACACACTTACTGAAAAATTTGAACTAATTGAATTTTTTGAGGTGTATTCCATTAACTGGAATACCCAAGGCCTTGCCCTCCATTATTTCTAACTCAAATGAGTTGCATTTCTTGCACTGGGTGATTTTGAATGGTCCTTCCCAAAGACTATCAAATTTTCCATGTTGATTGGGCTTTGCTCTACGCTCGTTAAACTTGAGCAACAAGTCTCCATATTGTAGACCCTGGTCAGACACTTTCTTATCGAACCATTTCTTTACCACCTATTGGTGGTTGGTCATTGCACCGAGAGCGTGCTCTCATTTCTCTTGAACTTCAAGTAATTCTAAAAAATCGCACCTCCATTGCTCTATTTTGCTCAATTTCAAGAGACTTGAGTAGTTGGATTGCAAGGATTTCTATAGAAATTGGCAATAGTGCCTCCTTCCCATATACTATCTCGTAAGGAGATGTTTTCAATATTTTCTTGGGTGTGATACAGTCTACCCATAGTGTTGTCCGGAGAAGTTTATGCCACTCCCTTTGATGTTCTGAATCTATTCTCTTGATCAGCCTGATGAGGTTCTTGTTTGTAGATTCAACAAGGCCTTTCCATTGTGGGTATTAGTTAGAAGATTTCTTTAGGAAGACTCCATACTTTAGTGCAAATTGGCTAATTTTGGAGCCGAGAAAATCTTTAGCATTATCAAATATAATTGTCTTTGATGAGCCAAACCTGGCTACCAGTTCCTCTAGGAAGTTCACAATTTATTCCTTTGTTGTATTCTTCAATGGTATAGCCTCAACCCATCTGGTGAAATAGTCAGTTTCCATCAGGATCCACTTGTGTTTGGTTGGTGAAAATAGATTGATCATGCCAATGAAGTCAAGACCCCATTGAGAAAATGGATCTTCCACAACAATTGGTTTCAGTGGCATAGAAAAAAATTTCCTTTTCCCAACAAAAAAATGACACTCAATACAAGACTTCACCAATGAATATGAGTCCTTAAATAATGTTGGCTAGAAATAACCGGCACACATAATCTTGATTGCAGTAGTTTTTTCTTAAAAAATGTCCTCTGGCTGGGCCACTGTGATACTGCTCCAATATCTTTTTTGACAAATCATGTGTTACACATCTTAACAAGATGCCATTGAAGTTTATTTTTAAAAGAAATCCCTCCAAGAGTACCTAACCATTATTCTACAATTGATAAAAATGCCTCTTAAATGAGGGGAGGCCAGGTGGATACCTTCCTGTTTGCATAAAATTAATTTCGACGTCTAGCTAATCATCTCCATAAGTCTCTTCATTTAGCAACATGGGTTCCGGGACTTTAGACTCAGTAATTGATTCATTTTTCTCTACCAAATATTCGCACAACCCCTTCCCCTTCACAGTCTTGACTGGCTTGATCTTGATGTCATACTCAAGAATCTTGGTTATCCAATTAGCCTGCTTCTTAGTGATTTCACCTTCCATAATGTATTCTCGCACACTAGGGTACGACACACAAACAATCACCTTGTTGCATAATATGAGGTGTTGGAACTTCTTCAACCCCTTTACAATAGCAAAAGCTTGCTTCTCCACAAAGTTGTATTTCACCTCATAATATTTCAGAGTGCGTGAATAGAAGGCAATAGGTGATTCTCTTTTATCTTCATTGTCCTTCTACATTATGACAGTAGCGATATTGTTGCAACCACCAAAGATGTACATAATGAATTATTTTGAAAAATCCAGATTGATCAACATGGGAGTAGAAGATATGACCTCTTTTATCTGTTCAAAAGCTTTTCTAGCTTTCGCTATCCATTTGAAAATCTAGTCTTTTTTCAACATCAAGGTGATAGGCCGAACAATCCCTGAAAAGTATGCTATGAACCGACTGATGAAATTAACCTTGCCCAAAAAATATTGAACTCCTTTTTTGTTGACAAGTAGAGGGAGTTCCTTGATCACTCTAACCCTTTCGGGATCAATGGCAATACCTTCCTTCGAAATGACATAACCCAACAGCTTTCCCTGTGGGACCCCAAACACACATTTCTTCGGGTTCAAAGAAATCCCGAAATCTTGGTATTTCTAGAAGACAAGCTTGAGATGATCAAAATGATCCTCGATAGATTTTGAAAACACCGTCAAGTCATCTAGATAAATAAGAATGATCTTATGTATCAAATCCTTGAAGGAAATGTCCATAGCTCGTTGGAAAGTGGCTCCAATATTTGAAAGTCCAAAGGCTATTTTAGCATAAGCGTATGTCCCCCACTTGGTAGTAAATGTTGTTTTATGTTGGTCCTCCTCTTTCACACGAATCTGATTATAGCCGGAGAAACCATCTAGCATTAAAAACATCTCAGAACCGGAAATTGTTTGCAGAATTACCTCCATGGAATGCAAGGGGTAGTGGTCCTTCAGGGATGCTCTATTCAAGTCTCGAAAGTCAACACACAACTGTATATCACCATTCTTCTTCTGAATTGGCACCAAGTTAGACACCCAAGTGTTGTGTTTGATCGAGAACACTATCTGAGATGCAATCAACTTATTTAGTTCTTGTGACACTAGTGACTCGATCTTTGGATTGACTAGCCTCTACCTTTGATGCACAAATTTTGCTCCTTCTAGTAGCTCAATGGTGTGTTGGATAATCCCAGGATCATATCCCCTAAGATAATCATATGACCATGCTACCACACTTGGATAATCCTTATCCTTGCAAAAAAATTTCAACCTTTCTTTATTCTTCTATGAGACTCCTTTTGCAACCTTAATCTTTTTATCTTCTCCGATGTGCAAATCGATATAGTCACCTTTATCAGCTACAAACTTTCTCTTGTCTTTCTTTGCATCATTAGAATAAAAAGGACTCTTGAGAGTAACTAGATCCCTAGGAAGCTTTTTTAATTTTAGCTGGATTACTTGATCCTCATAGGCCTCAATGATCTTCGGCAGTAATTGGTTGGAAAATTATCCTAACAACTGGAGAAATGACATGATATGAGCATCACTATAAAAAAATTGCCACTATTGATCATTATTTGGGACTGCAAGCTTCACGATCACTCACATTTAATGTTTGTTGTTAATTAACTCAGAAGCTGGCTTAAAGTGAGATCCAATAGTTGCCATTTGGTCTGCTTCATAGTTCTACTCTCTAGGTACGAATTGGATGTTGAATGCTTCAAAGCCTTTAATCAGGTCCTAGATCCTATGTTGGTATGATTGCATACGAACATTCTTGGTGGTAGATAACCCTCGCATTTGGTTGACCACCAATTTTGAATCTCCAAACACCCGTATTTGCTTTGCAGCCATTCATTTCGCTAAGCTCAAGCCGTGAACAAGGCCTTCATATTCTACATCATTGTTCGAGCATGTGAACTGGAAACGGTAAGACCTTAAAGTCTTTTCTTTGGATGGAGATATTAAACATATTCCTATGTTGGCTCCTACATTGCATCTTGCTCCATCAAAGTGCAAGGTTCATAATTCTGAGGACGCTTCACCTCCAAACTCTTTAGTCACTCTAGGCATTATCTGGTCCTCTTCATGTATGACATATGTTCCTATCCCAATTGCATGATAGTTGCCAAAAGGACTTGTGTCTATGAATTCATTTAAAAGAGCTTCTTCTTCTTCAAGGAGTTCAACATTTAGCATCTCTCCGGAAGTGATTGAGGTATGTGCTGCCTCAAAATTGATCATGGCTTCATCATCCACATGTTCGGAATGCAAATATTCTGACAATAACTTCATCTTAGCTCCATGCTTGGTTCTTAGGATCAGGTGTGACCAGTCTAATGCTAGATAACCTCCAAAATTTGTAGTGAATTCTCAGGATAGAAATATCCTGAACAGAGGAGGAACGTCAATGAGCATAGTATCTTGATTCACATTAATGCTAGGACACACAAACAATGTCATAGGAAATCCTTTGATTACCCCAATGATTTCAACCTTGTTTCCATTGGGTTGCATGAATCCCTTTTTCAGAGGCTCGTACTCGAGTCCTAGAGCTTTAGCTACTTGCTTAGGCATGACGGTGGTGCTAGCACCAGAGTCAATCATAAAATTATGCAGCATTTTTTTACCAATGATAAGTGTTAGAAAGAAAGGCTTGGGTTTAGGTTTACTCTCTTTTTCGACTTTCTTTTCTTCTAGTTGATTTGCTATAACTTTATCCAAGTTTGGCTTGGAAGTCTTATCTTCTGAGGGTTGCTCCTACATCTTCATGTCTTCTCCTCCTGATAATGCCTTCTATAATAGTATCTTTTGCTCCACGATAGCCAATATATCACACAAAGAAACATTAGCAAAGGATTTCTTTAGTTTCTCCACCACATTAAATGGCATTCATGACTAATGAGTTATGGTAGCTTGCTCCTTTTGCCTTGCAACTGGTGCATCTGGCTATTTGGCAACAGTCGGGGTGACCATGTGATCTCTTTCTTTCGAAGGAGGTGGATTCAGGGGATTGGGAGTAGCCACCTTGGACTGTTGTGGAATTGATGATAGATTTATCAACGTCTGGGCGTTGAATTAGGTGAACCTTTAGTCGACAAAGATGTGAATTCTCCAATGATCCTCTACTTGGAATGAGTATTGTAATTTGACTATACTTGTGATAATTGGGTTACCGAAATATCATTTGGGAATGTCGACTCCTCTCTTTTCATCCAAAAAAAGAGTGCCTGGTCTAGAGCTATTTCTAGCTCCTGCTCTATAGACATTCCTTGCATTTGAGTAGTGAGAACTGCGTTGTCCATTTGCTGAGAGGCTTCTGTATGACCTATGTGATCAGGCATGATGCCTTGATTTTGTTGCTCCACTATTCTCTGTTGTAAATTCCCTCACAGACAATTTTGGGGCATATACGCATCATTGCAAGGGAAGCACCATGAATTAGTCTACTTGGCAACATTGTTTTGTCCTGCTACTAGCTCCTTGCTTGAACTAGGATAGACAGTCTGCATTGGCATAGTCACAAGGATGATCTGATTATTCTGTTGAGCTTGGGTATTGCTGTGTGATCTATCCTGCCACTGGTTTGGCTAGAAAGTAGCCTTCCTACCTTGGTAGTTTTTGTAAGTAGGCTTCTGGTAGCTATACTATTTCCGCTTCATACTGGTTAATTTGTTTGTCATGGTTCAAATCTGCTCCTTCATGTCATTCACTTCAGCCGCCAGGGGGTTAGGCATTGGAGCCATGATCGATGTCATTCTTGAGTACACATACATAGACTGGGGAGTTACAGGAACACTGGTTGAAGCTACCTCTAGTTCTGCTACGTTGAATTCAAGGAATAATGGCATGATAGGTCTCAGCGCCAATTTTCCAATAGCAATAAGATTATTCTCCGTAGTGACGACAAGGTTGTATGCATCGGGTAGAGTATCTGCACCAAGAGCTTGTAGCATCATATAAATATCAACATTTATAGACTTTAAATAGAACATGAATGCCAGATCTAGAGGTGGTTGACTACCGACAGGAACTCTCTGCCAAGTTGAATGAAACCGAGCATTGAAATCAGCCAAAGCTTCATGGGGAGCTCGCTTTATATGAGCTAGCTGGTGATATAGCAAAGATTTGTCATCACGATTTGAAAAATGCTTGTAGAAAGGATCTCTGAGATCATCCCAAGTGGCAACTGTATTAGCCGGAAGAGCACAATACCATTCAATGCCTTGCCTTTGAAAGAGGCAGTGAGCAATCACAAAGCCACATTCTCATTAGTAATGCCATGCACCAGACATACATCAGCTACATCTTTCAAGTGCTTCGTCAAAGTTTTTGAATCATCCCCAGAGAACTTAGGGACAACCTTTAAAGTGGAAGTCAAGATTGGAGCCCACACTATAGGAGGCACAAGTACTATCAAAGGACTACTAGCATCCCAGGATACATAATTTCTAGCAACCATTGGCACAAGTGACAGAGGAGAAGAAGGAGGTGAAGTATTAGCTTGCCGACCTCTCACCTGGACTGAAACCAATGGTGGTACAAGCAGGCCAGGAATTCTTGCAATTTGAGACCTAGTGACGGGCCTATGGCTCATATACTCCTATTGATCAAGCGAACGTGTTAGTTTGAGTCCCATTGGGCGTGCTAGAAAAAGAACTGTTGACGCAAATAGTTTGTAGGCAGCAACCTTATGGGAAACTTAGCTATTGGGAGACCTATTTACGTAGCTAAGTGAACTTCGGGGTTTTATCGAAGTCAGATCTTCATTTTTATGGGGGGGTGAAAAGGGTAAGAAGATGAACATAAAATAAACAAACCTAAGCTAAGGGATGCACCAAATCAAAAAGGAATTAATTAAGTAGAATGTTGAAACAAAGGCTTAAATAGTAACCAGTGTCTATGAAATAGATAATTCCCAACACTGCAAATATGAGAACATCAAACCATTTGCATAATATAACTCATACAACATAAGACAATAAAGAAGAGTATCAACATGATCTACATTTTATTAACTTGCATAAAGATTACAAAAGATTGAAACAAATGTTCATATATTTCAGAAAATACAAGCACAGTTTAATGTCCTATCAAATACATAAAAATAGAAAGGACAAATTGACTGGCATAGCCTGTGAGTTCAAGTTCAATAGAAAAAACTACAGAGGCTAATTCCTAGTGCTCAGGAAAATTTAATCCATCTAACAACAACCAATCAAATGAGAAAAAGATTGCTTAAATAAGCCAATCCATCGCCTGAGGACCCCAACAAGAAAGATGCCTCATCAAAGCCATCAATGATCTAGATCTTCTCGAGTTGGCACCAACAGAAAGATCATCTAGTAGGATGCTAGCAAGCATGTCCTAAAGAGACATGTGTCACGTAGCAGTAGAAGAAGAGAACACGCGACATCAAAGTGAAGACCAATGCACAAGTGTCGAACCTGAGATAGCTGATGCATGAACGAGTGTCTTATGTCAAACAAACGAAGCCCAAAAAAAGGAAGGTAAGACAACCCAAAAGAAAGCTCTGATAGGAAGGATCGTGTTTAACCTCCCATCAAAAGAAACTACAGTGTGGGCACAACTCAGAAAGAAACAAGCAGAGGCCATGCATAAAACAAACGGAGCTCAAAAAAAGAAAAGTGATACAGCCCAAAAGAAAGCTCTGATAGGAAGCCATGTGTTCAACCTCCTAGCAAAAGAAACTATAGTGTGGGCCCGACTCAGAAAGAAAGAAGCGAAGGCCACGCATAAAACAAATGGAGCTCAACAAAAGAAAAGCGATACAACCCAAAATAAAGCTCTGATAGGAAGCCACGTGGTGACTGTCAAGAAGCTGTGAGAGATACTAAAAAAGGAAAAGCCATGAACTGAAGAGAAACCATGAAGGAAAAAGTGATGTGTGAATAAATATTCACAGTTTATACAACAATGGAAAGATTAGTTCCATGAGGAATTTGTTATTTCCTAATGAATTGAAGCAATTGAGTGAAGCCAAACATAGGAATTTGGATATTTGGAATGTGTTTCCATACTTTGAGAATGCATAATTTGTTAAATTCATCTTGAGTAGATTGCATGATGATATTTTAACTTTGGAGAAACCCTAGATCATCTCGAAGGAAACAATTGAGCATTTGAATGGATTATGCAAAGTTGGAAATATACCAAGGAAGAAATCTATCCAAAATAAAGAAGTTGAAACCCTAACTAGAATAATCAGAGATTAGAGCGCACAAATAATTGTGACAATCAAGAATCATTTTACAAAGTACATTGCGCATAAAATTTCATACAGTCTTTTTTGGAAACCGAGAATGAGTGACATTGGCTGGTGCAATCTACATTTCTCACAAGATGATAATTGAAGGTCTGAACTTTGACCTGTGTGGATTGATAAAGGATCAACTGATGGAGAATGTACAACTGACAAAAGAAACAGGCTACCCTTTCAGGTTCGGTACTTTGATTATATGTTTATTAGTGTATTTGTTGAATTGTTTAACAAAAATCAACAATGTGGTGTGGAAAGAAAATAAACCATTATGCAAACAAATATTCTCATATTCTAGGAGCTTGGCTGATTGGGATCTAGAATTTGAAAATTTCTTTAAGAATGTGCTTTAGAGATTTTTATGATTTGTCATTGATGTCAAAGGGGGAGAGAGTGTAGTGAAAAAAGTCTCATCAATCCTAAGGGGAGCTATTTTTTGAAAGAAAAATATCTCATCAATCCTAAGGGGAGCTGTGTTTTGAAATATTTTTGAATCATAGGGAGAGAGAGCAGTTTGGCAACATTCTTATAATGGTTCTGACACTTAGTCATTTTTAACTAAGTGTTTCCATCAATTCCAAAGGGGAGATTGTTGGAATATAGCTTGTATGTGTTGTAATTGATGGAAACCTAAGTCATGCATCCAATCTACAATAAAGTTTTGGTTTGCACCGGCAAAATAGAGTGAAGAACATGGAATTTGGTTATAGGCATAAAAGTTGATCTGAATACCTCATCGAACTATTATTTTGGGTTGTGGATCTTTGAGGAAGGTTTGATGATGTTTGTATCAACTTATTCGTAAAGTCCCTTGATGCACATTCATTGGTATGTGATCTAGGAATATCCAGTACATTAATCTGTTGATTATCTGTGCTTGAAGGCTGACCCAACGAATATAGCAATCATGGATGTATAAGGTGTAATTAATTAAATTTTTTCGTGATTGATTATGTTGTTTTTGGGTCCTCTCTATGTCTTAACCTACTTTGGAGGATGCGCATAAATAATTATTTGCGGATCTGGCTGATAGTTGTAAAGAAATTAATGTTCTATCAAGCTGACATAAGAATGTTCAAATCCTTTATAGAGGATATATATATGAGATCAGTTTTATCATTTTTTGATATAGAGGAAGAAGGGTGTGGGATAACAAACATAGTGAATGTGTGGTGTATAATTTAGCAGATCAATAGTGTGAATTCGTATATGTGTGATGCGAAGAGTAGAGCAAAGTGCAGAGTCAAAAAGAAGATCCATAATCAAAGTAAAATGAGAATTTCCAGAAAATGAGTTGACAACCTAGCTAATGGTTTTTAGGGAAACAAAACAACACTATACAATAAGAGATGTACAATTGATATGATAAAGAGAATATATTAAAGCTAGGGTGACAAAAAGGATCTCACAAAAGGGCCTATTTTCTAGCTAGCTCCAAATGTGCATCCTTCTACACACAAGAAAGAGGAAAATTGTTGGGGGGATGTATAGAGGTTTGCCTCAATCAAACCCCCATTTTGGATCTTCACAATTGCCAGTGATGCAAAACCAGACCTACTAGAGATAAATGATAAAGAAAATGTGATTGATGATAATGCAGAAGCTTTCATTTATCCTCTTTTTTCTAAAGTACAAATTTAAAGTGATGATAACATAAAAACAAAATTAGATGAGTTGTAAACAAAAAAAATCATTTGAGACTTAGCCTATAGAAAAATTAAGAACAAATAAATCAGCAACAAGAGGAAATAGATGTAAAAACTACAATTTTGAAGAAGAGATATCAAGAAATCGTAGCTTTTAAGGCTCAATTGGAGCAAAAAAGGTAAAATTATTAGGGAGGTGAAATTTTAGGTGCAACAATGGAATGAGGAAGGTAGATGGTGTTTGCATTTTTTTTCTAAAAAAGACAAACAAGTTAAAGGTTTAATTGATAATTTAGTGAAAACTCTCCAAGTATTTGCAGAAAAAAAAAGAAAATAGAAAGATGAACTCAATGTAGCTTTGAGTAGGACTGTTGAACTAGAACAAGATTTGAAAGAAATTAAGATAAATCCAAAAATGGAATCAAAGGAAATACAGACTGAGCAAACAAAGATGGAGTGGTTCCAAGTCCACATTCCCCCAATGATGACAAAATGGATGGAAAGATGTTATTTCCTGAGACAAGTAGGGGCAAAGAATGCCAAACTTAAGAAGGAAATAGTTTTATTAAAAGAATCATATGATAGGCTTTATTAGGGGGTAAGTGCAAGAAGTTGGGTCCACGAAGAGGGGAAGTTTCGGCCAAAAAAAAAAATCTCGTAGAAAACACGTACGCGTTCCTAAAAAGTATTTTTTTTTAAAAATAATCAAACAAATAAAGAGCGCATATGCGTTTTGTAACGCGTACGCAGTTTTAAAAACACATACGCGTTATTAAAAACTTGAATCTCCAACCCACTTGCAGCCTTGGTTTTAGGCTCGGGAAAGGCTTGGCAATCCGAGCCTTAGCCTTTGACCTGCAACTAAAAAACTAAGGCAGATTGAAGAAGAATGTCCATCTTTGACGGTATGGTTGATGGATTTTTTTCTGAATCAATCTATAAAATTAAAACCCATTACAGAACACGATTTCTAATTTCCAAATATATAATTTTTATTAATATTGGATTATATTTGATATTTTTAAATTAATTTCAAAGCAAACTAATCCTTAAACATGAAATATCAGACTTTTTTGGTTTTTTAATAACTTTTTTTTGGTGAAGTTTCTTGTAAAAAAAATTATATGACATCAATCTTTAGACAATTCTTTACAGAATGAAAAAAAAAAGTTTCAAAAAATGTTTAGTTTAGGTCAAATTATGTTGTCCGTACACGTTGATTTTTAAAAACAACAATTAAGGCCAATAAAAATTTAATAAAAAAAAAAATATTCAACAAAAAATTACAAAAAAAATTCCTCATCAATCTTCATGTTGTTAGCTCTCTTTCCTCAAAAGGAATTAGCAAAATACTTTTATTTGGGTCAAAAAGTGGTGTCCGTACACGTGCATGGTATGGTAAAAAAACAGGGACTTTTAAAAAGTGGTTTTTATAGATCCCTATCAAAATTTAATTTCTACAATTTGGGTATTTGAATAATTTACATATTTAGAAACTAGATTCAAAATTCAAAATTTCATATTACTGATTTTTTAAAAAATTCATTGTGTAAGTGCCTCAAATTTTTAGTCCAAGTGTGACAAATTATGAAAAACAACAAAAACACTTCCACTTTTTGAACTTTTTGTGGACCCAACTTCTTGCATCAGCCCTAGGCTAAAATAAATGCATGCCAAATTAGGGAATTATTATTAGCATGTAGGAAACCATCCAGGTTCTATTCTATATTTTTGAATGAGCAACCATTAAGATGAAAATAATTAAGAATTTCTTGTAATCAACCTCATGATCTAGATGATGAGGAATTTTTAAAAGCATTTAAAGAGGAAACACCTGCTCAATAGAATTTACTGTGTGAATTCTTTGTACATAATTTTTTTTTCGAAAGACATTGATTTCTTTGTCAATCTCTTTGTTGTGGAAGTACAACTCAGAGCATTCATGTCCACTATGCAAAATCAGATTCAGTGGTAGGAAAGGACTAAACAATATTTATAGGTAGAAAGAACAGTGGGACTACAAATGAGATGCCCTAACAAAAATCCCTTTTCCTTTAAAACTCAATTCCGAGGCATTGGAAATGGCCGATTTGATTTTCACTATCAATGGTTAATAGGTAAGTAGAAACACTACAATACAGTTATATTAATCCAGTCCATTGAATGTTTTTGGCCATTTTTTTAACCTTTCTCATTTTTTGATGTTTGAGTACAATGAGCGGTAGTTAGGTATATTTACACGACATGATAAATATTTATTTTTTCTTTGCACTCACATTCCGTTTTTGTAGGGCATACAAGTGGTAATTTTTTTTCCCACACAGATATTTATTTATTTCACTAACATTCTTGTGAATGATTTTTTTATATTGTTTTTAAATCTTTTGTATTGAATATGTACACATTCCCTACATTAAAAGTAATCATGGTATAATGTCCATTAATTATTATTTATGGGTAGATTAAATTGTATAATTACATTTATGATTATATTTTAATGTATATTATATTAATTTATTCAAATATTATTTTTTCTAATTATATCTATATTTATATTATATATTATTAAAATAATATTATTTATATGTTATTTATTATATTTTTATTTATATAATGATAATCTTCGGATTTGGTTTGAGAATTTTAGAGTCCAAGGGTCGAAATTGATAGGAAGAGCATGGAGTGACTATGAGGAGCGGTACACTCCTCTACCTATGTATCTTAAAATAAGGGAGGTGATCTCACCTACCATTATAAGGTGGTCCTACAAGAGGGTTGAGGAATTAGCAGAGATACTTCGACAACTTAAAACCAAATGGATAGGAATGAGGTACAAACCTTCATTGCTTCTTCAACCACCCCTTGTAGTACTTATCACTACAGAGCAGAATCTCGAGGACTTGCATTCATGGAAATTAAGGGTTAGATACAATAATGGTTTTATTAAAAGTCTTGGTGATTGGGATAGAGAAATAGAGGATCCATCTGACCTTAGTACCAAATACGATACACTAAATAGGAATAGGGATGTGGAAAGACAAAGGACACAACAAAGAGCAAGGGGACCTACTCAGGCTTAGGAAGGGGAGAGTGATGAGGTATAAATAACCTCATAATTATAATAAGCTAAAATCCCTTTTTTGTTTTTACCAATCACTTTAGCCCTACCAATTGTTTATTTTTAGGATTAATAATTGCTTACTTTTTGTAAAAAATTTATAAATCATTATTTCCTAAATCAATTGAAATTAGTTGACTAACGTTGATATAATGGTATATTTCTAAGTCATTGTACAAGATATTATGCATAGCCGAGTGGACTTTAAGTAGACTTCAAGCAGTTAAAGATAGAGTGTCGGAAGTCTAGGCATTGAAAATTCAAGAGTGCATAGTGGAACTTTTAGTGTAGGTTTTTCTTTCCTTATGTTAGGGGTATTTATTTTTTCCTAAACATATTATTTAAGCTTGCTTAGGTTTATTAGGAGTGGTTAATATGAGGACACATGGCTAAATACATCACCTACATGTGTCACTCTCTCCCCACACATGGGTAGTTGAGTTACACATTCTCTTTTGGCTTTTTGTACCACCTCTCGTAACCACTATTTTGTTTTTACCTAGGTAGGGTATGGGGTGGTTGGGTTTCTCACCCTCTTTTGGCTTTATGTGTTCCCTCCTCTTTGTCTTCACCTAAAGAGGTTATGCCACATGTTTTATCATTTACCAAGTAGGTGATAACCTCCCACATCTTATGGGTAGTAGGATTTAATGCACCTCTTGGATGTATTTTCCCTTATTTTTCTATATATTGAGCACTCTCCTCTCACCTTCACTAGTTCAACTAGTTTGGTGATTGCTTGTTGGGAGTATTGAGAGTATTCTATAATTTCTCTTGCCTTTTCTCTATTTTTCTCTCATTTTAGATTTCTATTCATTTTGCTATTTTGATATTTGATCATCTGTCGAGTGGAGTTGCATGTGATCTATGAATGACATCAGATCTTGGATTAGTTTTGCTTCTCGTAGAATCTAATAGGAACAAGTCCTTTTAATGATTTCTGATTAAAAACTTTATGACTCCACTCCAAGCCTTCAATATGATTTATGTATGGACCTCAGTTCGTTGGTTAGTTGAAATTTTGTTAAAATACTTTTTCAATGGTGATCTTCCATCATCTAAAATTTAGGATTTTGTTAGCAGTTTAGTATATATATGTTATTGCCAAAAATAGTGATACAGTGATAATGTTATGATATACTTTGAGCACTATTCAGCCATGTTTCTGTGCAACACTTTTACATGAATACATAAATATTGCCAATCCAATTTTGAGTTAATTGTTTTGAGTAATGTAAGTATCATGGATGGATTCATTTTGAATATGAAAAATTACATGTGATCTAAGTTAAGCATAGGAACACCCAAGAGCTAGCCACTTAAGGGAATCTTGTAGAGTAGATAGATAAGTATTTTTATTTTCAATTTTGTTACTTTTATTTTGTACATGATAAATGTGTATCAATGTTGTTTGTGTGTGTCGAGCTCTTTCAATTATTCATGTAGGTCATAGTTCAAGTTTTCAATCTTATAGTTTTGTTTATTTGAAATTATAGAGCATCCATTCTTGTTGTTAGTTACAAATTATCAAGTTTAATTTTTGTCAGCAGTTAGTCATTAGTCATTTGTTGTTTTCATTTAAATTTTCCAATTTTACTGCAATTTTTTCTTCTTAGGTAATTTATATGCTTTCTAGTTTAGCAATATCATGCTTTCTAGTTGAAAAATATCATGCTTTCTAGTTTAATTGTCTCATTCTTTCTAGTTTAAATAACTTCATGTGTTTTAGTTTTATTTCTTTTGAGTTAATTTTTTTTTTATAAATATTTCAATAATTCAAAAAATCTAAGAGAGTTAGCCAAGATGTCCCCAATTATATACAACCTTCAAACACTACCCAATTGATATAATAGATAAAGTTTCAACTAAAGTGATAGGACCTCATAACAACCTATCAAAGTTCATCATCAATGAGCCCGCGAGGAACTAGGTTAGTACCCTTAGGTCCCCCTCTTGGTCTCTAAATCTCTCAAACACACCCAAAAAATATAAATATCTTGAAAACATCAAAAACAACATCAAATAATATCAAAAGCACAAAAATATTTAGACAACCTCAAAAAATAATATCTCCACTATCACCTATCCATAATAAACTCTCCATCCATAATAAACAAATCATCATCCTTACCTTTGACAAAGTAATAGACAAGAAAAGAAAACATTGGAATAAAAAATCTCCAAGAAACAATCATAAAGGCTTGATCATTATTAATCTAAAATAACGCCTAAGTATTAAATTACTTACCTATTGGAATCATCATCAACATCCTGAAATACTTATTGATAGATAAATCATTCGTACAATAGACATAATTTATGGATAAAATCCCTAGAACATGAAAACATCTATGGAAAGTGACACAACAACATTGTTTATCTTTAGTGGTTTTATTTTACTATCTCATTCCAAAGATCTCTCAAAGATTTCCATAAGGATTTAGAGAGGAAGGAATGGGGCCATTGATCGTCGATTTCATTTTCTCTATTTGTTGGATATTTTTTCAATACTACTAGTGGAACCCTCAAATTTCATGTTCCACTCATTTGAATATGCATTCTCCTGGGTGTCTATATGGTCTAGTGTGACTAGGGTTTATGGTTTTATGTGAGGAGTCATTTTACTTTAAATATTTTCTCCTTTTTCTAAACCCTTGGTCGTTCGGTCTTTTTCTTTGTTGACTTGTTGTGGTCTGTTCTTGGTCATGTTAAGAGAAACTTGAGTCATTGAATTCCATGTTATGACCGACCTCTTGTGGTTAGGATCTCCTGCTACTTGTCGTTAAATCTTTTCATGTGCCTAGGTCCTTGAAATTATTTTATTTCATAAGGTTGATATTCAGCCTTGTTTGGCCTTTACATCCTTTGCAAAAAATGTTATTAATCTATTAAGACGACCTTATCATGCATTGTCCTAGGTGGTCCCCTTTTTTAAAATAGGTTGGTGCACACGCATATTCCCATCACTTAATTCATCCCTTATTGCAGAAGTTGTTTCTATCACCGAGCTCATTACAACGATGAGCGATGGGACTATGGTTCTCTTTTGCATCATGTGTCGGGTTAGCGCAGGATCATTAGGGTCCAAACTAGGCCCTTAAGTGGCAATGAAAATTGAGAAAAAACAGATTTAGTCAACTTGACATAAAAATTTGGATAATTTATTAACATAATTTAAAAAATATGTTAGAACAAAATTTGTAGCAAATTGAATGTAGTTTCTAAGATGCTATTCCTTTTTTGGAAAAAAGTAAACCTATTTGGTGAAAATTTTGAAATTTCAATGTAGTAGTATTAAATTGTCAAGAAAAAATAAAAAGCAAGTGTATGTCTGACCAACCTAAGTACAAGGAAAAAGTAATATATTTATTTGGAACTTTCAATATAAGTAAATGACACATTCTTGGTTTGCCACATTTTTTTTGTAATTTTTTTGCAAGTAAATAATTAGTTCTAAATTTTTTATTAAATTTTTTAAAAAATATTAAAACTTGTTTGTCTGGCCACCATAACTTGGTCTAAAATTTATGAGATTTAAGATTTTTTATTTATTTATTTTTATCTTATAGTATAGGAAGCATAAAATGTGCTACATATTTTGGATTTAAAATATATGAAATAATTTAAGAATTATAGGATTTTTTCAATCAGCCTATCAATCAGGACTTTAGTCAGAATGTATGTATAAAATAAATAACTATTATTTATTTAATTCCAAATAAGGTGTATCTTATATTTTTGGAAAGCTGAAATTTTTCTCAATAAACCCTTTTTGTTTCATCAAATTTGGATAAGAAGAAAGTCGTCAGCCTTTTTTGGTCATATTGCTACTTTTTGGACCCCCATGATCCTGCACTCACCCTGTCACTAAAAGTTGTTTCTCTTCATGATTGATTACTATGATAAGCGATATGGATGTTTTCCTTTTGTATCACTTATCGTTGAAATGTTTCATCTTCCCGAGTCCATTTCAGCGAAGCGCGATGGACATTGTCTTTTCTTTATGTCACACTATCGCAAAAATATTTCATGGCCTTTTTTCGATTCCTATAATGAGCGATGGAAGGATTAAATGGAGCGATGTGATTTTTCCACTTGTCAGAATTTGGTGCTATTGCTGGATTCCCCAATTGTTGAAAGCACTCTCAACTCCAAGTCAGTTATGGCGATATGTGATGGCTTGTGGTTATGTTGTGGCATCGCTGGAAAGTCCTCCTTGCCAAAATACAAATGCAACCTTGTCACATTTCTCTGACAAGAGATGAGGGATATGCCAAGAAATATTCCCTCCAGCAAGGGTGTTATGAGTGATGGAATCCAAAAGGTACTGAAATTACTGGATGGCCACATGGTAGTTCTCTGATGTATCATCACAGTTTTAAAGAAGAGTTGTAAAAATCATGTGGAGATGGTTGAGGAGGATCGTTGATCATGTTTTAAATCAAAAGGATCAACGGTTGGAGTTTAAACTAGAACGATTGATTGTCAGTTCACTCATGTGAGCAATATCTTAGCCATTAATGGAGAGGACACTCTAATTTTGAGTAATAAATAAGGTTGTTGGGCATATTTCTTCCACAATTGTATTTGTTGGGAGTTGAAAAACTGGCTAAGTGAAGAAGAGAAGAAAATAAAGCTCTTGGTAAGGCGAATTTCAAAGAACAACCTATCATTTTCCCGAGTAAGTTAATTTCTTGGCCTTTGTGAGAAACTTGTTGCACTGAGTAGTTTGGGAATTGGGTGAGTAGTTAGGGTTTGTGATCAAAATTATCATTTTCATGTGTTCAAAGGGAATTGAAATTATTGCTTGCAGGGTTTGGGGTAGAGAATTTGGAATTGTTGTTTTTAATTGGACCCTGTAAATTTAAGGAGCTTAAGGTGCAATTCCATGTTATTTGAAAACCCTAGTTTTATTGTATCGTAAACATGAGTGAACCCAACAGGTATTCTTCTAAACCTGAAAGGAAACATACTCAAAAATGGGTTAAAAGACCTAAACCCTAAGATGACTAGCCTAAACTTGAATTAGTGGAATCATAAAGAGAGATCATCCTAGGTTTATAGAAGAGCCCCCTAAGGACTTGACTATAGAAATTAAGAAGGTGGGAAAAATAAAAAATGGTGAATTTGATGTCTCAACTTGAGGACTCTACCTTTGGGATTGGTGATGTAGCATTTCCATAGAGTGGCTAGGAATTATTTCTCTATGCCTTCAGAAGGAGAACTACAAATCACACCATCTACAACTTATGGACTTGTGACATAGGCAAGTTGGTATGCCCCAATAAATTTGTGGAGGTGGATTTAATGCTTGAATTGACAAGGTGTTATGATCCAATGGATAGAACAATTGAGAGATTTCTAGACTTTGTTCCTATGCTGGAAATCTTAGGGAGCCAGATAATGGAGTTTTTTCAGTTGAATCCATCTACCTCTGAGTCTATCAATTTCTACAAGCTATACAATGAATATGAGAAAAATAGGTTTGGGTATAGAAAGGGTGTCTTTCCTATACACAAGAGGTGTGAATTGAAGAAAAATGGTGTTCAATTTAGCCCCCTTGAGATGGATCCATTTGATTGTGCTGATTTTGAAGATTATTTCAAAAATACTAATTATTCATTATGTCAAGTTTTTCATAAGAAGTATGACATTAAGATGGATATTGCCCTTATGACCCTAGAAATTAATATTCAACACAAGTATCATAATAGGTTTTGGAATTATGCTTCCTAAATTTCTGAGCATTTGTGTGAGGACTTGATGAAATTGAAAGATGCAACCCTTCCATTGTCATGCATACACTATTCTTTGTTGATGCACTTTTTGTTATGGAAGAGCAGAAAGGTGATGAGAAATTTTAAAAAATTGAGAGAAAGAGATAACATGGACAATGAGTTGTTTGCACAGATGTGGACACATATTTGGGATGTGCACTGTCCACAATCTGATTACACTATGTTTTGCAATGTTTTCAAGTTCTTGGTGTTGTAAAGCTGGGTTTGAAGCCCATGAATAGAATTTCATAAGGTGTTAAGTAAATTTTGAGACCCATGGAGTACGAGGAGGACACTAAATAGAAATTTAATTGGGGAGATTGGTATCTTCACACCAATTACACAACAATCAAAATTTATGGAGCCCGAGTGCCACCTCACAAGTTACTAATATATGTGGTAGATAGACAAGCATTCATGGAAATAATGTGGCAAATGGATGCCATGGACAAGGAAAACTGTAGAAAATCAAGGAAGGCATCTCTTGTGAACCCTGATTGTGGATTTTCCTATTCTACCTACACCTCAAAGGAGGGCATTGAGAGGTTCAACTCTCTTTTAAATAATTTTAGGATGAAACAAGAAGTCATAAGCTTGTGTGACTCTGAGGGGGTGATTTTTGTCAAAAGAAAAGAAAGAGGGTTATTAGGAAGATACCATGAGTTCCTCTTTTAGGAAGATTTGATTAGAAATTTATCCTTTGATGAATAAGTTATAGCAAGGAAAAATTCATGGAGAAGGATATGTGCAATTGAAGAAAATATGTTGAAGGAAAACCCTTTCTATGTCAGCCCTTATTTTGAGGTAGAGAATAAATTTGTGCAATAAAAAATAATGCTTGGTGATTTTAATGATAAGATTTTCTTAAAGAAAGTAAAGAAATCTAAGATTAAGGCCAAGGTGGCCAAGAAAAACCATGATCCATAGTTGAAGAGCTAGCTGGCTCAATCCTCTGCTCTAGGAATCCATGTGCAAACAAAAGAGACAGCTAGAAAACCCATGGTCACTCCATTAGTGGCTTATTCAACAAGTGAGAAGATTGATGAGGCTCAAGTTCTAGAGGTTTTTGGAGAGAACATTCCCATGGAGCAAGAGGTGGATCAGGAATTTCCCGAAGACAAAGATGATGCATTGAATATAGTGGTTTCCCCTAACAGGGTTGTAAAGTGGGAATAAAATGAGGTTGAGAATGATGATGTTTGAATAAAGGCCTATGATGACTTCATGTGTGAGTTTTTTTGCCAAGACCAAAGAATTCTGAGATTTTCTCATCCATATAAAAGGCTTTGATATTAAAAGAAGGATTGAAGAAGCAAAAGAGAAAGTTGATCCCTCCTTGCAAGAAGAAGCTGAGAAGGAGGAGGAGGATAAAATAATACAAGAAATTGTTGGTATGTCACCAGATGAGGCAAGGACATTGGTGAAAGGAAGTGGGGTACTCTTATTTCCTAGATTGGAAATATCATCTGCTATTGCACAACTAGATGAAATTAGGAAGGACCCAAATGCCTCTATTTTTTAGGAGTTTTTTTATAATAATTTTTTTGGCTTAGGTTTTAGCCTCAAGCTACATGCACTTTCCATTGGGTCTATGGAACCAAACACAGGGAAGCCTGAGGTCATAAAGTTTATGGAAAAGGATATTGGAGTAGTGGTTTTCAAAAGGGCTACAAAAATGACTACCACTACAATTGCACAATTGAAAATGCATGTTGCAATGTTAACTATGGATACTGCTTAGATTACAAAGGCTAACTATAAGAAGTTGTTGGATAGATGCAAAAAAATTATGGATCAACATAATAAAGTGCTTGCCACTATACAAAGGGGTATGCCATCTCCAACAAGTTCTACCTCAAATTTGTCTACATAGGACAAAGAGACCCTGATGTTGAGGATTCAAAGTTTGAACGAAGAATTAAAATCGGAAAAAGAGAATACAAGGAAAGCCCAACAAAGAATAGTTAAAGTGGAAAATGACATTTTTGAGGATGTATTGAAACTTAGAGTGACCAAATTGGTCATTAGAGTCGATGATATGTGAGATGTTTACAAGAACATCCATGAGGCTAAGATCAAAATTTGCAGGTTCGGAGGTCTTTTCAAACTGAGTGGAGCAAATGAAGCACTAGAGTAGGAACACTTAAGGAAATTATTCCTAAGATGCAAGAAGATCTTGACGCTCCTACTAATGTTCCTAAAATATTGCAGGCCATTGATCTAATAAATGAAATTACAACTTTTGATGGGAAGTTAGGGATGAAACTTCAAAACAAATTAAGAATGTTTAGAGATATGGAGGGGCATGACATGCCCAAAATATTGGATAAGAAAGGTGATTTAAAGGAGTTTACTAAGTGGAATGATGAGTTGGGAATTTTTTTATCATTGGCTAAGATGATGTTAACTATAGTTGATTACTCCATGTTGAATCCCAACATTGACCACATGGCTAGAGTTGAAATGAGAATGGATATATTTGTTAAAGAATCCATAGATTTAATTGATGCAAGGTACACTCATCACAATGAAAATTTTCAGACCCTGCTAGACATGAAATGGCCCACTAAGGATGAATACAACACATGGTTGGAGAAGTTTACAAAATGAGCATGTGTATGAAAGGTTATGAAAAACATGGTGAAGAATGGATAGGAGAGAAACAACGCATAGCCTAGAAATAGTACATATTAGGATTTTGTTGAACTATTTCAAAATAATGTTCTCTCCCCAACATGAAGATTGGTGGCACAAATGCTAACTTGGATGGGTGGGTTTTTCTCTCTTTTATTGCTTTTCATGCTTTATATTTTTGTTGATTGGGTGTGCATGTTGATAATACTTTTTGCTTGTGAGGAAGATATTTTGATTTTGTTGCATTGAATGAAAGATGATTTTTGGAAGGTAGGTGTATCTTCTTCAAAAAATAAAATTATTTTTATCTTATATGTTTTCCCCCCACTTTCAAAGGTGCAAATATAACTATCTGTGGAATTTTGAAATTGAAATGAAATGTATGTCAAATGTAAATGTGACTTTAATTGTAATTAGGCTCGATGCTTGTTGCCCCCATGTTTCTATAAATGGGAATTCAGGGCCAATTACATAGGTCTTTTGATGGTTAAGCAATTTTAAGCTCATGTAAGAGTAGTTTTGTAATTCAAGCACAAAGAAATAGAGTAGTGTCGAGTCTTAGGAATTCATTCTTGTTTGTAATGAGAATAATGGTTTTATAGTAGCAATGGTGTATGATTGACAATTGAAAATTTTGGATCAGATTCTCTCCTCTATTTTTTGTCATTTGCATTATAAATAAAATAATCAAGGGTCTTTTATTTTTCTTCAATTACTCTATTTGAATGTGTGATTTTGTTTCTACTTTAGTTCAAAGAACTAATTAAATTTCTTAGATGAGATCATAGGTTTGTGAGGTGAAAATTCAAGGATTATTAAGAAGTTTTTATTTATGGATACATCAAATTGTGTATTGCAAATAAATATATCAATAGTCTATAAATGCTTGTCTCCATTGCTAATGTATTACAATTTATTACAAATATGAGTGTCACCCATAGATAAAGAATTGGTCCATTTATTTGGTTATCCTAGATGTTAATGAGATTACTTGTACCTAACAAAGAACATAAATCTTAATGAAAATCTTTGACACATGTATAATTGCAATATAGTTTTATGAAGTACTGCTTATTCCTTGCTTTAGGTAACGTTTTGTTAAAGGGTCATCCAAATCCTTAAATGATTTTATCTAATTGGCATCTTGCCAGAATGTATCTATTTATCACAATGTTATTGGTTATTTGGCACAAGAGTATCGATTCACACATTGTCAAGATCACCCTCCTAGGTTTCACAAAGCCTGAAGAGTAGAGGTCTAGCCTAGCAAGCTATTACATGTTTGTTGACCAATCCTCACCATTATTTATGATTTAATTGTGGCAGATGCATATATAGTGAATTATATTAAGTTTGGTTCTAAAAAAAATAACCAACAACTACCATGGTGAAGACTTTATTTTTTTTGTGTGTGGAAGTTGTTTTGGGAAATTTGTGTAGCAGTTGCATGTTAGATTCCTCATACCTCTCTATGCAACTAGTTCACAATGCTTTGAAATTCTCACCCATACACTCTAACAAGGTTTATGTATGTCTGATATGAGCGAAAAAACTCCTTGTTTGCAAAGTCAAAGTCTGCGCAATAGATACAAAGTTTCCTTGATCATTAATACCCTAGTGCATCATTTTTATTTGCTACATTATTAAGGATTGCTAAAAATTACTTAGTCTCCATGAAGTTGTATAGGAGTGAATTTTCACCCCTTATGCAAATTCCTCTTTTACACTTCCTCACCTTAGAAAACCAAATTTGAAGGAAAAAATCCACATCATCTCGTTGCCTTCGTTCCACTTGGTGTTCATCTTTTGTGTTGGTAGAAGAATAATTATCAGGGACACCTGCATGGCATGCATATGTACACATAGTGTGCTTATGTCCCTAATAGATTCTTGTGTTTGAAGCCAATAGAGGCATTACACTTCCTATTGGAGTCAATTTGTAACGCCCCTCTTCGAAAAACTAACCCAAATATGGCTGTTTTTCTCATTCTCCCTTCAAAAAACTCTTCATTCCTTCATTTCATCTCTCTAAGGATTCAATTCATCCTCTAGAAATATTCTTTTGGAACTCCCTAAGCATTCTAGCATTCACTTATTACACTCTCATTCTTCAAGTAGCATTTTGGCACTCGATAGCAGCAACAACAACACTCTATCAACTATGTAGAAAAAATGTGGAATTAACACCATTGCAGTAGGGGCTTGATTCCTTTCATTTTCTCCCCCATTAGCTAGTGAGCTCTTGGTGGAGGTGGTAAGCATTTTCACTCCTCTCCTCTACAATTTGGTTGAGTAGCACAATATTGTTTTGTGGTGTTATTGTGTTCTTTACTTTCATTCTTCCTTTATCATACATTTCTCTACAGTTGCTATCTTGGTTGTTCGTGGAGGTGGAAACACAAAAATGGGGGTCTGACTAAGGAAAACCTCTATATAGCCCCCCCCAAAATTTTCCTCTTTCTTGTGTGTAGGTGAATGTGCATTTGGAGCTAGCTAGCAAACAAGCCCTTTTGTGAGATCCTTTTTGTCACCCTAGCTTTAATCTATTTGCTTTATCATATTCAATTGTATATCTCTTATTTTATTGTGTTGTTTTGTTCCCCTAAATACCATTTACTAGGCTGTTAGCTCATTTTTTGGAAGTTCTCGTTGTACTTTCAGTCCTTTGGTCATATGGATGCCAACACACTTGAGAGAAGCTAGTGTGTCACATTGTCATACTAGAACTGCACTTTCATCCTCAAATAGAGAGCTACCTATGGCACAATGTTGAACCCAAAAATAGGCTTTCCTGGCCACAAAACTGGTTTTAAGTTTGAAGAGTGGTTACAGGACCATATAGTCCTCATCATTCTTGACCCTCATTTGAAACATCCCTTTAGACTGAGGTAAGTTAGGGCAGCCTTTCACACTTGGCCCTCTGGACCTAGGGCCTTGAACGTGGCTGGTCCCCCTCTCTTACATTTTTGGTGAACCCGACGTGAACCATTTTGGTTCTATTTTGCAATACTGAAAGCTCCTTTCCTCGTATTCTAGGAGTATTGTAGGTGAGAGTGTTGTGAGGATTCTTCCTTACAACCCAACTTGTGACCCCTAGTAGGCATAGTTGGAAGGTTCTAAAAGTATTATGTAATGAAACCTTAATTGGGTCATTGTATTATCTTGAAACCTTTGGGGGGGCTCCAAGAAAGTGTCGTTTAGTGTGCGTAATGGCCTCTTTTTTGTATTGAATTATGCCATATATGTATCCTATGAGAATTGGTATTGGTATAACCTTCACCTCTTAGGATCTATCAATGGACTTTAACAGAGAACCATCTCCTCTTTACATTCTTGTGTGAATCAACGAAAACAATATAGTAGGTGTTCTTGTTGATCCAATGTCTCAAGTGAATATCATAACTGAGGAGATCATGCTAATAAAATTTTTGCATAAAGATGGGTATGATGCACCTATTAGCACCATTCACACACATGATGAACTTTCCATACCTCCTTTAGGTAGTATTGTCATGCCAGTTCTCGTTGGACCTAAATTTGTGAACCTTTTGATTGACATTATCCCAGGGTCTAAACTCTTTAGACTAAAGTTGGGTATCCCCTTGCTAGTAGCTATGAATGTAGTTCCCTCGGTTGTGCATAAATGTTTCAAATTAATTCATGAGGGTTTCGTACATGTGATATGTGACATTGGATATAGATCATCATTTGTGCATGGTAGTTACTCCTTAGATTACTTTTGGCCTGCACTTGTTGGTCCTCTCTTGCCTAGGAAGGACCTCTTGTACCAAACATATCAAAATTATAGGAAAAGGAACCTATGGCCAAAAGTGAGATACCCTCCATCACCTTATGTTGTTTTGCATAGGCATGTTTAAAATTTGACAATGGTGCCACCAAGGTGCATAGAAGAGAAGAAGAGAAGTGGTCTCGAGACCCTTCTTCCTCCTCTTCTTTTGTTTAGCCTAACGCTTCCTCTCACCCTGCTAGGGCACCATCAGGGTCTACCTTGTGTCTACAAGAGAACCCTATGGTGCCCACTTGGTAGAAGCCTAAGTGTCCCAAATTTGAGCTTCATGTCCTATCCAAAGAGCCTAGGCCCATTCACTATGGTAGGAGGAAGAGTTTCCATAGGGAGTCCTCTATATCTCAACCTCTATAGCCTCCCATCGCTTCTACTCCCAGAGCAGTAAATGAGAAGAGGCCCACTATTGGAGAACTTGAGTCGATTCCCCCTACTGCTTCTCAAACTATCCCTCTTTCTCCCATTGAAGAGCCTATTCATCCACCAAAAAAAACTTTAGTGGACACTCCCATGGCCGAGCAGGAGCCTTCTATTCCTTTGTAGCCTCCAGCATCTAGCTCGAAGAGCCAAAGAAATCACCTTGTGTACAAGCGTAAGCATCGATGAAATGCCCTTGCAACTGAGTAGGCCACTTCACATAAAAAGGACAAGGAGATGACCACCCTTGTGTTAGAGCCTCTTATGGTGTCTTCCCCTCTCCTTTATCCTGCTTCCATTTGACCTAGTTCAGTATCCCCTCTGGCTTCCCTCTGTGAATGCACCTGACCCCAACAAGGTGTAGGTGTTCATTGGTACTTCAGTGGAGTTGTCTTTGTTGATGTCCCTTTGAACATCCCACCATTCCCAAAACCCATAGAAATATTGAACACTTCAGTGGTATCTGATGCGGTTTTCTCCTCCTCTTCCTCTATGCCTCTTGCCTCGTCTGTAGGGAGTTCACACCCCTTGATGAAGCATAAGGCAGAGGCTAGTCCTTCCAAAAATGGAGGATGCAAGAGGATCCTATCCTCTCTAAAAGATGGTCCTACACTGACTTGTTCTATCATAGTAATGGAGCCAACCCCAACTTCCCCCGAGTTCTTCATCGCTCCTGAATCGTTCGGTGATCCTGGCAGTGAATATCAAGCACAACCCTCCCCGTTCATCAAGGTAAAACATGGAACTATAGTAAATTTCATGTTTAACTCTTTGGATGAAGTTATGGCCTTGTTAGTGATTTTCACAAAATCACTAACCTTAGCTCCACAAGAGCTTAGTGGAGTGGACCATGCAGGGCCCTCTTTCTTAGCCCTTGTTGTGAGAGGGTCAAAAGCTCCTTCCCTTAGCATTCCGCGACTACAAGCTCATCCTCCTTCCCCCTATGATGATCTAGAGTGGGAAGTGGATGACCTCTTGGTCGATCAATGTTAGGGTAAGGCCCCTTTTCTTTATCTTTAGATTAAAAATATGTGTGTGTGTATATGTGTTCCCCCATGATCCTATTATGTATTCGTGGATGACCCTTGTCACCCTTGTTGGTGCTTGGATACAGGATTGATTTTTTTGTTGTAAAACTTCTTCTATCTATTTCATCATTCTTCCATGTTTGTGACTTGACTTTTGAAAAATTGGGGATGATGCAAAGCATTGGGGCCATTTAGGCTTCCCTTCCATGTTGACCCAATTTTTTATTTTTACTTTGTTTTCCATGCATTCTTCCTAAATTGGATGGTGATTGATGATCTTTCACCTTGCACCATAGTTAATTATTATTTATAAAAGCACAAGCAGATTTGACCCCATGAAACCAGATCCTCCTATGCCCTTTCTTTGTGTTTGTCTCTCTTTTTTCTCTTCCTCTCTTCTTTGCTTGAGTTGTCCCTTTCATGTGCGATAATGCCACTTCTATAACACTTCAATTTTCAGAAAATGCATTCATTTCCAACAAATCTTTTCTTGAGAATATTCACAAACTTCTTTTCAAGAAATCACATTCTCGACTTGGACCCTTAACAGAACATGTTTCCTTCATCATGGGTTCGTAAAGAAAGGGCCTACGAACCTTCCTCTAAAGTGGGAAAAGCTTCGACCTTCCCCTTGTGAGGGGGCATTCTTCTTCCTTTCGAATTCCTTGATCAATTGAACATCTTTCAAAAGGATTCCTTGATGATGAATTGATTCTAGAAAGTAACATCACTTTCATACTTTCAAACAACACGTCCCTTGAGTGGACCCCTTCCTCACGCTGGGTTCCAGAGGGATCTCTTTGAATTTTTTCCAAATTGTTAGTGGTCCTTGCAACTACTCGCTTACTTGCTTGCATGGATTCTTTTTGACATGTTATATTTGTGGGTAAACATGTCGCTTTCCAGGTGCGCTTGTTAAGTCACTTCTTGACTCTACAAAGTCCCATTCCTTTGGTTTCCTCCATGTGATATATCTTGGGGGATACCTCCCTATAGGTTTGAGGGTCTATAGGGCGCTTCTTCTAAGCTTCCTCCATGCAATAGATCTTGGGGGTGGATTCCCTATAGGTCTTCGAGTCTGTAGGGCACTTTCCTTGGGTTTCCTCCATGTGAGAGATCTTGGGGGATACCTCCTTGCAAGTCTATGGGTCTGTAGGATGCTTTTATTAGGTTTCCTCCATGTGAGATATCTTGGGGGATACCTCCTTGAAAGTTTGTGGGTCTGTGGGGTGCTTCTTTAGGTTTGCTTCATGCGAGAGATCTTGAAGGATACCTCCCCTACATGTCTATGGGTCTGTAGGGAACTTTTTCTCCATTTCCTTCATGTGAGAGATCTTGGAGGATACCTCCCTGTAGGTCTGTGGGTCTATAGGGTGCTTTATTGGATTCCTTCATGTGAGAGATCTTGAGGGATGTTTCCTTGTAGGTCTACAAGGCTATAAGGCACTCTCTAGGTTTCCTTCATATGAGACATCTTGAAGGAAACCTTCCCTATAGTTCTATGGGTTTGTATGGCACTTTCTTAGCTTCCTCCACGTGAGATATCTTGGGGGACACTTCCTTGCAGGTATGTGGGTCTATAAGGCACTTTTTGGGTTTCCTTCATGTGAGAGATCTTGGAGGACACCTTCCTTGTAGGTCTATGAGCCTATGAGATGATTTCTTCTCGGGGATCCCTTCATGCGAGATATCTTTGGGTTTGCCTCCTTGCAGGTTCGTGGGCTTGAAATACACTTTCATTCTATAGCTTCATAGTTTTGTGGGGCTCTAAAGTCCTTTATTTGTCTTGCACGCTCGAGTTCGCTAGATCATGGTTTTCTTCCTCGATGGTTTAGGTATACACTTCTAACCTTACTATCTCTTAGATCTACTTTACTGAAGCACTCATTAGTATTCGTGCTCACAAAAGTGGGGGAAAAATGTATAGGAGTGAATTTTCACCCCGTATGCAAATTCCCCTTTTACATTTCCTCACCGTAGAAAACCAAATTTGAAGGTGAAAATCTACATCAGCTCATTGCCTTCATTCCACTTGGCATCCATCTTTTGTTTTGATAGAAGAATAACTATCGGGGATTCCCATGCAATACGTATACATTAGTGTGGTGCACTTACATCCCTGACGGATTCCTACGTCTAAAGCTAGGAGAGGCATTACACTTCATATTGGGGTTGATTTGTAATGCCCCTCTTTGAACAATCAACCCAAATATGGCTGTTTTTCTCATTCTCCCTTCAAAATCACTCTTCATTCCTTCATTTCATCTCTCCAAGGATTCAATTCATCCTCTATCAATCTTCTTTTGTCACTCCCTAATAATTATATAATTAACTTCTTGCACTCTCAGCCTTCAAGCAACACTTTGGCACTCCATAGCAGCAGCAACAACACTCCATGAACTCCGTAGAGAAAGTGTGGAATAACACCATTGCAATAGGGGCTTGAGTCCTCTCATTTTCTCCCCCATTAGCTAGTGAGCTCTTGGTGGAGGTGGTAAGCATTTTCACTCCTCTCCTCTACAATTTGGTTGAGTAGCACAATACTTTTTTGTAGTGTTATTGTGTTCTTTACTTTCATTCTTCCTTTATCATACTTTTCTCTATAGTTGATATGTTGGTTGTCCGTGGAGGTGGAAACACCAAAATGGGGGTTTGATTGAGGCAAAACTCTATACATCCCCCCAACAATTTTCCTCTTTCTTGTGTGTAGAAGGATGCACATTTGGAGCTAGCTAGAAAATAGGCCCTTTTGTGAGATCCTTTTTGTCACCCTAGCTTTAATATATTTTCTTTATCATATCAATTGTACATCTCTTATTGTATAGTGTTGTTTTGTTTCCCTAAAAACCATTAGCTAGGTTGTCAACTCATTTTCTGGAAAGTCATACAAATGCTAGTGCACCTGAGAGACTCCAGTGTGCCACACTGTCATCTCATAACCATTCTTTTTTCCTCTGGTGGAGAGCTACTTGAGGCACAGGGTTGAACCCGAAAACTAGCTTGCCTAGCCCCAAAACTAGTTTTGGGTCTGAAGATTGGTTGGAAGACCTTATAGTCCTCATCATTCTCGACCCTCATTTGAAACATCTCTTTAGATTGAGGTAAGTTAGGGAAGCCTTCCACTCTTGGCCCTCTGTGACCTAGGGCCTTGAACGTGGTTGGTCCCCCTCTCTTATAGAATAAAAATAAAACTCATGAATAGCATTCATCATCAATCATTATCAATCAATCATCAATGTATTCATGGATATAATCAATCAATCATAATCTATGGATTGTCAAAAATTAGATCAAAATTCATCCATTTTATTCTATCTCTAATCCTACTAACATGTCTTATGGCTAACATCTCCATCCTACATCACAAAATCATTAGCATATCATATCCATCATATCATAGAAAATAATACATCATAACATAATCCATTGCATAAATGAATATCATATCAAAGCATCAAAATGTACAATATCATCAAGAGAATATCATCATACATGGGTGTGTGTAGGATCATGATGGGCCAAAAAGTGGCGATATGTAAGTGATTGAAGGCCCGTGTGGCTGACAACTTTTTTTTACCCAAAATTGATGAAATGAAAAGGGTTTTTAAAGGAGATTCTTAGCTTTCCACCAATATAAATTAGTCTTTACTTTGAATTTAATAAATAATTATTATTCATTTTCTATTTGAATCATGAGTAAAGTCTTGATTGATAGGCTGATTGAAAAGCATCTATAGCTTTCAAATGGTATCAAATTTTTTGAATCCAAAACATGCATCACATTCTATATTTCACATACTATAGGATTAAAAAAAAAAATTGAATTTCATGAAGTTTTGACCAAGTTAAGGTGGTTAGATATACAAGTTTTCATATTTTTTAAAAGTAATAAAAAATTCATAATTAATTATTTATTTGGAAAAAAATTATAAAAAAATATGCATCACATCGGGACATGATTCCTCTACTTATATATAAAATCTTATAAAAATATATTATCATTTTATTGTGGTTAGGGTGGTTAGACATACACCTACTTCTTATTTATCCTTGAAATTTAAGTACTATTGCATTAAAATTTCAAATTTTCAGCAAACAGATTTTTTGTTTTTAAAATAAACCTAGTAGCTTAGAAACTACATTCAACTTTCTACAGATTCTATTCTTACATATTTTTGAAATAATATAGATAACATATTCAAATTTTTATGTCAAGTTGCCTAACTCTAATTTTCTGAATTTTCATTGCCACTTAAGGGCCTGTTTTTTCCATGATGATCCTGTACATACCCACATCCATCATTATATCATATACATAAATGCATACCATAGGAATCATATAACACATCATATGCCACATAAAAAATTGAATATCTCATATGTCATCAAAATCATGTGTGATACAATATTAAATGATATCCATAATACACATATTATGAGGCCTCAAAACTAGCCGATGAATGTATATAAAAAATCATGTCTACATCAAGTCTGTAATAAAGCAACATAAATATCATGTCATATGAATTACTCATGCTATCCATCTTGTGGTGGAGATCTATGTTGATCCTCTTCATCAAGAGGGGGTTGCTCCCCATCATTTTGTGATCTCTGGTTGTGGATAGTTGATTGATGATGCAAAAGCAAACTTGAGGGCTCTACCAAAGGCCTGATAACTAAAACTCCCCTGGAATGGTTGGAATATGAACCTTGAATCAAGGTCATCCCTGAGCCATGGGAAATTGTGACTCATATAGAGTCCATTAATATATAACATCTATAATGAATTGGTCTTTCTCTACTTGATATTGAGCTCTAGGGATGGATGAAGCCCCAACTATCTCTAGCTGCATCCAATGGCTCCTCTCAGCATCCCTCTCCTATCTCAATGAATCTCTCTTCGTCTGAGCCTAGTCTTTCTCTGCAATAAGGATCATAATCTAAGCATCAACAACCTATCTACGAGTGATCTCTACATCTCACTCTCTAATCCTGACATCTCTATCTTATATTGTATGGTCTCGCTCTATGCGAGCCTAATTTCTCTTTATCGTGATCTGAGATTATCTAGTAGCCATGTCTCCCTAAGGGGGTGGTTCTTGTGGTACCTATCCCACTACCTACTATTGTTGATCATCCCCTTGATCCCAAGGTACCTTTTTGTCATGTTATTGGTCATCGAATGGATCATGTTGAGCCATTTTCTATTGATCATGAGCTATCCTCTGTCTTTGTTGATCCTCCTAGCACCTAACCACCCCACCTCTCCTCCTCTATCTAATCAATGTGCCTCCTACATCACTAGGTTGAATCATGAATCTCAACAATCATCTAGTATCCTACCATGTATCAAACTCTTTGGTCATCTTGGGAGCATAAGGATCAACCATCCAACCACAAACAAGTGGTGCCAATTTCTGAAATATGCAATTTCTCTACATGAATCGACACGAGGTCCCCATGAACTAACCTCTCTGGTTGTGCGAGTGTAACAAGCATGATAATCATCTACAATCTTGGTCTATCTCTAACCAAATTGATGAAGGACTCTCTCTAGAAGGTACCTGTTGTGTAGTTTTTGCACACACATGCCCCACTGAAAGTAGGGACACTTTTTGCTTGGTCTTTTGGATCTTGTCTATGGCCCTGCCTTTTAAGCTTTTCTTTGAAAATAATGATATTTTGGTCTTTTATGCTTTGGTCCTTTGGTCATGGGATTTGGTTACTTTGTAGTGTTCCTAAATGCTTGTCTTGTTTGTAAAGTGCCCCTATTCTAAGATGGTGGTTATGGAGTCTTGCGGTTGTCCTCTCTGGAGGTGGTTTCCCTTTGCCTTTTGTTTTTTCTTCATGTTTGTTTTGGGTCTTAGGATTTGTTCTTTCCTCCTAAGACCTTGTTTCCTTTTCTTTGTCGAAGGTGAGATGCAAGATGAAACTAAACTCTGAACCTTCACAAAGTTCTCGGTTCGGTTTCCATTCCAGTTATGGCTCCGACTTTGGATCTGCTTCTTGTCTCCTCGTTTTCTTTGTTGTTTTGTCTTGTGTTCGGCCTTTGGGTTTGTTTTCTCACTTGGGTATTATTTGGTTTTCCTTTTAGTGTCATTCATTAGAGGTAGGGTGTGGGATGAAACTGAATTCTGAACCTTCACAATGTTCTTGGTTTGGTTTTCATTCTGGTTCTGGCTCTAGCTCAACTTCTTGTCTTCTCATTTTCTTTGTTGTTTTGCTTGTGTTCAGCCTTTGGGTTGGTTTCCTCCCTTAGGAATTATTTGGTTTTCCTTTTTCTTTGCCTCCTTTCCTTTCTCCAGAGACAGAACTAGTGTGGGATCTGAACTTGGTACTTTGCAAAAGGTCCTGTCTGGTTTTGGTTCTGCCTCCACTTGTTTTGGCTTCGCCTCCACTTGTTTTGTTTTCACTTTTGTTTTGTTTTGTTGCCGCCTCTGCCTGTTTTTGTTCCACCTCCACCTGTTTTGTTTTCACTTCTATTTTTTTTGTTGCCACCTCTGTCTTGTTTTGGTTCTGCCTCCGCCTGTTCTATTTTTTATTTTGTTTTGTTTTGTTGTCTATCACGTCTAGTTTTGGTTCTACCTCCACCTATTTTGTTTTTGCCTCCATTTTGGCTCCGCTTTCGCTTGGCCTGGAATTCCTCGAAATTCCCTTCTGGTCTAAATTCCATGGGGGGATGAAAATCCCAAACTTTGAGAAGGGTGCCTTAATGATATTTCAAGGGATTTTGATTGATCATTTGGATTTCTTTGATGATTAGCATGTTGTTTATGATGGAGTAACTTGGATTTCGATGCTATAATGGGTATTAATGGTGGTCCTCTTTGAATGCAAGCTAGATCAGGCAGAGTAGTTTCTGGTTAAGTGACTCTGAGATCAAGAGAGTGAGTGTACTTTAAAGATGTTGTGGGAGCAACATGATACAAACAAGTACACTTTGCGGCCGTGAGCAGGTGGAACTCGACCGTACATAGGAAGGTGAAGTCAATGAGTGCTCGAGTTCCATTCATCTGCGTTGGACGTGACATGGAAGATTCAAATAAGCTTTACTCGATTAGGGTCGTTCAGGTGCCTAGCTCATCTATTGATCGATGACTTGTATTCAAACTCATGTTGTGTGCCCATTGCAGTTCTTCTACTATGTGTGGGTGAGACATTAATGGCGGAAGTGACCCATAGGGTTTATTTATTCTTAACCAATATTTTTAGAGATCTAAGGCCGATCTGAAGGGGGGCCCCATGTATTCAATGCAGGGTGGCAATTTATTGTGACCTGTCTAGGGCCAATGTGGTTGGTGGCCAACCTTCTTTGTAACCCTAGCTTGGGCTCATGCAGGATGTATCTCTATATGTATGGAATTTTGCCTCTTCAGAAAGAGGTTAGAAATGGGTTAGAAGGTTGGTTAGATGGTTAGTTAGTCATTTTAGAGAGTTAGAATTAGGAGTTAGTTTCATTTCAAGCAAGTGTTGTAACACAAAACATCAAAATTGTTGCTATTATTGGTGATTCAATACAAGTGAATACATTGTGCTATTATTGGTGGCTTCTTTGGTTTGATTTGTCTTGCATGGTTCTTATTTTATTCTTGAAACTGCTTGGAAATATTTGAATGCATTTTAGATTTAGAGTTAAATTATTTAATGGTTCTTATGATTTGGTGCTTGGAGTGTTGCAACGATCTTAGGTTCATACTTTTGGAAGCTTCTTGATTATGGGATTGTTGTGCAAGGTCAACCTGTACCTGATATTCATGTGCTTAGTTCAATCGTGGGCATTTATCTAGTTCAATTGAATGAATCTCTATGATCTAAAAATATTTAATTCCTTAGAAGATTGCATTGTTTCTATGAGATTGTAGGTATAGCCTAGGTTAAGAAGAAATTAGTTGTAAGGGATTATTCTATTCCAAGTATTTCATCATTAGTATTGTTGATCTTAGGAGTAATCTTAATCTAGGATTTTTGAAACCCTCATCTTTTGCTATTTCTTTGAACTTTGGTTAAAATAGGAATTCAAGTATCATTATATTGTAAGATCTGATAAGTTTAGATTTTTCGCTATTTTTTTGTAAGGTCCCTTTGTGATTACCAGCATTTTCATATTTATCACTAAGTTTTTTTGTTGCAAGTCATGACTTGACACCCGAGAGACCTTGGGGTTATCTCTTTTTTCAATAGAGATTGACCTTTCAAGAGAGATAGCATACTATATATTATTTCTGAGTTGTTGTTGTGCATAAAACATCATCAATAGTACCTCTCTAAGATGATTTCAACTCTTCTATTCAAGTATCGATTCTATCTATAGCAAACCAAAATCTTCTAATCATCTACCCACACCTTATAGCCTAGATATGGGTACCATACAAACTCTCTCATGTCATCAAAAATATCCCTCCAGTATGTCAAGCTCCTAGACCATGTGTAATGGAGATAATCTGAATACCTATAAGAATAAGGATCATCTAGATCCCTCTGATCAATACCTTAGGTCCAGTAATGACAATCAACTCCCATGCCTAGACATGAAATAAGTTAACACCTGTTGATATGTTACTCTCACTATGATAAACTACCTTGTGTATATCATGATATAGATGCACCAAAATGTAGATTCCCCATGTATAAATAGTCTTGTACTCTATTATCATCTCTATCACAATACCCAAGTTGATTGGAAATCTCCTCGATCTCCTATCTTGCATCAATGGTCTGATGATCAAATATTTTAAGACTATTACCATGTCATCTGCATCATCTAGGAATGGTGTCAAATCAATCTCAAAATCTATAAATTGTAACTATTGAATGCCTAGTAGTCTTTTTATCACCAGTGTACCTTGCCTAACATCATAGGTGACCAACTCATCATGAATTGGGATGTTTAAAATCCTTTGAATGTCATCAAGTGTAAGAGTACACTCCCTTGTAGGAAGGTGGAATGTAGCTATCTCATACCTCCAACGCTCTATCAATGCAGTCATCATGGCTCTATGTGCCTAAATATCATGAATGTATGTGATGTGTCTCAATCCCATGGAATCCAATAAATCTCTCCAACTCCTAAAATATGAGAGCATAGACTAGGATCCTAGGTCTACGCTCTCATGAATATAAAGGACAAAGAACGACCTACACACATTCAACCCACAACATTAATTTTTTTTCTAGAAAATCAAGCCAAGAACCTAAATCTATAGTTAAACTAGCTAGATTAATGTTGTTTAACAATAGAGAACATCTAAAATGAACACGGTTTGATTTTACAACAATGATCCTATTTCATAATGATAGCGACTCTCTTCAACAATAATGAGCATGTTTAACCTATGATAATAGTCAGGTTTTACAATAGCGGTCGTGTTCCTAAATTTTCCACTACATAGTTAGGTTTTAATAGTGACCTTTCAATAACAACAAGGTTAAACAATAGTAAAGTTTTACAACACTACATTTTTTTAATAACAACATTCCTAGAAACTACAATAGTGGTCATATCGTGTCAATAGTGGAAAAAACCTAAAATTACTCCTATTTTCTAATTCAACTTCAAGCATTAATTACAAACACGAGAAAAATCAAAAGCATAAACTAAAAGTATGCATACCACAAGCCTTGCACCCAATGGCCATTGGTACTGAAAAACTATGTTTGCTCAGTGTGGTGCACTTGGAAACCTTACCATCATCAATGCACATTTGTAGTTGGAAATCCTTAGAGAGCTAAAATCACCTAAAGCTAAGTGTGAAAATGAGGGGTAAATGAACCTTAATTTCCTATTCAACCCCCCCCAAACCCTAATTTTTACCCTTGGAAACCCTCCTAGGTTAGATTTTGAGCACCCTAGATCATCTTGAACCTTAAACATGACCCTTAGGGCCTAATTTTTTGTCCTCTACTCATCTAAAATAATCTTGAACCTTGTCACGAGACTAACCTGAAAAAGTAATTTTTTTGGTCGACCTCTCGAGGGGGTAACCCAACATTCTATCATTCTTTCGCTGACCATTGGGGCATCATTAATTTTTTTCAATCTTGATCTAAGCATAAAATTCTTTGAAACAATGTAGCAAGTACGTTGTGTTAAAGAGGGGCAAGATGTAGACATGTAAAAATTCCTTAATGCATATCACACATCCTTAATTGCATTTTTCCATTAGTGGCATCTTTTTCATTAACATCCTTGCATTTCATTTCATTTGCATCATTAATCCTCTTTTAACATAATTTTCACTGGTAACCTTATTTCTCTCTATTAATCAAATAATCCTAATTTTTTTAATCAATTCATCCATTTCATCACTAATTCCCCTTTTAGCACCCTAATTAAATAATCCTAATTATTTAACTAATATTATCTAATCTCCTCCAATCTCACATGATTAATTAATATTGATTAATTTAATTATCCTACCTTTTAATCTTCTTGTCACATGATTACACGATTCCTAATTATTTAATTATTCTATTTTCCCTCCACAAAGCATATTCTTGAAGAGTATTCCATTTCAAAATATCTCAACTAACTTGTCTCAACCATTTATATCCCTTGATCTTAAATATCCTGACCATTTTCCTAAAATGGTGGATCAATCTTGAGTTTTAACTAATGCTATCTCTTGATCTTCCTTGATTCACTCTCCTTTGTGGGTGTTGAGGATCAATCTCAACCCTTCTTTATGGGAATCCAAACTCAATCATAAACTTTGATCTAATTTCTCCAAATCTATAAAACAAATCTTCATCCTTCACATTTATCATCTAGAGAATTTGTAAGGAGATCATGCTAAATTGATTCTTGATAAAATTTGAGAGCACACATATTGTCATCTAGATCATCATTCATCATCATTGCTTTTGCAAGCTATCATGGAGGCTTTGAGTTGAATCAATCCAACATACGTTTCAACCAAAGTTACCCAACAATGGGATTGGTAAGGTTCTTTCATGCTTTGAATTCATGTGTTTTGATACTATTGATCTAACCCTTGTTTTGGATTCATTTGTGTAGCAATCTTAATCTCATTGGTTAGTGGGTTCTATCCTTTGTTTTTGGATTCCATTGCTTGAATTCATTTTTGTTTACTCCTTCCACTTTTTCCCCTTACAATTTGATTTGATGACCTACAAGTATTAGTACACATAAACAAAATGTATGTAAACATGAACATCAACTCACATAATATATGACATGATGCTTGAATGAAATGTTGTAATAATTCTCATAAATCTGCTCTTGACAAATTTGGATTGATTTTAGGATCTTCAATTTTCTCAATAATTCATGTTTTTTCTTCTTTAGGATTTCAAATGATGAAATGACTCGGTATTTATATGCAATTCTGCTAATTTTTACAAAATTAAATTATGATATTTAACAATTAGAATTTGAATTTCAAATAATACATCACCAACATAACATATTTGAATTTAGATCCAAATTAATAGATAGGGATGCCCTTATCCATACCCATGTTTTTGGGATTTGAAAAGTCAAAGGAGAAATATTAAATGCATACTTTAATCTTTACATATTTTATTTTCTAATAAATGTTTAAAATGAGTCATAAAATGTATAATTTAAGAAATTAGGAGCATAATTAAGTCCATGTACATAGAAGGGAGAAAAATCTAGCGTGAAATTATCAAGAGTGACAATTTACGATACTACAAAAACTACTTGTTAGTAATTATAATAAAGTTTTAATGGTTAACAACAAACTGCTAGTTTGTTAAGTGACCTCCAACAACTATTGTGACATTAAATGTCAAAAATTATTTTACAAACAACTGCCATAGGTGGAAAAAATGAAAAAAAGACTCCCTTTTTAACAACACTAAATAATTCATCTAAAATGTAATTTAAATTTGAATGTTAAAGTGACAATTAATAAATGTCATTGTTTATGATTAAATATCTAATGTTTGTTAGGAATTTTTTTACATAGTGAATGATAGTTGGATGTTATATGCTTTAAAGGATCTCCACGAATGTAGTCTCTCCCTCATGTAGCTTCACACCCTTTATAGAGGCATCAACCACCATGATTCTATAGTCACCGACCCGTAACACTTGGCCTTCTCTCATGAAAATCTCGGATCAACCTGCACAAATGTGAGCAACAATGAAATCATGTTCTGAGATGAAGTTTGGATAAATATTGGTCGTTTGAGGGGCGTCGACTTGGTGTAAGGCTAAGATGTGGAAAATATGTTGCCATATATTCTTTGCTTCTTAAGAAAATGGTGATGACAAATAACATGCTTCTATGTTGATTGCACTTCTTTAATAAAAATTCCACTACCATCACTAGTGTGAGTCTCATAACCATACTCATCACAATTTTCCATGTGAATTAGTATTTCCAAGGAATCATCCATCATTTTTCATGAGGTTCAGATAGAGAGGTTAGAAATGACCATGGGCTTGGAGGTGTTTCCATCCTATAATGAGCAGGGTTGTGCACTTTTGGACTAGTAGGTAGAGTTGTCGCCTATCCATTAAAATCCTTTGCTAATGGATAGTTGATTGCAATCCATCCTTATCCAAATTCCATGGAATAACTTAAATATGTGTTCATAGAATTTCTCTCGAAAGGGTCTTTGATATAATACATCTTCGGAGGGTCATACTTGTTAAGCACATTGACCAAATTGTGAATATAAAAAATGGTATAATCATCCCCCCAATACAAACCATTTAGCATTGGGAAAACCCATCTAAAAAATCCCTTGAACAATCCTAGCTATGTGGAGGCTGGAGTGGTGGCCCTTGAGGTTCGTCTAGTAGAACCTTGATATATTGGTTGATATCCTCACCTCTGGTAATGACAACATTTGGCTTGCAAATACAAAACTTCAGAAACTTCAACCTTTTGTGGAATGAAACTTGTTGAGAATGAGAGGGAGAGTGGAAGGAAAAATGATGAACCAGGATGCTAATGATAAATTGATCCCTCCAATCGATTTCCTCTCTGACACAACACAAAGTTCACTCTTTTCAATGGATAACACACCAGAAAAAACTCCTTATGCATGTAAAGAGATTTTAGTGGGTCGACCATATCAAAATTTCCACTAGATAATTTGATGGCAACATCTAATGGCCTTTCACACCTAGCCTCGACTTCTACACTCAACAATTCAAATAGGAATCTAAATACATGCAATAGACCAAATTGCATGGAACTCTCAACTAGGTTAGGTGCAAGATTTTGGGAAGGGTTTTTGTAGCAAGGCTTCGATATCATGTTATGATTTCCAAGATCATAAAGAAACAATAAAGAAACTTCCACAAAATACTTGCACATAATGAGCGTAGTTGCTATTATAAAGAAATGAGAATATTTGAGATGAATGTACATAGTAACCTTGCTTATATAGGGAAGTCAAATAGAATGACTAACTACCCCTCCAATGATGGAACTTTTGTTAAATCACATGACAAGTGTTCTAGTGAGTGTCAAATGACCATGCAAGTGGTGTCTCACTAATTCAATGCACTTGTCTCAACCCCATGAGGTGAGACAAAAATATAGAATTCCCTAAGTGGATATTTAAGCAATGCGAATAGGCCTCTCTCCTATTTAGCTTAATAGCTAACTAGTTTGATAAAGTTTCTATTTAGACCAATGCAAAGAACTCAGTGTGGTCTCAAAATGGATGGAAGAACTAATGAAGAGGGGATATGAAGGTTATAAAGGATAAGGAGGTTAGTGGATATGATTGTATAAGAAAGTGAAAATATTAGGATGATATAGAGATGGAGGAATGAATGCATGAATTAGTCATGTTGTAACAATAAAACAAACCTTGCGATGATATTGTAATTGATATTATGCACCAAGGTATAAGGAACTAGGGTGACGATGTGCCATGTACATGATCAAAAGGTAAAATTTAAACATATTCCTTATGAAACCTTGATAGTCCTATGTAAATATGGTGAAAACACCATGATGGATGTAAACAAATTGATAACATATAAAATAAATAAAAATCATGCAAAACAAGGTAAAATCAAACTAGGATAATTCCCTAGTCAACTTGAAAATTTATTGATTGATTGATTGACGATTATGTGGATAGTAATGTTAACAATGAGAATAATGTATATCCCAAGATTTTGTTGTTAATTATAATAAAAACATGAGGATTGAGAATGATGTATGCTTATGATGATAATAAGGTTAAATTAGATCAATGTATTATCACTTTACTTGGGATCAAAACTAATGGATGATTTTGGATAATGTGGTTGATTGCGTGGATTAGGATAAATTTTATTTGGATGTTTGGGTTGAATGTATGGAGGGATGATAAATGGAGTAGAGTTATATTAGGAAGATATGGGTGGTTTGGAACTAATGACAAGGGAGGACCAAGAAAGATAAGATGATAATTAGTGTTGAGGTGTAAAATTGCACTCTAGTGTAATTTCCCATAATATACCCTTACTTTAGCCTTATAACATTGACAATGTAAAAATCCACCACCTTAAACCTTTTGTCTTATGCGTTCTTTGAAATTTTCTATCAGTGGATGGAATTCCATCAAGGACACTTCCACATCGCATAAATGTTTACACACTACACAGACATCCCTAATAGATTCATAGGTCAATGGATGTTGAAGCATTATGTTTCATGGCATCTGCAAGTTATAATGTCTCCTACGAACACATACCTACCCAAAAACATCCCTTTTGCCTCCATATTCTCATTTTTGAGCTCATTCCTTCATTCCATTCTCTCTCTCTCTCTCTCTCTCGATCTATCACATTATACAATTCATTCTTGCAACTCCAATCACTTTCTCCATTTTTTCTTCTCTCCACATCACTTTCTTGCAAATTTCAAGTTGTTGGCACTACATTTTCACACATCCATCTTGCACCTTTGAATTTCTTATCCTTCCTTTTAGCTTCTCAAGCTTGCCAAAGGGAGGGTAACACTCTATTGTTGTCAATTTCATTGCATTTTCAATAATAGATATCATATAGATTGTATTTGTTTTCTATAAATTATGTCTATTTCCTTTCTTTATCATTTTCTCTCTATTTTGGTCTATTGGTTGTCTGTAGAGGTGGAAACACCAAAGCGGGGGTTTGATTGAGGCAAACTCCAAAACACAAACCCAACATTTTTTCGTCTATGTGTGTGTAGGTACTTCATTCGTGTGGAGCTTGTGGGAGACTGGACCAGCCATAAGTTGGATTTCTACTACCCCTACCCATCATTTCATTTTATCTTTCAAGTTATAGTATTCTTCTTGTTGTATTTAGTTTAATTTATGTATTCTTAGCATTTTTTCAGTTTCATTGAAACTGTTGGATTAAGGTTTTTGGGTTGTTATCACACTCTACGAGTTTCATATTGTATAATTTGTTCTTGGTCTGTACGAGACACCAAAATATCCCTAAGACTACATAGTGTCACATTGGCATCCTCTGGCCAAGAGCCAACAGTCTGTAGTCTAAGACTCCTCTGGTTTATTCACTCGACTCTTGAAATGCTCCATTCTTGTAAAACCCCAAAAACATAGATTAAATTTGTTCTTTGTTTTTCAGCCTATCCTTTAGGCTTTTTCATTAAGGTGACTGAGGGAAATTAACTCCCTTTAGACCTTGTTCATATTGGAACTTGGGAGTAGTGAATCCCCTCCTTCATAATTAGAATGCTTAGATAAGAGATAGGGGAATTAGATGAGGATAAAGGATTATTGGATGGATGATTGGATGATGGAGGAATATAATGAAGTGGTTAGATGATGTAGCTTGAAGGACTATGTTGCAAAGGAATGAGATTACCCACACTAGATGTAGTGTTAGATATGTTGATACCAATGTGGGACAAACTTCTAAATTCATGGGAAGTTGTAGAAGGATTATGGTGGAAAGAAAGTGAGCTTTGTGTTGTCCAAAGCATGCATGAATATTTTCCCCTGGTCCATGTCAAGATCAAAGGTGAAAAGAGGGGATAATTAACTGGATGTGATGGAAGGAATGTGATAGAATGAGGGATATGGAATGAGGGAGATGGGATAAAGTGGATGGAGATTCACCCCAAGTGTAGAGTGCAAGAAGATGTGGAATTACACATGATGGGTATTTTCAACGTTTTAATCATGGTACTTTTTGAAGGTATTTCCATGAGAGGTGATTTTCACCATCAAATAGATTGCTTCTCTTTAATTTTTCATTTTCTTATTATATTTTTGTTTTATTAATATTTTTTAATAATATGAATGAATGATGAGGATAAGGATATAGATAAGTAAGTTTTAAATATAGTGGATGGGTGATAGGGGATAGAGAAAGGGTGTAAGTGTCTATTTACATGGATAGCATCCCTTGAAGAAGGATAATTATGAACCATGATTATTAGAGATGTGTTGATATATGTTGGTAGAATGATGGAAAAGGAGATGAAATGGATAGAATATCCAAGGGATAAGGATTTTATGGAAAATCTTGGAGTAAAGAGATGTGATGGAGAATATATTTTGGATAATGGATGGGTTATTGGAACAATTGTGGATGAGTGGATGAGAATTTTTTTTAAACTAACATTGGCACACACCTTGAGGGGCGGTGAAGCCTTATATTAGAAGTGGGTTATGGATTTTGTGATTTATATGGGGATGTTGGGATGATGAATTTTGGGATCTAAGGACCCAAAATGGATTTAAGAGAGATGAAGGAATTAGGAGAGTCAATTTTGGGACATGTAAGGCCCCAAAATAGATTTAGAAGATGGGAAATTATTAGATGGAGGATTGGAGGAAGCTTGTGGAGTAGAATATTGGGATGTCAATTAGGGTCATGATTTTGGGTTCATTGCTTCTTTTGTTTTCTTTGGAATCTACATGGTTTTTTTCTTTCTACTTTATAGTCCTTTTTGGAATTTTGTATTTAACTTATTTTTAGATCGATGTTTTCTCCAATTGAGAATGTATTTTTGGATATGTGTGGATTTTTTTGATTTATATATTTTATATTTGGCATCCAAATTGCTTCCAATAACAATGGTATATGTGTGCAAAGATGAATGATTTAGATATATTATGGATGGGTGATGGTGGGATGATATTAGAAGAGGTTCAAGAATGTGAGACTATGTTGATCCTAATTGGGTACTTGAGGTGATGAATGAGTAGGATCTAAGGATTTAAAGATAAAGTTAAAAGGGTGTAGGATTGTGGGATGTACGGATCCAAGATGGATGGATGGGATTAAGGAATTGGTTTCAAGACATATGGGCCCAAAATAATTTTGGAGGAAGGAGTTGACTTTGGGATAATGACCCAAAACATTTTTGGATTGAGGGTATGGGGATGTTAATATTTAGATGGGGGATTTTAGTTTCGAGAGGAATACCAACATCTTGAGAATGAGCTATGTATCCAAGGCCATGATAATTTGTATTTTATTTGACATGAAAGGATTGTAAGGTTCATTACTCATGAAGTTTAGACCTTTTACATTGATAGTTCATGTTTTAATTAATTCCTTGCCAATGAGATACTTATTATTTTAAAAGAAAGATAAGAATCAATGTCAAGTGGGTAGGAAGTGGAAGGGATTATGAGTTCTTATAGGAAAATGGATTGGATGAATATGGAGGAACCAATTTGATAGGTGGTTGATTCATGGATGGGTTTGATAGGGTTGATTGGTTTTTGAGAGGATGTAGTGGATTATGATAGGGAATGGGAGGAGTGAATTGAGATTGATATGGATGGGGATCTTGGAGGGTAAGTGGAAGGGATTATTTAATCTTGATTTGAAGGGGAATTTATGGTAGCATTCTTTGGAGCAAGGAATTGGAATATATAGATTTATTTAGAAGAGATGAGGGAGGAAAGAGGTTTGATGTTAGCAATGAGTAGATGGATGGATTATAGGAGTGGTGCATGTGGGTGGGAGAAAAATATTTTTGTGTTTGAGGAATATGTATTTGAGAAATTTGGTAGACTTGGGAAATGCCTGGGATGAGCAGAAAAAGTTGGATAAGTGATATGAAAAGGTGGCACAACTTTATTTGTGTGGAGGTTTTGAGGATCATCTACTAATATTCCTTAAAGGAAATCAATATAAAATTGGTATGGAAAGGATTTGTAAGATTCAGATGGGGTAGATTGTGATGATATAGAGGATGAGGGATTGAAATAAGAACTAGACATTTCAAAGGATTATTGGATTAGTGATGGGGATAGGAATATTGGAGAGGAATTGGAGATAGGGATTTGGGATATGGATGGGATTTGAGGAGAAATTTGGATGGAGGGTTGGTTTTCCTTTCCAAAGGAAGGGAAGGATGAGCAATAGGGTATGTATTGGGATTTGATGTAGATGAGGAATGTGGGAGCTTGGTGCCAATAGTTAATAGGTACCTAACCATGGAATTTTTGTCTTGGTTGAAGAGGTAGGATAGGATGTTTTGAGAGATGGTGGATGAGGATCTCATCAAGTGGTCCATAAGACTCCCATTCATATTTAGGTTGGTCAACAAGAATAATATCATCATCATAAAAGATTGGTGGGAAGGTATAAAATTAAGACATGGTATTGGATGGGATTGAAATGGTAGAAAGTGGGTTAAAACATATTGGATGAGAATGATTTGGATTGGATGGTTAGATGAGATGGAGGATTAATTTATTAAAGCTCATATTTTGGATTTTATTAAGTTTATATTTTGGATAAGAAGGTGGTTGGAGTAGAATAAGGATATGATTATTTGGAGATCAGATTAGGAAGATGGTTGATGTAAGATTAGAAAATGTTTTTTTATTAGATTTGGGATGGGATTTGGATTATGACTTGGATTAGAATATTATGGATGGAAAAATTGTTGATTGATATTTAGATGAAATTGAGTGCAAAGTTGGTCGAATGAGACTTGAGGATTAAGATGAAGGATGAGATTTGATTTGGACTATAAGGATATTGGTGTATAGGAGAAAATTTGTACCCCTCTTAAAAATTCCCCTTTTAGACCCTCTACTCTAGAAAAATCAAACCTGATTAAGAAATTCCACATCACCTACCTTCTTTCCATCCACTTGGTGCTTGACACTTCTATCAATAGGGGAATTTATATTGAGATCACACACATGGCGTATGAATGTCTGCATGGTGTGCTACTATCCCTGATAGATTCTTTCCTCTATAATCTATGGGGACGTTACATTCCCCATTAGGGATGAAGTGTAACGCCTCTACATCAAACAACTGACTCAGGAACAACTCTTTCCCTCCCATTTTCATTTTCAAATGATCTATCTCATTTCCATTCCATCTTCTACAATCTCTTGGATAATTCTACCCACAAGCTTGAAATCTTGATTATTGCTTAGTAATTTTTTTCTCCATCAACTCCATCAAGAACGTGTAGTGCTACCATAGAAGTGATATTTTTGTCTTGCAAGATATCCTTCGTCACTATTGCGACCGTGTCGACTTTTCCAAGTTCATAGTCTTTCATTCTCCCTTCATTGGCCTTGAGTACCTCTGGGTGGAGGTGGTATTGCTTCACTATCTTTCTTTCATTATGGTTTGATAGAGTAACATTGTGTTTTTCATGGTGTTTTATATTCTCCTTTCCAACATTTCTTTTATCATTTTTCTATTTCTCTTCATCTATTTGGCTATACGTGGTGGTGGAAACACCAAATCAGGGTTTGACTGAGGCAAACCCCTATATAGCCCCAACATTTTTCCTCTCTTGGATGTGTGTAGGTATGCTCTTGTGTGGAACTTGCCGGCGAATTGGACTCTTAGTGAATTGATATTTGTCTCCTTTTTTTTGTCATCTCCTTTATCATTTTTATAGTTATTTCTTGTATTTTTCCATTTATCATTTTGTATAGTATGTTAAGCTTCATGGGCTAGACTATCAGTAGGTTTTTGTACTTTGTACTGTGCTTTTACACTTTCTAGTCATATGGATGGCAACCCCCCAAAGAGATGCTAGTTTGTCACATTGGCATCCCTGACCTACGTTGCTATCCTCGGGTAGAGAGCTACTTGAGGTATAGTTCAGGTTCCAAAAAATGACTTATTTATCCCCATCCAAACATTCAAATTAGTAGAGTGACAAAAGCACTTGACAATGCTCTTCATTCTCTATCCTTGACCTAAAATTCTTATCCAACTTGAGGTATTTTAGGGTAGCCCTCTGCTCTTGGCTCTCCATGACCTGGAGCCTTGGTGTGGTTGGTCCCCCTAATCTACATTTTGGTGAACTTGATGTGAACTATTTTGGTTTCATTTAGCAGTGCTAAAAGTTCCTTTCCTCATATCCTAGGAGAATTGTTTGTGTGAGATTTGTGGGGTGTTTTACTTTGAAACCTAGCCTATGACCCCTAGTTGCATAGTTGGAATGTTCCATAATCATTGCGGAATGAAACCTTTGTTGGGTCACTGTCTAGTTCCAAAACTTTGGGGGCTCTGTGAAAGTTCCATCTAGTATACATGATGGCCTCCTTTTTACATCTACCCATCCCATCTACACAACCTATGAGTAGCTCCCATGATATAACTTTCAGCTTGTAGGACTTGTCAATGAACTATAATAGAGAGCCATCTCCCTTATACATCCTTGCATGAATCAATGGAAAAATTGTAATAGGTGTTCTTGTTGACCCAATGTGTCAGGTGAATGTCATTATTGAGGAGATTATGTTGATTAAATTTTTGCATTGATATGGGTATGATGAATCCAAGAGTACCATCTATACACACAATAGGCTTTTTGTACCTCCCATTGGCTGCATCATCTTGTCCATCTTAGTTGGACCTAAATCAGTAAAATTACTCTTTGACATAATCTTGAGGTCTGAGCTCTTCACAATAAAATTAGGTATACCCTGGTTGGTCACTATGAATGCAATTCCCTTGGTAGTGCATAAGTGTTTGAAATTCATCAGTGAATGTACAATGCATGTGGTCCATGATACCAGCTATAAACCATCAATTGTGCATGGTGGCTACTCGTTGGATCACTTCTGGCATGCCCTCATACATTCACTTCCTCCTAGGATGGATCTCTTACACTAGACCTATGTAAAGTACAAGAGTGGGGGCATAACACCTAAAGTGATATACCCTCCTTCTCCCTATGCCATCTCACATAGGGCTTGCCTAAAGGTTGATAGTGATGTTTCCTTTGATCAAAAAAGAGATAAGAAAAAATGTTCTCAACACTCTTTTTCTTCTTCTTTTTTTGTTGTCTTTCCTATTGCTTCCTCTCACTCTGCTGTAGCTTCAACGGATTCTGCTCCTAGGTGCTTTCTAGAGAATTTGATGGTGCTCTCTTGGTGAAAGCCCAGACGTCCAACATTTGAACTTCTCATTCTACCCATAATGCCTAAGCCCGTTCGGTATGGTAAGGGAAAGGGTCCCCATGGGGAGTCCTCTATGTCTCGGCCTCCACAACCTCCCACCACTCTTGCCCCTAAGCCAGTGAATGGGAAGGTACCCACCACTAAGGCAATAAAGCCGACTTGCCCCGCTATTGTCCCAACCTCTTCTCATCCTCTCCCTCTTGTTCCCATCTAGGAGTCTCTCCCTCTACTAGAAACGGCTATGATGGACACTCTATAGAGGAAGGAGGGGGAGTCAACAGTTTCTACTTTGACACCTTCTACTACATCTTCCTCTCTCACCTCCTCTACTTTAGTTCCATTACCTTTTGTTCTGCTTCTAAATCCTACTATGATCATAAACAACCCTAACCCAAAGAGGGTGCAGGTATTTATTTCTCCTTCGGTCAAGCCACCTCTCCTGATGTCCCTCTTGAACATCCCACCATTTTCAAAGATTTTGGACATGCCAAATACCTCGGTGGTGTCCACCATGGTTTTATCCTCCTCCTCCACACCTTTTTCCTTGTCCATAGGGGATCTCACATCCTCTAATAGAAAAAAGACAAAGGATGAACCTACTAGCAATGTGGGGACTCGTAAGAGAGGTTCACCTTCTTAAGAGGGTGGTTTTGCATTAGCATGTGCCATCCTAGTGACAGATGAATTTCTAGCATCCCCAAAGTTTTTTACTGCTCCCGAGCCTCTCAGTGAGCCTAGCAATGAATGTCAAGTGTCACCTCCCTTGCACATTGAGTTAACACATGACACTCCTATAAAATGCATGTTTGATTCTTTGGATGAGGTATCGAGCTTTTTGTGATCTTCGTGATGTTGTTGAATTTTACCCTATAGGAACTAAGCAAAGAAGACCTCAAGGGGTATCCTTCCTTATCTCTTGTTGTGGGGGGGTCAGAGGGTTCAACCCTTGATATTCTACCCTTGTAGGCTCATCCACCTTCCCCCTACAATGATCTAGATTGGGAAGTCGACAACCTCTTGGTTGATGAGGACTAGGGGGTGCTTCTTCTTTATCTATAGAGTACATTGTGTGTGTATGTTTGTGTTCCCCCATTCTTGTGTTATATGTTCTTGGATGACCCTTGTCACCCTTGTAGGTTCTTCAATAGAGAGATTTTTATGTCTTGTACAATTTCCTCTATTTGTTGCATCATTCTTCCTTTATTATGTTTATTGATTTTTGACAATCGGTAACGATGCAAAGTGTTGGGGTAATTTAGGTCTCCCTTCCATGTTGAACCAATTTTTTATTTTTATTTTGTCTTCTCGTACATTCTTCATATGGTATGATACAGTAGGGGGTGGATGACAGTTCATTAATATACTATTATTATACTTATCTATATTTATGAGCAGCTCTAACCTTGAAATATCATATTTCCTCTATGTCTCTTGTTCGTAATGTTATTCTCTCTTTTTTCATTTTTTGTCCTCTTATCTTTCATTCTTGCTTTGTGATGTTGTGGTGCTCATGTGTTGTCCCTCACGTGTGCGACAACATTACCACAATTACATCTCACTATGTTTTGTAGGCCATAACATCACTTTTTTATTCTTGTTTTCCTCTCCTTAGGATGTCACATGCCTCTGTATTAACACACACCATCCTAAGGGGGGAATATCATGTCACTTAGATTTTCATAAAATGTATTCGGTGGCCAATAAATCTTTTCTTGAAAATCCTTTCAAAACATTTTAAAAAAATTGTATTCCTCAACAAGGACCCCTAGCAGAATAATTTTCTTTCATTATGGGTTCGCAAAGAAAGAATTTGGAAAACCTCCTTCGAGGAGGGAGTACCTTCTCCTTTAGGTGAAGCCCAACCTTCCCCTTGTGAGGGTACTTTATTACTTTCAAATTCCTTGATGAAGTGAACATCTTTCAAAAGGATTCCTTGATGTTGAATTGATTTGCAAAAAATATTCTCACTTTAAAACTAAGCATCCCTTGAGTGGGCCCCTTTTCTTTTGAATGGTTCTTGAGGGACCCCTTTAAAACCTTCTCCTTCAATTTTTCGACTGTCTACGTGAATTTCTTCCTGCGTGGCTATTTTTTGATAACTAACATGTTTTATTTGTTGATTAACATGTTACTTTGTAGGCATTCTTGTGAAGCCGCTTTCTAATCCAACTTTGTGGATTCCCCTTACATCAGGCTTCCTTCAGGAGAGATTACCTAGGACTCACCTTCTTTGCAGGTTTGAGGGCCTATAAAGTGCTTGCATCATGCAGGATTTTTCCATCATTGGTTTGTGGGCCTTCGGTGCACTTTGATAAACTCTATAGCTCTAATGATCTACAGAGTCCTTTGTTCGAACCTCCTCAGGAGAGAGTAATTGTGTAGTTAATTTCCTACCCTATGCCTTTAAGTTCACTAGATTGTGGTCTGATCCCTTGATGGTTCAAGTATACATTCCTAAAATCTTCAATCTACTTTACCGAACATTTTTTGACACACATGCTCGCTAAAGTGGGGATAAAATGTATAGGAGTGAATTTGCACCCCTCTCACAAATTCCCCTTTTACACCCTCTACTTTAGAAAAATCAAACCTAACTAAGAAATTCCACTTCACCTACCTGCTTTCCATCCACTTGGTGCTTGTCTCTTGTGTCGGTGGGGTAATTTATGTTGAGGTCATGCACATAGTGTGTAGACATCTACACGGTGTGCTACCATCCCTAAAATATTCCTACCTCTAAAATCTATAGGGATGTTACGTTCCCAATTAAGGATGAAGTGTAACACCTCTACGTCAACTAACCAACTCAAGAACAACTCTTTCCCTCCCATTTTCATCTTCAAATACATCTCTCATTTTCATTCCATTTTCTACAATCTCTTGGACAATTCTACCCACAAGCTTGAATTCTTAAGCATTTCTTAGCAATTTTATGCACCATCAAATCCATCAAGAACGTGTTGTGCTACCATATAATTTGTTATCTTGGTATCTTATGATACCTCCTTCATCACCATTGTGACCATGTTGACTTTGTCAAGTTTGTAGTCTTGCATTCTCCCTTCATTAGCCTTGAGTGCCTTTGGGTGGAGGTGGTATTTCTTCACTATCCTTCTTTAGTTGTGGTTTGATAGAGTAGCATTGTTTTTTTCGTAGTGTTCAATACTCTCCTTTCCAACATTTCCATTATCATGTTTTTATTTCTCTTCATCTATCTAGCTATCCATGGAGGTGGAAACACCAAAGTGTAGGTTTGACTGAGCAAACCCCTATACAGCCCCAACATTTTTCCTCTCTTTGCTACATTTAGGTACATTCTCGTGTGGAGATTGTTGGGGAACTAAACTCTTAGTGAGTTGATATTCATCTCCTTCATTTTTGTCATCTCCTTTATTATTTTTATAGTTATTTCTTGTATTTTTTCATTTATCATTATGTATAGTATGTAAAGCTTCATTGGCTATACTGTCAGTAGGTTTTTGTACTATGCACTATGATTTTACACTTTCTAACCGTATGGACGCTAGCGGCCTAGAGAGACTCCAACATGTTGTGCTATTGTCCTTGACCCACACTATTGTCCTTGAGCAAAGAGCTACTTGAGGTATGGTTTGGGTTCCATAAATTGGCTCATTTAACCCCATCCAAACATTTAGATTAGTAGAGTGATAGAAGCACTTGAGAGTGCTCTTCATTCTTTATCCTTGACCTAAAATGCTTATCCAACTTGAGGTAGTTTAGGGCAGCCCTCCACTCTCATATCTCCATGACCTAGAGCCTTGGTGTGGTTGGTCCCCCTACTCTTCAATTGGTTAGATTAGGATGTGGATGAATGGATAAGAAGGAAGGATGAAAATGTAAATAGATAATCTAGGATTTGGTTGGGATGAAATTTGGATTACAGGAATATTTACAAAAGTGTCAAATTGTAAAAGCTTAAAAATGTGAAAGTGCTAATCCACAAGGTGGTGGCACTAAACTAGAAGGATGAAGAGAAAGTTGGATTTTCCTTAAATCTAAAATAATATACAAAACCTTAACTTCTAATCAAGACCTTACCAAATATATTAATAGATTTTGGGATCTTAATCTCCAAGAGGCATCATAGACAAAAATGTTTAAGTTGTTGTGGTGTAATATTATTGAGACAAAGATTGCTTGTTCTAAATAGTTATTTATGTTGTAAAAAATACCCTTTAAGTTGACCAATTCAAGGTTGAACATTTGTGAAGTTTTTAAAAAGCCTGAGAGCATTAGGCCTATTTTTTTGAATGCTTATTTCCAAAAGAAATCCAAAAAAAAATTCTAAAATATCTTATGGGTTGGGGGATAATGGTAACATTAAAGGGCAATAGATACTATTTAGTTTTGTGGAAAATTTAAGTAATTCTTATAATTTTTTTGGCTTGTATTGTTATATAGTAATTTATGGGAAATCTAGAAGGCTAGAAAGGAGGATTTTTTAAGTAGAGAGTGTTGGAACCACAAGGGTAGACAACTGAGAGGGGGGGTGAATCATTTATCACAGAATTTTAAAATTATTTAAACTTATTAACCTTTATCTCAGATCTTCTTTTTAACAGTGAAAGCATGAATCAACAACACATCAAAAATACACACAACACCAATATTTTTTGTCTGGAAACCCTGTTAGGGGAAAAACCATGGTGGAGGTTAATAGACAAGTTATACCTTGTTAAAAGTATAAGAAAAATGAATAAACAATGCACATGCATTCAGGCACACTACCTAGAGCTCACTGCTCAAAGGAAGACGCATTGTCTTACATAAATCATTTCATATTAAATCCATCTGAAGAAATTGAACTAAGAAAGTAGCATCTGCTAATGCCTAAGTATAGTTTTGGTTAAGCACATGAACACTTCTTCACTCTCTTTCACTCTTCTTCATACTCTACTCTGATTTCAAATGATCTAAACCTTATTCACACATAGAACATACACACTTCTCACCTTATACTTCTCAAATGAGAAAAAAATTTCTTATATATATCCGCAACAAGAAATTACATTGCTTCATGATGGCTTCAAAAAAATAATAGAATGAATGTAAACTGTTGGACCAAAAAAATAAAGATTATCAATGCTCATCCACCAAGGTCAGCCACAACATATTAGAGACCTAAAAAAAATTCCTTAAACATGAAACACCGTCAATTAATCTTCCTCGAAGAGCCACAACACGCTACAAGCACTCTATCGGCCATGGACATGAAAAAAATGAACACATAAGAGAAAGTCTCAAATCGTGAGCATAATGATCAATACGGACATGTAACATAGATAAAACATGATATACAAACATCCATAATCACTTCAGATTGCCAACAAAAAATTATCTTCTTCAGTGAACATGATTTCCAGTAATAGGATAACTATCAGAACATAGAACTTTATAACTTGCACAAATCTTCATGCGCATCTCTAAAACTTACGGAGTAGGAATTTCATACATAGGAAAACAAACCCTTTAATATGAAACTTCTCATCATCAACATACTGAACTTCCTAACAAACTGATCTTCACTGTTTCACAAACAACCTGTAACATATTTTATTTCAATTTTCTCAATATCCTCGACATATACAGTCTTAAAGACATTAATGCTAATAGTGTTGGCATCAATGAAAACCACATATCAGCAATACAACCACAACATCCAACAATCTCCCCCTTTGGAATTTATGGCAGCCCATGATGTGAAAAATGCACCATCAACGTAACTAACTCTTCTTCCAACAATCTCCTCTTTTCACATTGCTCTTCTCATACTGTTCTTCTCCCCCTTAGTTTTTCACATTACTCTTCTTCCCCATAATTTTTCACATTAATCTTCTCCCCCTTTGACATCAATGGCAAAGGTGTACAAGTTCTAAACCACATATCTGAATCATCTGGCTACTCCCCTTGAGTAGCACCCACCACAACATCAATCTGAATCAAAATATGACTATGAATGTACAAATTGATGCAAAGACTATGCATCTTAGTTCTGATTAGGAGGGGTAATCACCCCTTACTTCTCTTTGAGATACTCAAAATTATTCTTAGGAAAAGGCTTAGTAAATATGTTTGTAATATGTTCCTTAGTAGGCACATACTCTAGTCTGACTTCCTTATCACTCACTTTATGTCTCAAAAAGTGGTACTTGATAGATATATGTTTGGTCTTTGAATGCAGTATCATATTCTTAGAAATGTTTATAGCACTTGAATTATCATAAAATATGGCAATAGGTTCATCTTACACAACTATGATATCTTTCAACATCTGCTTCATCCAAAATACTTGAGTACAATTGTTTTCAACAACAATGTATTTTTCCTGTGCAGTAGATAAAGAAATGACATTTTTCTTTTTACTGAACCATGAAATCAACTTTCTCCCCAAGAAAAATGCGCCACCACTAGTAATTTTCCTATCATTTACATCTCCTACCCAATCAACATAAGTAAAGGCACCTAAAGTAAGATCATCATCTTTTGGACACCATAGGCCAAAATCAACTATTCCTTTCAAGTATCTGAAAATCCTCTTCACAATAGTCACATGAGATTCCTTAGGATCGACTTGAAATCTAGCAACAATGCATACATCATTCATGATGTTAGGTCTAGTTTGAGTCAAATAAATAAATCCACCAATCATTGATCTGTATCTAGTATGATTTTCCTTCGAAGAATCATAATTTTGAGTTAACCTGAATCCGGTCACCATGGGTGTATCAACTTTCTTTGAATATCCCATACCAAATTTATTTAGCAATTCCTTCACATACTTGGACTGAGATATAAAGATTGCTTTATCTATTTGAGTAATTTATAGTCCCAAAAAGAATTTCAGTTCTCCAATCATTAAAATCTCAAACTCATTCTACATCTCATTAGAAAACTTCATGCACAAACCATCATATCCTCCAAAAATGATATCATCAACAAATACTTCCACAAACAAATCTTTATCATCATCAATTTTGAAATACAAATTACTATCAACAGTACCTTTGTTAAATCCAACCTTCAACAAGTATTTATCCAGTCTTGCATACCAAGCTTTAGGGGATTTTTTGAGTCCATACAATGCTTTCTTCAACTGACAAACCATGTCTCCCTGATCAATCAATTGAAATCCATCAGGTTGCTCAATATATACCTCTTCTTCCAGTTCACCATTTAGAAATATGGATTTGACATCCATCTGATAAAATTTGTAGTTTTGTAAGCAACATAAGCAAGAAACAATCTCACAGCTTCAATTCTAGCAACAAGAGAAAAAATTTCTTCAAATTCAATTCCTTCCATATGAGAGTATCCTTTGCACACCAATCTTGCTTTGTTTTTGATAACTTCACCTTGTTCATTCAGCTTGTTTCTAAAAACCCATTTAGTTCCAATTGCATTTTTGTCTTTAGGTCTAGGAACAAGAATCCATGTATTATTCTTTTCAATTTTCTATAGTTCTTCTTTCATTGCTTCAATCCAATGTTCATCTTTGCATGCTTCATTGACATTACTTGGCTCAGTCTTTGAAATTAAACAAAATTCTTCTACAATTCTTCTCCTAGTTTGGACACCTTTATTCTTATCTCCTATAATCTGATTTCTTGAATGATTTAATCTCACATACCTTGGAGTCTTAGGTTTTTCTTGAATTTCATGCTCTTTTGATCTCTCTTTTGTGCTTTCACTAGTCTCTCCTTCTTCTTGATCTTCTTGATTCACCAGAACAATCTGAACCTGATTTGAAGTTTGACTCTTGTTTGTACTATCATTCTGATCATCAAAATCATATCCACAAGTTTTGGAGGGTCTAGTAATGTTTTCATCAACCTTAAAATTTTCACTTTCAACCATTTTCTTAAATCTCTTGTAGCATTGGTAGGCTTTTCTCTTAGTAGAATAACCAAGAAATATTCCTTCATCACTTCTAGCATCAAACTTTCCTATATCTTCATCTCTCCTAATATAGCATTTGCTCCCAAATATTTTGAATTATTTAATAGTAGGCTTATGACCAAACAATAGCTCAAAAGGAGTCTTACAAGTATTACCTTTGATTTGTACCCGGTTATGGATATAAAATATAGTACTTACAACTTCTCTCCAATAAACATGAGGGGAATTTCCTTCCAACATCATGGTTCTAGTGGCACTAGAATTGTCATGTTCTTCCTTTCCAAAACTCCATTTTGTTGAGGGGTCCGCAGTGTAGATAGCTGTCTCTTTAACCTATGTTCTTCATAAAAATAATTAAACTCACCAGAAGTGAATTCACCACCTCTATCTGATCTTAGACACTTAATCTTCAAACCTGTCTTTATCTCAACCATAGCTTTAAAGATCTTGAACTTTTCTAGAGCTTTATATTTCCCCCTTAAGAAAGTAACCCACATCATCCTAGAGTAATCATCAATAAGCAACATGAAATACCTGTAACCTTGCAGAATTCTAATTCTAGCAGGACCACACAAGCCAGTATGCACAAGCTCCAACAATTCATTTGAACAATGTTGTTTGCTATGAAATAAAATTCTAGTTTTTTTTCCCAACTGACATTCCTTGCATATGACACTAGTAGGCTTCACCAACTTAGGAAGATCTCTCATAGCCTGTGAGACACTTATCTTGATAATATTGTCAAAGTTTACAAGACACATTCTTCGATGCCACAACCAACTCTCATCAACTTGATCAATCAAAAAACTTTTACTACCAACATTCAAATGAAAGATGTTACCTCTTGTTTTTGTACCAGAAGCAATCACATTTCTAGAACTTCCATGTATGCTACACTTTACATCTTTGAATTGAAGATTGTATCCCTTATCAACCATTTTTCCAACACTCAGAAGATTATGATTCAAACCTTCAACATAAAGAACATCATCAATATTATGCTTACCATCAAATGAAATGCATCCTCTTCCATGGATTATACCACCATTGTTATCACCAAATCTTACAACACCTCCATCATACTTTTCCAGGCTTACAATTTTTTTTTTATCACTTATCATGTGATGTGAACATCCATTGTCAATTACCCATTCATCTTTTTCTTCAACTTGAGCACCTAGGGCTTTCTCCATTTTTGTACAACTAGCAGATTCAGTAGACACAGGATTATTTTCCTTGATAGAAATAAACGCAAACTCATCTTCACTTGCATTCCCTTTGTCAAATTCATCATCTGTCACACCTTCATCAGCAGCATAATAACACTTCTTTTGAAATTTAGGCTTGTAAGGTCTTGGCTTAGAAACTCTTTCTGGACACCTTAAAGCAAAATGACCTATCTTATTGCTAGAAAAACATTTTAAAAGAAACTTTCCTTTATACTTACCTTATCCTCTGGCTTCCCTTTTGACAATAAGTGCTTCAAGCCCATTTAGTTCTCTTTCTTCTTCTTTAATCTATCTCATTTATTCCTCATACATGAAAATCTTTCTAGAAGAACTTTCACCCAAATCATATCTCTGCTTGTCTCTCCCGGAAGTAGTAGCTTTAAAAGAAGACTTTGTCTTAGGAAGGGCATCACTGAATTCACTCAACTCAAAAGCAGTAAGTTTATTGACCAATATATATTTGGTTACATTTACCATAGTTTGAAGCTCTTCAATGGCTGCAACTCTAGTTTTGTATGCATCAGACAAAGATCTAAGCACTTTAGCAACAATCTTTGATTCATCCACCTATCCACTAGCACATCTGATACCACACACAAGTTCATTTGCTCTTTCCATGTAAGTAGCAATATTCTCATCATTACCCATCTTCAACAATTCATATTTTCCTTTAAGACATTATAGCTTGGCCATCTTCACATTAGCATCACCTTCATATAAAGTTTCCAACTTTTTCCAATCTCATAAGCAGTTTTCAGATCCATAACATTTGTTATCTCAGTATCAGTCAAAGCACTCAACAATGCTTCCTTAGCTCTAATATTATATTCAGCGCCCCTAATCTCAACAATAGTAGTAGGGAAATTCTGAGGAATAACATACCTATGACATGTAATGTTCCAATAGGATTAACCAATGCATTTCAAATGACACTCCATTCTAGCCTTCGACTCAGTGTAGTTTGTTCCATCAAATTTCAGACTATCCTTCTTGTATGTCATTGTTTCGGATCACCTCAAGCTATTAAAATTCTTCCAAGGAACCTGCTCTGATACCAATTGTTAGCAACACAAGGGTAGACAATTGAGGGGGCAGGGGGGTTGAATTAGTTGTCATAGAATTTCAAACTTATTTAAACTTATTAACCTTTTATCTCAAATCTGATTATTAACAATGAAAGCATGAGTCAACAACACATCAATTGAAAAATACACACAACTGTTGGTGCAATTAATTATTTAATTACACTTTATTGGGTTTGATTAGGTAATAATTAGCTTACTTAATTAATATTTAATTAGTTGAGTTAATTTTAGTTCAAAATTAGGTTTTACCTTTAGGGTTATGCATACATTGCTTTTATAAAGCAATTTATCTCTTGTAATTTCTTAATTCCTGAATACAATTCATTTGCACATCTTCATGCAAATTGCTTTACTTTTTTTATTTTTCTCTTGTGGAAGGTATTTTTTCATTTGCATGTCTGATCTTGGTTTCTAACATGGTATCAAAACCTTGATTTGTAGCCCCTTCTCAGTTTTTGGAGAAATTCATTACATAGCATGTTCGGGGTTCCTTGAGGGTTTCATGCCTTGATCTTATTTTTGAAGCGTTTTGGATCAGTTTGGACATTTCCATTGGATTTAGAGCATTGGAAAAAGTCAGGATTGGTTTTTTTTTCATTGGTTTTCATCTCTGTTTATCAAATATGTGAGGGTTTGAAGCTACAACAGTTTTTTGCTAGATTAGAGGGTTTTTCCACCATTTTTTAATAAATCTAGACCTTGATCTCTCAAATGGTGCAAGCTAGTACAAAAAAGACTTCATGGGTGCACTCAAAAGGCCCCAAAACCCCTATTTTCATATAAAATATGATAGGGTTTTCAAAAAATTGATTTTTTCATGTTTTTGGAGATTTTTAAAAACACCGCGAAAAAAATCCATGATTGTACGGATCCGTATGGATGCCTCAAGGCGATTTTCGTGCCATATTTTTTGGTGCCCTAAGTATTTTTATCTGCCTCAATTTTTGTGCCCTCTCGATTTATGTGCTGCCTCAGTTTTTGTGCCATGAAAGTACAAATAAATATTTTATTAATTTTTTAATCTTTAAATTAATAAAATACTTGGTTTAAAGCCAAAATGAGCATTTTTAGTAAAATGGTTGTATCTTGAGCATACGGAGTCCATTTTTTGAAAACGAGATACCATTGGAAAGATACTTTCGAGCCTGATCCAGTAGTGGAAGTTTTTTTTCCATATTTTTCTTTAGATTTATTTTGCAGACCTTTGAAGTCAGATGAAGCAATTTTCACTTCAAAGGGCATAAATTTTACCTTAGTTACTAGTTTTTCGTGATTCAAGCGGCATGAAAAACTTGATTTAGTCCTCTACTATAACACCCCACCATGCAACCCTAGAGGAAGTTGCATTTAACTACTTGAACAAAATACTTTTTTTTTTTTTTTTAAAGTATAATTAATAAGCAAGTTTGCTAACTAATGCCAACAACCTCTAAGGTTACGAGACATAGGTTATAGAACCTCAACAAAAAACATGATTTAAACCATGACATTGAATTAATTAATAATTTAATCACATGCATTCCAATAAGATAATTACATCATCACAAGAGATAACTTTCAATTAAATTTATCCAAATTAAATAATAAGATTACAACACTCATTCCCCAAATGAGGCAAGACCAATAACATAAGATTACAATTACAACTTCCACCTTGATAACAACTGAGGGGTAAAATATTACAAGAAAAACATAAATGAAATAAAGAAGAACTGATATTGAAACCCATGAGCTCTCCAATTGGAAGTCTCGTCCACATGAACATGAAGAAAGATTTCAATGGATTTAGGTGCATGCCACCCAACCAAGTGGAACCCAAAGGCCCACCCCCTGTGCTAGGAGATAGTAACCAAGAATCCTAGCCGAGATCATCTACCTCTAGACACAGGCTAACATAAACTGAACCAAACTGAAACAACCAAACACGTGAACCTCACAGGTACAACACCACAAGGTACAACTCTACAAGGTCACATTGCTTCCATAAATAAAGTGGAACAAGTATGTTAAGATAACCATACACATAATAATCGAGTACCAACTATGGTCACATCAAGTATGTTAAGGAAACCATACCCATAAATAAAACTGACTGTTGTCCTATACAGAGTGTCATCACACAGTTCATCATGGGTTATCCTTGGGATTCTTCCTAGGCTCCGACCCCCACAAGAAAAGGTTATCTTGGCAACCTTTACCAAATCTCGGCCCCCATACTCACTCATGTGGAGCCAAATACCTTTCGTACTGACAAGATAGATGACCTTGCCATTCCAAGCCTTCCCACACATCCCAAACCTAACCAAGCACTTGGGTCCATGAGTGAGGCATTAATATCTTGATTAGTGAGAAGTTAGTCCTAAGCTTCTAAGTATTGTTTTAGTTATCAGTTGATTAAATCACTTCCGAAGGTTATCTTGGATACCTCTTTGGGCTCTGGCCCCTACGGAAGCCACACTTCTACTTGACAACACACACACACCAACCAAACATTAATGGTACCAAGGTGCAACAAACAAGACATCACGACCTCTCCTTTCTCAGGAGGCGACACAAACTGAAATGCACTCCAACACTGGAGGCAACAAACCACATAACAAGGTCACTCCATACGAGGAGACATAGATCCCATAATCCACTCCTAAACCAAGGAGGTACAAATGTCCCCGTTCGTGAAAACTAGGTACTAACATCGACATAACCTCATGCTCTACCCAAGAGAATTCACAATAGGTTGACGAACACAAAATGTCAACCCACATAATCAACAGATCATCTGGAAGACTTACCAATTTACAACACATTTAACCCACTTCCCTAACCCTGAGCATGAAAGACATAATCACTGAAGGAAAATGGAAGAACTACTTTTGGATATTTTAAATCCATTTTCCACATAATCATTCCATAATTTATTGCATTAAATACACTGAATTAAAGTATGTCTTTTCTAGACAAGGGAGAAATTACAAACTCAATCCTTACTTCCTTACTGGCATTTAAATAATAATAAAATAACTATTTATTCCCCTAAATCAAAATACGTTGATTTAAAATAAATGTTGTTTCCTCATTTCAATATAGCCATTTTAAACAACTGTTAAGCTTGACTTGAAAAAACATATTATTTTAAAGTCAACTATTTTCCTTTTAAAAATAATGCTTTAAAAACAATAAAACAATAATTTAATCTATGATATTATATTCTCCATTTGCTCAACTTAATTTAAATCATGCCATCAAATAAAAAAAAACATTTTATTAACCTACTAATGCACATAATAAATACATATTTATAACTAATATTATAATATTATATAATATAATATTATAATATAATATTATAATATTATTATATATTATTAAACCATAATATATATAATAATATTTAATATTATCAATTATAATAATAAAAGAATATTAAAAAAAATATATTTTAATGACTTTTTAAAAACAAACCCCATGCGTTTTGTTGGGGCGTGCACCACATTTGTTTCTTTTTCCGGCCACAGTTTACCCTTCAGTCGTGGTTTTCTCTAACAACAGCTGCGGAAATGGTAGGTGGTGGCTTTTAACGAGCCGACCACCACCATTGGTGGCATGGCTGTGCTTAGTATAGTCAGCCACCACCAGAGGCAACAACGGTTGTGTTAACAACAGCCGCGGGCGGAAGGAGGTGGCGGTGGGCGAAGCAGCGGAGGAGGTGGGGAGCGCTGTGGATAGGAGGAGGTGGCGAGCGTTGCAGACGAGAGGAGGTGGGGGTCATGCTGGGCATGGCTCCCTCCACCCGCCTCCATGGGAGGTGCGGTGGGGTTGAGCCCCCAGCCCCCAACCAAGTTTTTTTTTTTAATTTTAAAACCAAAACCACATTTTGGAAATCTGCGCCTCTTCCCAGGGGCATATCTTTTTAAAAAAATTTAAACAACATAACCCCCTCCAAAGGATGAAATTTTAAATAAATAACACATTTATAAATATATAAATATATATATATATATATATATATATATATATATATATATATATATATATATATATATATATATCAATACACATATATATATATATATATATATATATATATATATATATATATATATATATATATATATATTATGATTCCAACATCCTCATGGAAGAAATAAATTGAGGAAAAGAAACTGAAATATTTATTTACAGCCAAGAACACCATTCTATTTTCTTGAATTTTCCAACATAATAATCAACAACAAAACATATACAATTTAAAACACTCAAAACAACCAATTTCTAACACAAGAACCTGATTCCTTGAGTTTGTGAGGAGATCCAGGTGGTGTTCAGCTTCCTACTTCAGCTCCACCGAATTTCCCAACTCCAATCCAAAACCCACAAAATTGAAATATTCTTCCTCTTATTTTCAAACTTTTCCAAAATTCCATGATCCGAAATTGAGAAACAAAATTCAACCATAAGGATAAAACCCTAAAATTTCAACAACCACCCTCATAAATTCTTCAAAACAGAAAAATAGAAAAATATCTAATTTCTTTAATTTTTGAATTCAAACTTCCAATTTTGACTTTAATTCATTTTTCAATTTTTCAATTCCAAATTTCACAAATTGACTTTGATGCATTTTCTTATTTTCAATTTCAACAAATAACACATTAACTTCAACATAAATAAATAAAATTCTTTAAATAAATAAAATTCTTTCAACATCATAAATTTAATTAATTAATAAATAGATTTAATCAATGATTAATTTATTTATTAGTTAAATTAAATTAATAATAAAATCAATTACATTTCAACATAATCTCATAACAAATTAAACCACAACTTAAATACCTTAAGCCATTCAATTATCCGTTTTCTAACTTGCAATTAAATAATGAAGAGAGGGCACGATAATCAAAACAACACAACCCGACAAACAACTGACGACATACAAGGTCTAGGGTGACGACTTTGCACGAAAAACCTAGCTACCATCTCCCAATCGAATACCGTTGGGTATTGAACACACTCCAACCTATGAAACCAGGTGGAGTCGATGTCCTGTACCTGTCAACCTGTAATTCAAGTAAACAACAAAATATAATATGAACAACATAAAATACACACCGTGAAGAGAAAATCATGGGATCGTAGGGCACTCACAAGCGAGTGATACGATACCATCCCCTTCACCAATACACTGCAAATAACTAACAAATCTAACATACTATTATAAACCAAAGCATAAACATCTTTAATTCAAATAACCCCTATGCTAATCCAAAGCATGGAATAAAGATAACATCAAAATAACTAGGAACTCATCAAAGCAACATACCCACACAAGGACACACTATCCAACCAGAAGGAAAAATGGAGGGGTATTACATCCTCCCCCCCTAGGGTTAGGCTTACTCCTAGAAGCCTACAAACATGTAGGGATATAACTCCCTCACACATAATGCACCAAATCAAAACCTCATCTACACACCAAGGTATTAAGTGAGGTACACAACTCAAAACCCACACAACTAAAAGCCTAATGGCTCCATCATAATCCCATAGCACCCAGTGTTTAAACCTAGGCTCTAATACCATGTGTAACGCCCCACCACGCAACCCTAGAGGAAGTTGCATTTAACTACTTAAACAAAATAATTTTTTATTTTTTTAAAAGTATAATTAATAAGCAAGTTCGCTAACTAATGCCAACAACCTCTAAGGTTACGAGACAAAGGTTATATAGAACCTCAACAAAAAACATGATTTAAACCATGACATTGAATTAATTAATAATTTAATCACATACATTCCAATAAGATAATTACATCATCACAAGAGATAACGTTCAATTCAATTTATCCAAATTAAATAATAAGATTACAACACTCATTCCCTGAATGAGGCAAGACCAATAACATAAGATTGCAATTACAACTTCCACCTTGATAACAACTGAGGGGTAAAATATTACAAGAACAACATAAATGAAATAAAGTAGAACTGATACTGAAACCCATGAGCTATCCAACTGGAATTCTCGTCCACATGAACATGAAGAAAGAACCCAATGGATTTAGGTGCACGCCACCCAACCAAGTGGAACCCAAAGGCCCACCACCCGTGCTAGGAGATAGTAACCAGGAATCCTAGCCAAGACCATCTACCTCTAGACACAGGCTAACATAAACTGAACCAAACTGAAACAACTAAACACATGAACCTCACAGATAGAACACCACAAGGCACAACTCTACAAGGTCACATTGCTTCCATAAATAAAGCAGAACAAGTATGTTAAGATAACCATACACATAATAATCAAATACCAACTATGGTCACATCAGGTATGTTAAGGAAACCATACCCATAAAACAAAACCGATTGTTGTCCTAGACAGAGTGTCATCACACAGTTCGTCATGGGTTATCCTTGGGATTCTTCCTAGGCTCTGGCCCCCACAAGAAAAGGTTATCTTGGTGACCTTTACCGAATCCTGGGCCCCATACTCACTCATGCGGAGCCAAATACCTTTCGTATTGAAAAGATAGATGACCTTGCCATTTCAAGCCTAACCGAGCACTTGGGTCCATGAGTGAGGCATTAATATCTTGATTAGTGAGAAGTTAGTCCTAAACTTCTAAGTATTGTTTTAGTTCACTTGATTAAATCACTTCCGAAGGTTATCCTGGATACCTCTTTGGGCTCTGGCCCCTACGGAAGCCACTCTTCTACTTGACAACACACACACACCAACCAAACATCAATGGTACCAAGGTGCAACAAACAAGACATCACAACCTCTCCTTTCTCAGAAGATGACGCAAACTGAAACACACTCCAACACTGGAGGAAACAAACCACATAACAAGGTCACTCCATACGAGGAGACACGGATCCCATAATCCACTCCTAAACCAAGGAGGTACAAACATCCCCGTTCGTGAAAATCGGGTACTAACATCGACATAACCTCATGCTCTACCCAAGAGAATTCACAATAGGTTGACGAACACAAAACGTCAACCCACATAATCAATAGATCATCTGGAAGACTTACCAATTTACAACACATTTAACCCACTTCCCTAACCCTGAGCACGAAAGACATAATCACTGAAGGAAAATGGAAGAACTACTTTTGGATATTTTAAATCCATTTTTCACATAATCATTCCATAATTTATTGCATTAAATACACTGAATTAAAGTATGTCTTTTCCAAACAAGGGAGAAACTACAAACTCAATCCTTACTTCCTTACTAGCATTTAAATAATAATAAAATAACTATTTATTCCCCTAAATCAAAATACGTTGATTTAAAATAAATGTTGTTTCCTCATTTCATTATAGCCATTTTAAACAACTGTTAAGCTTGACTTGAAAAAACATATTATTTTAAAGTCAACTATTTTCCTTTTTAAAATAATGTTTTAAAAACAATAAAACAATAATTTAATCTATGATATTATATTCTCCATTTGCTCAACTTAATTTAAATCATGCCATCAAATAATTTTATTTTTTTATTAACCTACTAATGCACATAATAAATACATATTTATAACTAATATTATAATATTATATAATATAATATTAAATATTATTATATATTATTAAACCATAATATATATAATAATATTTAATATTATCAAATATAATAATAAAATAATATTATAAAAAATATATTTTAATGACTTTTTAAAAACAAACCCCACACGTTTTGTTGGGGTGTGCGCCACATTTTTTTCTTTTTTCGGCCACGGTTTACCCTTCGTTCGCGGTTTTCTCTAACAGTGGCGGCAAAAATGGTAGGAGGCCATTGTTTTTAGGGCATCGGCCGCAGGTGGTTACCCAGCCGACCACCATCGGCAGTAGCGGCAACTGTGTTAACAGCAGCCGCAGTTGGAAGGAGGTGGCGGCGGGCGAAGCGGCGGAGGAGGTGGGGAGCGCTACGGACGGGAGGAGGTGGGGGTCACGCTGGGCGTGGCTCCCTCCACCTGCCTCCATGGGAGGTGTGGTGGGGGTTGAGCCCCCAGCCCCCTAACCAAGAATTGTTTTTTTTTTTAATTTTAAAAAAACGGATTTTGGAAATCCTTACCTCTTCCCAGGAGCATATCTTTTTAAAAAAATCTAAACAACATAACCCCCTCCCAAAGGATGAAATTTTAAAAAAATAACAAATTTATAAATATATAAATAAATATATATATCAATACATATATATATTTATATATATTATGATTCCAACATCCTCATGGAAGAAATAAATTGAGGAAAAGAAACTGAAATATTTATTTACAACCAAGAACACCATTCTATTTTCTTGAATTTTCCAACATAATAATCAACAACAAAACATATACAATTTAAAACACTCAAAACAACCAATTTCTAACACAAGAACCTAATTCCCTGAGTTTGTGAGGAGATCCAGGCAGTGCTCAGCTTCCTACTTCAGCTCCACCGAATTTCCCAACTCCAATCCAAAACCCACAAAATTGAAATATTATTCCTCCTCCTATTTTCAAACTTTTCCAAAATTCCATGATCCAAAATTGAGAAACAAAATTCAACCATAAGGATAAAACCCTAAAATTTCAACAACCACCCTCATAAATTCTTCAAAACAGAAAAATAGAAAAATATCTAATTTCTTTAATTTTTGAATTCAAACTTCCAATTTTGAATTTTAATTCATTTTTCAATGTTTCAATTCCAAATTTCACAAATTGACTTTGATGCATTTTCTTATTTTCAATTTCAACAAATAACACATTAACTTCAACATAAATAAATAAAATTCTTTCAACATCATAAATTTAATTAATTAATAAATAGATTTAATCAACGATTAAATTATTTATTAATTGAATTAAATTAATAATAAAATCAATTACATTTCAACATAATCTTAGAACAAATTAAACCACAACTTAAATACTTTAAGCCATTCAATTACCCCTTTTCTAACTTGCAATTAAATAATGAAGAGAGGGCACGATAATCAAAACAACACAACCTGACAAACAACTCACGACATACAAGGACTAGGGTGACGACTTGGCATGGAAAACCTAGCTACTATCTCTCAATCAAATACCGTTGGGTATTGAACACACTCCAACCTGTGAAACTAGGTGGAGTCGATGTCCTATACTTGTCAACCTGTAAGTCAAGTAAACAACAACATATAATATGAACAACATAAAATACACACCGTGAAGAGGAAATCATGGGATCGTAGGGCACTCGCAAGCGAGTGATACGATACCGTCCCCTTCACCAATACACTGGAAATGACTGACAAATCTAACATACTATTATAATCTAAAGCATAAACATCTTTAATTCAAATAACCCCAATGCTAATCCAAAGCATGGAATAAAGATAACATCAAAATAACCAGAAATTCATCAAAGCAACATACCCACACAAGGACACACTGTCTAACTAGAAGGCAAAACAGAGGGGTATTACATCTACACATATCTGAGGTTAATTTTAATCATGGAGGCAGATGTGAACATTGATTTGTGCATGCACTCTTTCTTGTTTTCATGCATTAGAGTTGCATTTTCTCTTTGATTTATGCATGTTTTGCATGTTCTTCTTTTACAATCATGGGGTATTGTAATAAATGAACTTCTATAAAGTTCCATCAGGGGGGATTCTTGCATAATAATTTGATTAGAGTGTAGTTGCATGGAATGCACTTTGATCTCATCTTCATATTGATGATAACTCACATGACTTGTATCTGGGTTCTATAGTTTCTTTTGGCCACATCTTGCTCATAGCTTGACACATTTTGGTTTGCATCCGTTCACATCTTAGATTGAGAGACTTTGGTTAATGATCCTGAATCGCATCAGATTCACATCGGGTCACATCTCAGTTTGACGGCCATTCATTTTATGGTTAATGTTCCAGGATCTTCATGGTACTTGCTCCTATGGATCAGTTTTAGTCACAGTTTGGCATCAGCATCGAGATACAAATAGCTTCCAGATTCTTTCATCATATCATTCCCTCTTATGGGGGCATCATTTATTAATCTACTATTGCTTCACAAATTCTAGGGTTGTTCTAGTTTGTGAGTTTTCCAATGTTCCTTGGCATTAGGTCTACTGTTGCATTATCATGATTTTGCTTAAGTCCTTCAGTGAATCTCATACAGTTTTTTGTAAAGAGGAGTATATTTCCTTGCTTTCCAGATTTAGGATTCCAGTGTTCTTCCAGTGCTTCTTTGCAGCAATTCATCTCATTGAGAGGGGGTTTTGTCCCACTAATTTTTCTCTTCTTTCCCATTCATTGCATTTGTACATGGGTACCTAACATGGCCTTGTATCCGGGACCCATTCATTCTTTCATGCATTCATATTAGCATTAGGTGCATAAGTTACACTTAAGGGGGGGTGTTGGTGTAATTAATTATTTAATTAAAATTTATTAAATTTACTTAGGTAATAATTAGTTTAATTAATTAATAAGTAAGCTTTATTTAGTTGAGCTAATTTTAGTTCAAAATTAGGTTTTACCTTTAGGGTTATGCATACATTGCTTTTATAAAGCAATTCATCTCTTGTAATTTCTTAATTCCTGAATACAATTCATTTGGACATCTTCATGCAAATTGTTTTGCTTTTTCTATTTTTCTCTTGTGGAAGGTATTTTCTAGTTTGCATGTCTAATCTTGGTTTTCACCGTCTTACATAAAACATTTCAGATTAAATCCATCTGAAGTAATTGAATTGAGAAAGTAGCATCTGCTAATGCCTGAGTATAGTTTCAGTTAAGCACATGAACACTTCTTCACTCTCTTTCACTCTTCTTCATGATCTTCTCTTCTTTTGAATGATCTGAACCTTATTCACACATAGCACATACACACTCTGTACCTTATAATTATCAAATGAGAAACAAATCGCTTATATATATATGCAACAAGAAATTGCATTGCTTCATGTCGGCTTCAATAAAATAATAGAATGAATGTAAATTGTCAGCCCAAAACAATAAATATTATCAATGCGCATCCACCAAGGTCAACCACAACATAGTAGAGAACTAAAACAATGTCCTCAAATATGAAACACCTTCAATTAATCTTCCTCAAAGATCCACAACATGCTACAAGCACTATGTCGACCATGAACATGAAAAACATGAACGCGCAAGAGAAAGTCTCGGATCATGAGCACAATGATCAGTGTGGATGTGTAAAACAAATACAACATGATCTAGAAACATCTAAAAACACTTTAGGAACATATGCACCACTTCATATTACCAAGAACACATTATCTTCTTCTGTAAAAACCATTTTCAGTAACAGGATAACTGTCAGAACATAGAACTTTATAACTTGTTCAAATCTTCATGCGCACCTCTAAAACTTACGGAGTAGGAACTTAATACATAGGCAAGAAAACCCTTTAATACGCAACTTCAGATAATCAACATACTGAACTTCCTAACACAGTGATCTTCACTATTTGACAAACAACCTATAACATATTTTATTTCAATTTTCTCAATATCCTTGACATATACAGTCTTAAAGACATTAATGCTAATAGTGTTGAAATCAATGAAAATTACATATAAACAATACAACCACAACATCCTATTAGATGTTGTGGTTTTTTTGCTGATATGTGGTTGTCATTGATGTCAACACTATTAGAATTGATGATTCTAAAGGTTGTATATGTCGAGGAGATTAAGAAAATTGTAATAAATATAGTGCAGGAAGTCTGTGAAGTTGTGATGATAAGAAGGATGAAAATTTATGTACGTTGATATTCAAAAGGCATGCACTAAAGGGTTTTTCTTTGAGCTTATGTAGTATGTTGTCTAAAATTTTCAGTGGTATGCATCAAGAATTGAGAAAGTTATGAAGTTTTGTGTTCCTAAAGTTATTTAGTTACTATAGCAAGTGTTTTTGGAAGATGAGATTGCAATTCTGATGAATTGAGTTTTTTTGTATGTTCCTGAGATGTTCAGTGATGTTTCTAGATTGTGCTCTATTAGTGTGGTACGTCAGCATTGATTGGTGTGTTTGTGACTGAAGATTTTTCTTTGTGTGTTTGATTTTTCATGTTCTTGGCCGACATTATGATGGTAGCATGTTGCAAATCCTTATGGATTGATCTTGTATTGTTTGGCATGTTCAAGGATGTTTATTTAGGTCCTCACTATGTTGTGACTGACTTAGGTTGGTGTGCATTAAGATTTGTTCATGTATTGAGGCTGACAAGTTGTAATTTATTTATTCTTTATTTGTGGTTGACAGAGTTGTTGATGTAAATCCATGTAGCGGATATATAAGAGAGATTTTCTCTTCATTGTCAAAGTGTATGTGTATGTGATCGGTGTATATGTGTGAAGTATGTGTGAATAAAGATCAGATCATCTGAATGAAGAGTAGAGTGTGAAGAAGTTTGAGAAAAGTGTGAAGAAGTGTTTATGTGCCTAACCAAAATTGTCATCAATCTTTTGAAGAAGCTAATTTCTCATTTCAACCTAATTAGATGGATTTAATCTAATTGTCTTATGTAAGGCAGTGAACCTTCCCTTTGAGTAGTGAGGTCTAGGTAGTGTTCCTGAATGGGTGTGCATTCCCTATTTATTTTTCATTATAATTTTAACTGGGTATAATCTTGTGGACTAACATCCACCGTGGTTTTTCCATGTATAAAATCTTGGTGTTCATGTGTTTCTAATGTGTTGTTGATTTATGCTTGCACTGCTAATTATCAAATCTGAGATTGAAAGTTGTTTAAGGTTGAATAAGTTAAATTTTTGTAACAACTGATTCACCCCGCTCTCAGTTGTCTATCCTTGTTTTTCCAACAATTGGTATCAGAGCTAGTTCCTCTGAAGAAGTTTAATAGCTTGAGGTGATCCGAGATGGCATCATACAAGAAGAACAGTCCTAGATTTGATGGTACAAACTACTCTCTATGGAAAGTCAGAACGGAGTGTCATTTGAAGTGCATTGGTGAGCCTTTCTGAAATATTACAAAGAATGCATATACTATTCCTCAGAATGGTCCCTCTACTACTGATGAGATCAAAGAAGTAGAAACTAATACCAGGGCTATAGAGGCATTGCTAAGTGCTTTGAAAGATTCAGAGATGACAAATGTGATAGGTTTGAAGACTAGACATGAGATCTAGATAAAATTGGAAACATTGTATGAAGGAGATGCACTAGTGAAATTTTCTAAGCTAAAAACTTTGAAAGGAAAGTGGGAGAACATGAAAATGAGTGAAGATGAAAACATTTTTTATTTTGCACAAAAGATAAATTAACTAGTGATGGACATTAGATGTGCCAGTGGAATCTTGGAAGAAGATGAGATTGTGGCTAAAATACTTAGATCGGTGCCTACTTCTTACAAAACAAAAGCTCATGTTATTAAAGAGTTGAGGACAATAAAAAATGTGAGAAGAGACATGCTAATTGGAAAACTTGTTGCCTTTGAGTTGAGTGAATTTGGTGAATCTTTTCCTAAGACAGAGTTTGCATTCAAAGCTACAATATCTGGAAAAATCCAACAAAGATATGATCTAGGAGAGAATTCTAGGAAGACATTCAAGTATGAAGATGAAATGAAACTAATTGAAGATGAAGAAAGAGAGCTAGAAGAACTAGAAGCATTGATTGTGAAAAGAGAATCCAAAGGACAAGGTAAGTACAAAGGAAAGCTTCCTTTAAATGTTTCTCTTGCAGTAAGATAGGTCATTTTGCATCAAGGTGTCCTGAAAGAGTCTCTAAGTATAAACTTAACAAGACTAGATTTCAAAATAAATATTATATTGAAGAAGGTGTTACTAATGATGAATCTGATAAAGAAATTAGAAATGAAGATGAGTGGGTATTCATTGCTATCAAGGAAAATGGTCTGGTGTCCACTGAATCAGCTAATAATTAGAAATTTGAGAAAGCTCTTGCATCCAAGATTGATGAGAAGGATGATTGGGTGATTGAAAATGGATGCTCACATCATATGACTGGTGAAAAAAGCAAGTTTCTAAGCTTGGAAAAATATGATGGTGGTGTTGTGAGATTTGGAGATAAAAATGTTGGTGTCATTTGTGGTAGAGGCACTATTTCTCTTGGAGGTAAATGCAATATTGATGATGTTCTATATGTTGAAGGTTTGAAGCACAACTTGTTAAGTGTTGGATAGATGAATTAGTGAGAGGGGGGGGTGAATCAGTGTCATGAATCAATTTGACAAATTTACAGAAAATGAAACAAAACAGAATTATGCTCTCATTTTCAATGATTAAATCATCCATAAATTGAATGCAATCACATAGAACTGAAATGAGAAGTATGATAGTATAACATTGCATAATAAACCATTCTCACACTAAAGTAGTGGAACCATAGATGAGAAAAGTGACACAGGATATGTCAAGTGGAAAACCCTCCCGGGGTAGAAAAACCACTCCTAAACTGCTACCTTTTAGGCTCTTATTGAAAAACCACTATTAACAATGTCTTATAGGTTGATTTTTGAGCACCAACTCAAGGAACACGAACCCCTCATTTTGAAATACCAATTTCAAGAAGTACAAACCCCTTTTTCAATTTACACAAATACAATAATACAGAGGGTCTCTCTATTTCTCTTTATCTCACAAGAGCCTCTCAATTCAATATCCCTACAATCCTCAAGGTTCTCAATTGAACCTTTCAAATTCTAGACATACTCAAATTTTAAGACTGCTTGTGTTGTTCTTTTGTTTTAGATTTACAATCTCAGAGTGAAATATATGTCTCTCAAAATAGAAAATACACATGCTATATTCAATCTCTCTTTTTTTTTCAGTCATTACAACAAATATGTGTATGTTGTCCATCAATAGAGGTATCTACAATAATTCAAACTTTATGTCCAATATATGCCAGGTATCATCTAAGATTTAGAGAAGTATCCACAAGAAAAGATTTCTTCTGACAGAATGTGCAAGAAGGTGTATTTTAAGTAAAATGACTCTGAACCCCTCAAGGGTCGTGATAGGTAGAGACCATCATTTTTGAAACTTCACACAAGGGTTTTCTTCAAAAGGTAAACAAAGTATCATTTTTTGTGTTAGAAACCAGAACCCTGAAAGAATAAAAGATCTGCATGTCATAACATCTGTTAAAAATGTATGCAAAAATAATTCATATTTCAGATACCCTCCTGGAAAAATACCCTCAAAAACCTTTTTCCATTTGAATAGAAATACAAATGCCAGATAAGAAATGTGACCGAACTCTCTTCATGATGAACAAAAATAAACAATGTTTTCAGACCACCCACCATGAGAAATGTAGAGTAACTGAACTGAATGCATCATTTTCAGATAAATAAACCTTTTTCACCTTATCTAATTCGAGCAAAAAGACTAATTGCAGATATGATATAAATAATCATCAAAATGATGGAAAAGATTCTAGACAAAGCATGAAAATAAACCATAGAGTGAGAACTTTTGAAACTTTCACCAATGAGAGAACTGAATACCTAGAGATCTTCAAAGAAACTGAAAATGAACCTGATAAATCTGCTGTGAGAACGTTACCAACCCAGCTGTTCGAAAAATTAGCATACTCCTTCCATGCTCGAGTCCATACCCATAGAGAAACAGTGAACCAGTTTTCAAACAACTTCATAGCTCTTATAGAGAGCTTCAACACCTTTTCACTTGGTTGCATAAAGAAGAGTAATGGCTGAAACATGATACCCATGGTGGTGGCGAGGCTAGGGTTTCAAACCCTTCTCAAAAAGAATGAAAAAAATGCTTGCCCTAAACTCCTTCAAACCATTTGGTTTCGATGAATTTGAAAAATCATAATTCCATTTGAAGTCCAAAAGAAAACCATATTAAATATCACATAATCATTTCTCTTTCAAGTCCATGAATTCAAATATTTAGTCCAGATCAACTTAATACCATGCAATAAGTCCGACATAATAATTAACATTATTACCATGGAATTTCAACTCTTTTGAAATATGTCAATGTCTTGTCACTTCAAAGTAACTTTTACTTATATCCACAAGCTTCCTATCGGCCTTAAGGCCTAATAAATCAATTATAGGACCCGAATCAAATATGACTTCATTCTAAGTCATTTACAAATGTAAGTGAGCCAAAATAATGCCTCAAATCAACATTATAATATTTCCATGATATTACCTTTCAGCCATAGAGGTGACTTTTACCAAGACTCATACAATTAACACTATGATAACCAAAGATCACCTTTAGTAACTGATTATGAACTCAAGCCATTTTGAACCATAAAAACCAGATGAAGACTCCATAGATGTCACTCACTGTGTCCTAACCAATGACACCAAAATCATGTGAGAGAGCTATGAAATGATAGAACCAACTGAATAGCCATGCCATATACCTTCATAAGCAAGATAACCTTTATCTGTACATGAAGCTCAACTTGATCAGTACCACAAGATACAACGAATCTGAATGTAAACCAAAGCCATAATACTGTCCATAATCAAAGTATTGACTGCCAAATGATGAATAAACCAAGAGTAAGCTAATATTGAATCAAGTATCACAAAGTCATTGCCAAGATACCATAGCTGGACCAATGAAATTCCAAGACCAAGGAGTCAAGACCAAAGTGCCATAATAACAATTTTGACATCAAGGACAAAATATCAACATGGGTATTCATTGCTATCAAGGAAAATGGTCTGGTGTCTAATGAATCAACTAGTAATCAGAAAATTGAGAAAGCTCTTATATCCAAGATTGATGAGAAGGATGAGTGGGTGATTGACAATGGATGCTCACATCATATGGCTGGTGACAAAAGCAAGTTTCTAAGCTTGGAAAAATATGATGGTGGTGTTTTAAGATTTGGAGATAACAATGCTGGTGTGATTTGTGGTAGAGGAACTATTTCTCTTGGAGATAAATGCAATATTGATGATGTTCTATATATTGAAGGTTTGAAGCACAATTTGTTAAGTGTTGGACAAATGGTTGACAAAGGTTACAATATTTAGTTCAAAGATAGTAAATGCAGTATTTTGGGAAGCTCAAGAAATGTGATTGCTTCAGGTACAAAGATGAGAGATAAAATTATTCACTTAAATGCTTCTAGTGAAAGTTGTTTGATTGCTCAAATTGATGTAGGTTGGTTATGGCATAGAAGGCTGTGTCATGTGAATTTTGATAACATTGTCAAAATAAGCTCGACACAAGTAGTCAGAGATCTACCTAAGTTAGTGAAGCCTACTAACATTATATGCAAGGAGTGTCAGATGGGAAAGCAATCAAGAATTTAATTTTGGAGCAAATAACATCATTCCAATGGAGTACTGGATTTGGTACATACTGATCTATGTGGTCCATCTAGAATCAAAATTCTACAAGGAGAAAGGTACTTTATGTTTCTTATTGATGATTATTTTAGAATGGTATGGGTTTCTTTCTTAAGAGAAAAACATGAGGCATTAAAGAAATTCAAAATATTCAAAGCCATGGCTGAGAATGAGACAGGTTTGAAGATCAAATGTTTGAGATCAGACAAAGGTGGTGAATTCACTTCCTGAGAGTTCGATTCATTTTGTGAAAAGCATGAAATAAAAAGACAGTTATCTGCTCCCTAGACCCCTCAATGGAACATATTTGTTGAGAGAAAGAACAAAAAAATATTAGATGCTGCCAGAACTATGATTTTGGAAGGTAATGTTCCTCATACCTATTGGAGAGAAGCTATAATAATTGTTGTGTACACTATCAACCGGGTGAATGTCAATAGTAATTTTGGTAAGACTCCTTTTGAGCTATGGTTTGGTTATAAGCCTACTGTTAAGTATTTCAAAATCTTTGGAAGTAGATGCTATGTTAAGAGAGATGAAGATATTGGAAAGTTTGAAGCTAGAAGTGATGAAGGAATATTTATGGGTTACTCTAATAAGAGCAAAGCCTATTGGTGTTACAATAAAAGACTAAAAAAGATGGTTGAAAGTGCAAATGTCAAAGTTGATGAGAATATTGACAAATCATCTAGGTATAGTGGATATGATTCAAATGACCAACAAGATAATACTAAGAATGGAAAGAATGCACAGACACAAAATCAAGTTCGAATTGTTTCACTGAATCAAGTAAATCATGAAGGAGAAGATAGTGGAAATATAGAAGAAAGAACAGAAGAACCCAAAATTCCAAGGTATGTAAAGCGAAGTCATTTTGAAAGTCAGATCATAGGGGACAAGAACAAAGGTGTGTAGACTAGAAGAAGGATTGTAGAAGAATATTTTATGATATCCAAGACTGAGCCTAGCAATGCCAATGAAGCATGTAAAGATGAATATTGGATGGAAGCAATGAAGGAAGAACTGATGCAGATGGATAAAAATGATACATGGATTCTTGTTCCTAGACCTCAAGACAAAAATGTGACTGGAACCAAATGGGTCTTTTAGAATAAGCTAAATGAACAAGGTGGAGTGATCAAGAATAAAGAAAGACTGGTATGTAAAGTATACTCACAAATGGAAGGTATTGATTTTGAAGAAACCTTTGCCTCTGTTGCTAGAATTGAAGTTGTAAGGTTGTTTCTATCTTATGCTACTTTCAAGAATTACAAAGTCTATCAAATGGATGTGAAGTCAAAATTTCTGAATGGTGAATTAGAAGAAGAATTTTATGTTGAGAAAATAGATGGATTTCAACTAACTGATGAAAAAGATATGGTTTTTTCCATTGAAGAAAGCTCTATATGGACTCAAGCAAGAACCTAGAGCCTGGTATTCTAGACTGGATATATATTTGTTGAAGCTTGGATTCAATAAAGGTATTGCCAACAATAATCTGTATTTTAAGCTAGATTAGGATAAAGGTTAATCATTGAAGTCTTTGTTGATGATATTATTTTTGAAGGTGATGAATACTTATGTATGAAATTTTCTGATGAAATGAAAAGTGAATTTGAGATCTGCCAATCATAGGAGAGCTAAAATTCTTTTTAGGATTGCAAATAACCTAGTTAAATGATGGAATCTTCATATCTCAGTCCAAATATGTAAGAGAATTATTGAAAAAGTTTGGCATGGAGAACTCAAAGCCAATAGGTACACCCATGGTAACCAGATGCAAGCTAACAAAAAATGATGATTCTCCTAAGGCTAATCAAACAACATATAGGTCAATGATTGGTGGATTGCTATATTTAACTCAGACCAAACCAAATATTATGAATTTTGTGTCCATGGTTGCTAGATATCAAGCTGATCCAAAGGAATCACATGTGACTGCAATAAAGAGAATTTTCGGATACTTAAAAGGATTAGTTGATTTTGGTCTTTGGTATCCTAAGGAAGATGATATTACTATGAATGCCTTTATAGATGCAAATTGGGCAGACAATGTTAATGACAAGAAAAGTACAAGTGGTGGTGCATTCTTCTTGGGGAAGAAGTTGGTGTCTTGGCTAAGTAAAAAGCATAGTTCCATTTCCTTATCTACTGTTGAGGCAGAATATATTATTGCTGCAAAGAACTGTACCCAAGTGTTGTGGATGAAGTAGATGCTGAGAGAAATCAGAGTTGAGTACAATGAGCCTATTGCTATATTATGTGACAATTAAAGTGCCATAAAAATTTCCAAGAATCTGGTGCTACATTCAAAGACAAACCATATATCTATCAAGTATCACTTTTTGAGAGAAAAAGTAAGTGATAAAGAGGTCAGATTAGAATATGTGCCTACAAATGAACAAATTTAAGATATCTTTACTAAATCATTGCCTAAGGATACTTTTGAGTGTCTTAGAGAAAAGTTAGGGGTAATTTCCCCTCCTAATTTGAACTAAGATGCAATTCTTTGCATCAATATGTGGATTTAGAGTCAGATCTTGTTTCAAATTGATGTTGTGGTGGCTAATACTCAGGGGGAGTAGTTAGATGATTCAAATGATATGTGGATTAGAGCATGTGTACCTTTGCCATTGATGTCAAAGGGGGAGAAGAATAATGTGAAAAACTCTTGAAGAAAGGGGGAGAAGAGTATTGTGTGAAGAGCTAGTTGTGTTGATGATTTTTTTTTCACATCATGTGTTTCCATCAATGCCAAAGGGGGAGATTTTTGGATGTTGTGGTTTTGTTACTAATATGTGCTTGTCATTGATGATTTTGAAGGTTGTATATGTCGAGGAGATTGAGAAATTTGTAATAAATATAGTGCAGGCAATCTATGAAGTTGTGATGATTAGAGGGATGGAAAGTTGTGTACATTGATATTCAAAAGGAACACATTAAAGAGTTTTTTGCTGATCTTATCTAATATGTTGTCCAAAATTTTCAGTGGTACACATCAAGAATTGAGAAAGTTATGAAGTTTTGTGTTCCTATAGTTATTTAGTTACTGTAGCAAGTGTTTTTGGAAGATGAGATTGCAATTATGATTAAATGTGTTGTTGTGTATGTTCCTAAGATGTTCAATGATGTTTCTAGATCATGCTCTATCAGTGTGGTATGTCCATATTGATTGGTGTGTTCGTGACTGAATATTTTTCTTTGTGCATTCAAGTTTTCATGTTCTTGGACGACATGATGATGGTAGCGTGTTGCGGATCCTTATGGATTGATCTTGTATTATTTGGCATGTTTGAGGATTTTTATTTAGGACCTCACTATGTTGTGATTGACTTAGGTTGGTGCACATTAATATTTGTTCATGTATTGAGGCCGACAAGTTGTAATTTATTTATTCTTTATTTGTGGCCGACAGAGTTGTTGTTGTAAATCCATGTAGTGGATACATAAGAGTGATTGTCTCTTCATTGTAAAAGTGTATGTGTGACTGTATGTGTATGTCCTCAGTGTGTATGTGTGAAGTATGTGCAAATAAAGATCAGATCATCTGAATGTAGAGCAGAGTGTGAAGAAGTTTGAGCAAAGTGTAAAGAAGTGTTTTTGTGCCTAACCGAAACTATCATCAAGCTTTTGAAGAAGTTAATTTCTTAGTTCAACCTCATCAAATGGATTTAATCTGAATGTCTTATGTAAGGAAGTGAGCCTTCCCTTTGAGCAGTGAGCTCTAGGCAGTGTGCCTGAATGCATGTGCATTCCCTATTTATTTTTCATTATACTTTTAACAGGGTATAATCTTGTGGACTAACATCCATCATGGTTTTTCCCTTAATAGGTTTTCCATGTATAAAATCTTGGTGTTCGTGTGTTTCTGATGTGTTGTTGATTTATGCTTGCACTTTTAATTATTAGATCTAAAATTAAAATTTGTTTAAGGTTGAATAAGTTTAATTTTTGCAACAACTGATTCACCCCCCCTCTTAGTTGTCTATCCTTGTTTTTCCAACATATCCAACAAAGAGTACTTACAGAGTCTTTTAGAAGACTCATGTTTCATAATATTGTTGTGCATGTGACTTTGACAACAAAGATCTCAAAGGATAAATTTGTGAAACTATTAAAGGAGGGAAGGTGGATATCAATAGTGTAGAGGTGAGGTATGGAAGAAATTGGCCATTTAATAATGATGACAACATTCCATTCATGAATAACTACCTTAAATTTTAAAATAGATACAATAGGAAATACCAAGTGGAAATCTTGGAAAAAGAGTTAAAGATGTAAAAAAGATAGAAGTGTAATGTAAGTTAAGACACACCAAGGGATGATCAAGGATGTAGCTGCAATAGAAATGAAGGGGATCAAAATGATTTACTTTAAAATGTTGTATCTTTTTAATAGATTTTGTTAATGTATGTAAACCTAAATGATAATTATATATATCAAGGATATATTAAGTAAGAGACAATTTAAGACAATAGAGTGTCATCATGTAAAAGGAAATAGATATAAAAGATAGTAAAACAATATGTTAAAAAGGAAGTAGATGTAAAAGATAACCTATGTGGATAATACCCTGTGTGGTCTAGTATTTAGTTTGTATTTTACAACAAATATACTTTGTAATGATGTTTTAAAAATGATATTTAATACAAAAAGAGTTGGATTTTGGATGGGGTATAGATTTGATTTTTGGATGGAGGATTGGGTTGGATAGATTTAGGTGGGTTGGAGGAATGGATAAAGGATTTAGAGGAAAGTATTGGGTGGTTGGCTTAAGATGAAGTTTTTTTTGTTTGACTAAGGGATTGATTTAAAAGCACACCAAAAAAAAAAGTTGGATTGAGGGGGATTTAGGCTACTAGGAATGCACTAGTTTTGAACATGAAGACACACAAAACAATTACACAATCCTATATTATTCAAGTAAGAGTTTCACCTTTTGTAGGCCCATATTTATATTATCTACCAAGGGAACATGTAGCTAAGGAATGAAAGGTCATGTACAACCAATGTATCCCTTACCTTGGAGGGCTAAATATTTACCTAAAGTGAGCTCTACCTTTTCCATGTGAAAGTAGGTCGTGAGTAACTTTTTGGGCCTAACTGGTATTTAATGCACCACAAATGAGATGGCCAAAAGGTATTAAGCTACACTGAATAGGGTTTTATGGATTCCTTTATATAATATGAGGGTACATGAGGCAAAATTTGTAGATGAAAGGGAAAATGACAAATAGTCAAGAGGAGAGAGTAACCCACCCCTCACCTTCACTTCTCCAAGGTATAAATTTCTTGGGGTCTTGGCCAAGATTGACAAGTTTTTTCTCTTAAGAGGTGTTTCTTTTGATTTACCACCTACTCTTTCAAATATGCTAGAATATGGGAGTTGAATTTGTTCCATAGGGTGATCAAATAACTTGGTAGGTTCCATAGAAAGAATGATCTAAGTGCTTTTGGTCACCTAATATTGCATGAAGTGCTAGGGAAAAGAAGACAAATATTGGGTTCCTTGGGATAAAAATAAAGAAAAGAGAATAAGTTATGTTTTTAATCCTCATGCTTGCATAAAGGTGTAAGAGGAGAGCATACAAACCAATCACCTAAAGACACCAAACAAGTTATTTTCCTACTATTCTAATTTTATTGTAGGTAAAACTAGTGAAAAAAGGAATTTTAGACAAGCATAAACATATACCAAATAGATTAGTAGTTTGGTCAATGGTCTTGGATAGGAATATACAACTCCACCACTTGGTTAGAGTCATATACAAAAATTGTGTGTTAGCATAAAAACAAAGAAAAAATGAAAATAAAACATAAAATGTAGAAGTGACTATACATAGAGTGTAATCAATATTAGTGAGTTAGGAAACTATAGAGGCATTGGTATGTAGAAGTGTTGATTCATAGAGAAAAAATTTTAAACTATGTAAGTGAAAATCAATGTAAGAATTGATTTAGGAACTTGCATAGAACAACAAAATAGATGTTAGTATTTTTTGAGAAATAGTAGGGACTTGCAAAACAAAATGTTAAAAAAATGGTGGAAATGATAGAAAAAAACATTAGTAGATAGATAGAAAAGTGAAATATTGAGGTAGAAAATAATAAATGATATTGTGGATGATGAAAATGTGAATCAAAAATAACAACAATGAAAAAATCACACTCTCACAATCATGCAATGAAGTTCAAGATCTCGACTTAGAATATAGAATTAAGATAATAAGAAAGTCATCATAGCTAAGACCTTTATTTGCTTCATTGTTGGTTGCTCTTCAAAGTAAAGGACTATGAAAGAAAAATAATGATATGATGCAATGATAATGATAAACTCTCAAAGATAAATGATACCTATTCCTAATAAATGAAAATGATAATGTTATCACTCAATATTGCACCCTTGTTAAGTTGCAGAACTTAGCTTATTGGTGAAACATGGGATCCTTTTCAGGCTTGTGGGTGACCTATGACGAAAAGGAACCTCCAGAGAGGGTTGGTTTCCTTGGATTTATCACCTAAACTAGGACCTATGCTATTTCTTCACTGAGGAAAAGAGTAAGGATTAACCTAAAAATGAACCTACACTCTAAAAGGTGATACAACAAAAATGTTTTCAAACCTATTCTACTACTTTAACACACAACTCAAAAATTTACACATATTAATGCATAAGTGTTTCGTAGGAAGGGTTAAGTTTTACAGTTCAAGAGGAAAATAAATATTTCACACTTAATGGCTATCTAAATGAGCAAAAAAACCCACAACCTACACTAAACATGAGTTTTTCTATTTGAAGGTGTTGGGATATGAGACATAAAATAAAGAATTTGCATATAAATCATAAGATAATACATCAATATTTTTTGCACACAATAAAATAAAATATTGAGAAGGAAACACTTGATTTTTATTGATATAAAGAGGTGTTTACATAGTTGTACATAATTTTGAAAATGATCTACATATGCTACTCCATCATGAAAGAACTCATAAAAGTTACAATACAAAGCTTGGAGAGAAAAATAAGTAACTTAAATCTAATCCTAAAGCCTTCTTATATATGTTCAACAACTTACAAAAGAATAGGAACATGTGCATTGCTGATTCAAACCTCCTTTGGTCGTCCAAAACAAATATGCCTACTTTTCATCCCCTTAAACTATTCCAAAAGGTTGTTTTTATGAAGAAAACTTCATACCTTGACCTCTTCTACCATCAAAGCTTCAAAAATAGCTCCTAGATGTTGGTAGATGCTCCAAAATTAGGTCAAACTACCCCTATATATTTTCCATTTGTTTTCACAATTCAACAAACATCCCTATATGCTTGCAACTGCTCATTACTTTTCCAAACTGCCCATAAACATAGTTGCATGCTTTTAGGAACACATGAAAAAGAGGATTAAAAGTGAATAAATACCCTAAGGCATGGTACATACTTAAGGGTGGACTTTGACACACATATGTCATTAATGGTGCCTCCATATTAATGCTTTCAACTATTGCAGATAGTCAACTATCCTCTGAACTTTAATGACTGTAAGCTCCATTTTGAACTATAGGCTACCTTCAAGTTTTTCATTGGTAGATCAATCACTTGGATTTGAATCCCACAAAATGTATCAACTCTGACCTCTTGTCATACTACCCTCTAATATCCACTTTTCATGCTATCTTAATTGGTTACTATACATAAATCTTGAGAAATATATCTCCAGTACCTCCTTGAATGAATCAAATTCTAATTTTGTGTATGCATCTCTAGTTGTACCACTCTACCATTGTAGGTGTATCATTCTTTATAACTTCCAACAACCTTAAAATGAAACTATTTGGACCTGATTTTACTTCTTGAAAGTGCATAAAAATAGAAAAAAATTATTTGTATTGATATTGATCCTTTTGACAATGAACTTAACCACTATTGCTTAGATCTAAGGAGGTTGTCTTGAGTCACCTATATTACACTTCTCCTCTCCATTTCAAGATTAAATCTAGCATAGAGTTGATTACCTATCACAACAACCAAAGGAGATGAATGGGTAGATGTCAAATAAATGGTGTGACTTGACACTCCTCCTATAATATTTATCTTTCTTAAAACTATCACACTCCCATCTCTATGGGATCACTATTTTATCAAGATGGTGTCCCATGCAACATCTATTGTTGAGAGCAATATGTACTTTATAACCCTGTTGTCTTTTCAAATATGATTGTCTCTCTTGAATTTTTTTGCACCACCCAAATGAATCTTTCTCTTAACTACCTGCTAATCATAAGATGATGGTTGCTCATACTATTGACATATATTGTTTCTATCACAATGCCATAAATATATTTGAACAATTATCTACCACAACTTGTTTAACTTTGTCTTTAAATGCCTTGTCATTCTCAATAAGAAGCACCTATTTAAGGCCAAGGGCATAACCTGATCTAGGAATTCTAAATTTCTTTTCTCTATCTTCACCACCTCTCCAACTTGAACCTTTTCTCATGGTTTACAATAAAAGGATCCTTTCTCTCTTTTTGCAATAATATTTTATCTTCCTCTCTCTCATGATAATACTCCTAGAGACTTTTCAATGGCTCTTTTTTTTTTAAATGTAGTGGTATCGTTACCTCCATTGACAAATAGGTTATCATCATCAACTAGAATGTATAAAATCCTTTTCAAATTGAATACTTTAACAATGGAATTGGTTTTCTAGTTGTCTTTAAATATCCTTATCCTTGTTTTGAGGAGCATATTTCCCATGTAATTTGAGTAACTCCCCAATAAGATGTTCACAAGTAGTAGATTCCAAATCTGCTAATTGGGAGATATTGGAACTATTATGGGTCTCCTTCATCTAAACCATTTGATCATCTACTACAGTCTTCTGACCATACCTTTAATTTTTCTGAAATATACATTAACATACCTCTAGACTGTAAGCCTCTATGTACAGTCCTTTAGTCACTATCATGCTTGATCTCTGTTCTATATGACAGTCATAAAGAACAATGTCTATCCTCTATTAATTTTCAAGACTAATCACTTCCCTTGATATTGCGTATGCATTTTCATATTTAAAATACTTGAACAAACATGCACATGTACACTTTAAGTGACTTCATTGTGATCCAAGATTGATGAGTGACTTATGAGCTTTGTCCTTAATTGTCTCAATCTACCTCTTAATGGACCCTTGTCAACATAATTGAATGAAGACTACTCCTTCTTGATGTGAATGATGAATTATCTTAGGTTGCTTTCCAACCTTTGTATAACCCTTGACTGCCCTCCATTATGACACTCTTGAGAAAGAATTAATGCTTAACAATCTTAAGCCTCTATTACTTGTGGCTTGACACTAAATCCCCACCATCTCATGTTGCCCCATCAAACATATGCTAGGTTGTGATCATTCTAGTGTTGATGGCATTTCACAAACTATCTGTTCACACATAAGATTAGCAAGTCCATGGAAAGGGAGAAATCACCTTAATAAAGGAAGCAAAAAGTTGATATCATTATCAAAAATGACTTTCAAATAAGCTCAATGATAGTTCACACTTTTTATTAAGCTCATTCTTCTTCTTAATGTCTTGAAAAACTTCTCACATATGCCACTACATAATGATTGTACCTTCTTATTTTTTCTTGACTATGATTGTTCTTCTTATCCTCAATCTACCCTTCAAAGATTGATTGTCATCTAATTAAATTATTGTCATTTTTATGACAGTCATAAGGACTGCCCCTCACTAGGTCTCTCCTTTGTCTGTGTAAAAACTCTATCTACTTGCAAATACTGCAACTCTTTTAAATGCACTACAATACCAACAATCTTATACTCTAATAGAAATGATATTTGTATTACCTTTGGGTGAAGGCCTTTACTTGTGTAAGATAAGCTTTCAATTTCATTATTTTTTGAATATCTTCAAAGAAATTTGATAATTAGAATCAGAGTCAGATGTTAACACCTTAACAAACCTCTTACAAGTTCTACCTATGATTTCTTTATCTTTGTAACTTATATTAGCCATGGAATTACAAGGCATCAAATTTCACACACAATAGGCCCTCTGACTTCATGAATGTAATGTGATAGTATTTATAACCATTTACTTGCATGTTCTCTTCTCATCTCTTATCTTGACTATTACTCATGCAATAAAAATTCTTCCCTCTAGGATCATGTTGTGTGGTCTCACAACACGCCCGAAGACTATAAGACTCGAGGACCCAAGTGCAAAAAAAAAAAATTACATATCTCTTATGGCAGGAGCTAGCTAGTTGAAAGATCACCAAAAGTGAAAAAGTAAAGGGAAATCTTTAATCAAAGATTACTTTGTAATGTAAATGTTCTGGGTACTAGATACCAGGAACCGAGAATTTTTGAAAAGGTGAAAAGGTGATGCAAATATGAGTAGAGTGTTCTAGTTCGATATTTGGAGTCTAGTAAGATGGAAGTCCAGTAAAACCGAAGTCTACGGAAAGTTCATGTGTAAAGCTGAATACTGGGTACTGGGTATTGATGTAAAGTGAAGTTTCAAGATTTTGTGGTTATCCAATGAGTTTGATAGTCTGGTAATCTCGTATGTATAGCAGATAATCATGCAAGGATTTATGATATGCTAGAAAGTGTGTTATTTATGAGAAATTTATGTTATAACATTTGAATAATGGTTTTATTTACATGAGATGTTTATAATTTTTTTAAAGGGATTTAATGAGTGGAATTCGTGATTGCAGGAGATGTAGATTGTGATGCAAAGTTCAGGTATGGATGGTCAAGAAAACTTGAATCATGAATAGAATTATATCCAATTTGGGTTGCATACTCTAGGAAGTTATAAGGCAGAGGGCTTTGTGTCCATCGAAATGCCGGAGATCCTGATATTGTACATGCAGTGGAGAAAAATGCCAATATTTGGGAGATCCCATTCCCAAGAGTAGTAAGCCCGAAGCAGAACCGAGTGTGGAAACAAAGTGATAAAGTAATCATTCTGAATATATGGGAAGTTCCCACACACTATCCTAATTTGAAGTATCATCATGGCGATGATGATTAAATATTAAAGCTCAAAGAACTTCAATGTGCAATTGGAGTTTACCTTCATTGACTTTGATTGCAATTCTCTTGTCACTCACTGCATTCCATGTGCCTTGATGTGATTTGTCCCTTGGATTTCCTCTCATGTATTTTTCTTATCCTATTTGTTCCTTTTGTTCTATAAAAGGCCAAAGGATACCTTTTTTAAGTTAAGTTCAGAATCTTTGGATGCCAGAAGAGCCAAAACTTCTCTAAGTTTTGTTATTTTTTCCTATTTTCTAAATCATTCTAGTCTACAATCTTGTATTCATGTAGACATTAATCAGTATCAGAGCCAATTTGATATCTACCTATCTCATGAATCTTTTATAGTTGGTTTTTTTAGTTCAGTCAAACAAGAATGTGTGTTGCATCATTTAAGGGTGCATCTAGAACCTACTCAATATCTGAACTAAAACCCCTCTCTTTAAAAGCTCACACTATTTTATATGTAGCTATGAATCAATCTAGTGAAGTATAAAGTGGTTTGCTTTGATTTGGTTAATTTTTTTGGGCATGTGTGGAGAATAACTGGGAGACATTTTAATTTTCAATATTTTTATGCTTTGTTTTAGAATAGATGTTTAAATTCTTGAAAATATTCTGAAAAATAGATGAATGAATGGAAATTTATTGAAAATATTTTGTTTTTCTATGAAATTGTTGAATACTTAATGCTAAATCTACATAAGTGATAGCAAATAAATTATTGATGTTCATGAAATATTATTTCAAATCTTTCAATTTCATGATATTTTTTCTTACAATCCAAATGAAAACTCTGTGTCTAATATATATGATTTTAAACAACCATATTCCCTTTGAGATTAGCAAAATTATCACATCATACCCAGTAGTGAACCTAGTATAGCCAAGACCTAACTACCGGAGACTTGGGATTGAACTGAGTTAAATCTTTTCCTATTAAAACAAATTCCCCTTTTAGATTGTCTTTGTTCCATATCTTTCAAGAAGGATAGGCTCTTTGTGGTTTGTCTGTGAAGAATTTATTCACCTTTTTGTTGTGAGTGAAATAGTCATGAACAAAAAGTGGTGCTAGAAGGAGGGCTATTTTGAATTTTATATTACTCCTGAGTTTAAGAAGGAAGCTTGTAGAGTGAAATTGAATACAAGATGGTATTTTAGTATGAAAGTTGAGAAATTTTGGGAAAAAATTAACTAGAGATTACATCCTTTGAGTTTATTCACCTTTGGTAGAGTCACCAAGTGTAGAATTCATGATACAACTGATCACGGTGAACTTGATTGTGAATTTTTTTTAACTAGGGTAAGCTTGGCCATGTGTAAAGTGATTTTTTTAACAGAAGAAGTTCTAACTACTAGGAGAAAGGAACCATTAGTGAGAAATGTGTGCAACCCTAGTGGAGTTGGAAATATTAAAAAATTATCCAATACATAAAAATAGTTTGATAATTATAATTATTATAAAGAAAATCCTAACATTTTGTAGGAAAATAAGTGAGAATGTTGAGATTTAGAAACAACACATCAGAAACAAGGAAACACTATTGATGATTCATCATTCTCCTTATATGTGGAAAAAAAAATGAGGAAAAGGATTGGGAAAATCGAGTGGGAGACATGTGTATTTTGCTCCAAGTTGAAAATTTACAAGTTAAAAAAGGAAATTTTCTTGATTTTATGCCAAATACAGAGTATCAAACTTTTACTTTTTCTCTCTCTAATAACAATATAAATTGTGATATATCTTGGTCAAACAAAGTGCAAAGTGAAGACAAGACCAAATACATGAATATTTTCAAAGGAGAAAGTCAAGAAATGGACACAGGCGTTCATGGAAATGAACAAAGTATAGAGACAAACCATGAACCAGGGCTGGAAGAAGGTAGAGTATGGTCACATTAGACAAAGTGTGTGCAATCTACCTTTAATGAGGTTATTTTCATACATATAGGCCAAGGCATTGGTAAGTAGACTTTTGAATTTACGATTATTAAACGCAAAAAATTAAAATAATTCATTTTTATAGTAGAGTTGTTGAAATTTTTCTAAATGAATTTAAGGATAAGCTTGTTGTAATTCATACCAAAATGAAAATGGAAATAGTCATAGAAATTAAAATGAGTTGTTTGGTGAGGTTTAATCGCTTGTTAGATTAGAAGTTTGGTTAGTTAGGGTTTGTTTTTTTTTGTTTTTTCTTCTTTTCTGTCACTTTTCTTTCTTTCTTTCTTTTTTCTTTTTGTTTGGCCTTTGAATTAGAAAAAATTTCTTAACTTATCTTACACATGAGAGTTAATTCAAACATTTGTAAAATTATGTTGTGAAATGCAAAATGATAAAACCATGCACAATAAATACATTCTTTAAGGTGTACTAAAAGCTATATATATATGTGTATATCATGTATATACATGAGTAACAAAATTCTTTCTTTAAAAAGATCAAAACAGTAAAAAAAAGGAGTAAGTCTAACTACATGTAGTAGTAACCATTCAGTCGATATGGGACACCTCATCTATCAAGGCCAACTACTCTATGTAGGCGAGTTCTACGATGAACTTCAAAGTCACGAATATGCAGGTTAGTGAGGAAAGGTCGGAGTGGAACTACTTTCTTGTGTTGTAGGAACAAAGGAATATAATCCATGGAAGGGATTATGATGGTTGGGTGTGCAACAAACAAAATAGTATCCAAATTCTCCAAATATTCAGGCCTTACTATCAGATTGGCAGTTGAGCAAACATATTCCATAGGAAGCCCAATATCTAGAAGTGATGCTAAAAAATGAGAAGCCACATCAGAGTAAAAGAAAAAATAGCATCTGGACTCTACATACTTTTCCCCAAGAACTAAGCACAAGTTTGGTATACTTAAACTAGAAGTCCGAATGAAGAAAACCTTTTCAAACCTTTGTGGTGTGATACTTCCTAAGAAAACATTCTGGTGGCAAGAGCAACTTAAGCAAATTGGAGTATCCATGGCCTAGAAGCAAGTGAGAATAAACAAAAAAAATGAAGAACAAGAAAAGAAAGCTAAGAAAAAGTTCAACGAATTCAAGAAGAAGTGTGAAATTTATAGAAAGTCGTGAGGAAATTTTGGTACATAGTTTCCTTGAGTGAAGTCCTAGAAATCGTAAGCAAGGTGGCAACCAGATTATTATCTTCAGAATAGAATGTTAAATAAAATTAATTCTTTACACATAGTTGGTGATAAATTGCTTCAAATTTGAGTAGCACAAATATTGTGAATCAAACAAGTTGAAGATTTCAAAGTTAATAGTGGTCATTTCATATTTTTTTTCAAGCCTTATTAATTATGGAGGTGCTTAAGTGTGTGAAGCAGAAAGGAAAATGAAGCCGGTAAGGTGGTACTCATCATCACCTGGGTAAGTTGAAAGAAATGATATGTGCAAAGTCATGCATGTGAATTTAATGCAGAATAATGTGATCATGTTTCAATATAATCATGACATTTTTTATCCATTAATGAAGTGCAACACCATTAAATCGGAAGTGTTAGCCGAGTATTTAGAAGTTTCCATAAGATTTAATCAGAAGGGTGGTAACTAAAGTTTCTAAATTTAGATTTAATTTGGTGATTAAATTATTCGTTGCTAAATTTTAATTTATGAATATTTTTTAATACATAGCAAGTTGTTGTTAGCTAGGATTTGGCATAAAGTGGTGAAATTTAGCCAGAAATACACATCAACAAGGAATTATTAGATTATTTTTTTGCGAAATGGTGAATTGATGAAGGGATTTGCATTGAATAAAAATTAGAAAGTAACCTTCCCTACCATTGTAATTCACAACCTAATAGCGGGCTTCATTGCCTACAAGTTGAAAATGAACTATTATTGAAATATCAAAAGAAAAAATGGGCTATCATTGCAATATCTAAAAAAAATGAAATAAACTCTTTAGGCTACCCAAATATCTCTACCGGGGCTATAGATGTTTGGTTGGCAGTAGAGTTATGTTTGGGGGGAATTACAGAGATAACCTTGTCGGGGCTATGGACGCTTAACTGGAAGCAAGGCTCTATCCCTAGTTGGCTTTGGACGATTACCATATTATGTAGTTCAATGTCAATGAACTGATTCTTTTTGTTGAGTTTTGAAAATTGGAATTAATTAGAGCACACACAGATGTTTTCGGGGGAGTTTTACTTTTTATGCCAAAATCTAGGTAAAGGTAAAAATCTATTGTTTTAAAATATGCATAAATTATAATTTACAACTAATGATTTAATTTTATTTGTTGCAAGTTGTTGTGTGGTCTCATAGCACACCCCAAGACTATAATAATTGGGGACCTAAGTGCAAAAAAAAAAAAAAATATAACCCTTATGCCAGGAGCTAGCTAGTTGAAAGATCACTGGAAGTAAAAAAGTAAAGAGAAATATTTAATCAAAGATTACTTCATAATATAAGTGTTCCGGGTACTGGATACTGGGAACCGAGAATGTTTGAAAAGAAGAAAAGTGATGTAAATATGAGCAGAGTGTTCTCGTCCAATATTTGGAGTTTGGTAAGATGGAAGTCCGATAAAATCAAAGTCTGGGGAAAGTTCATGGGTAAAGTTGAATACTAGGTATCGAGTACTGAGTAGCGATATAAAGTGAAGTTTTGAGATTTTGGGGTTATCTAATGAGTCTAATAGTCTAGTACCCTAGCATATGTAGAAGATAATCATGCAAGGATTTATGATATGCTAGAAAGCATGTTATTTATGAGAAATTTATGTTATAACATTTGAATAATGGTTTTATATACATGAGATGTTTATAAATTTTTTGTTTTAAAAGGATTTAATGAGTGAAATTTGTCATTGTAGGAGATGTAGATTGTGATGTAAAGTTTGAGTATGGATGGTCAAGAAAACTTGAATCACGTATAGAATTATATCAAAGTCAGGTTGTGTACTCTGGGTTGTTATAAGGCAGAGGGCTTTGAGTCCACCAAAATGTTGTAGATCCCAGGTATTGCACATGCGGTGGAGACAAATCCCAATCTTTGGGAGAGCCCATTCCCAAGATTCATAAGCCCAAAGTAGAATTGAGTGTGGGAATAGAGTGATAAAGTAATCATTTTGAATATATGGGAAGTTCCTACATGCTATCCTGATTCGAAGTATCATCCTGGCGATGATGATTAAAGATTAAAACCCGAAGAACTTCAATGTGCAATTGGAGTTGACCTTCGTTGACTTCGATTACAATTCTCTTGTCAGTCACTGCATTTCACGTGCCTTGATGTGATTTGTCCCTTGGATTTCCTCTCATGAATTTTTCTTATCCTCTTTTTTCCTTGTGTTCTATAAAAGGCCAGAGGATACCTTTTTTAAGTTAAGTTCAAAATTTGTGGATGTCAGAAGAGCCAAAACTTCTCTAATTTTTGTTCTTTTTTCCTATTTTTTGAATCATTCCGGTCTAAAAACTTGTATGCACATACACATTAATCAATATCAGAGCCAATTAAAAATCTACCTATCTCATGAATCTTTTGTAGTTGGTTTTGTTAGTTCAACCAAACAAGACTATCTATTGCATCATTTAAGGGTACATACAGAACCTATTCAGTGTCCAAACTAAAACCCCTCTCTTTAAAATCTTAGATCATTTTATATGTAGTTGTGAAGCAATCTAGTGAAGTACAAAGCAATTTTCTTTGATTTGGTTAATTCTTTGGGGCATGTGTGGAGAATAACCAGGAGAAATTTTAATTTTCAATATTTTTATGCTTTATTTTAGAATAAATGTTTAAATTCTTGAAAATGTTTCAAAAAATAGATGAATGAATGGAAATTTATTGATTTTTTTTTTTTTCTATGAAATTGTTGAATGCTTAATGCTAAATCTACTTAAGTGATAGCAAAGAAATTGTTGATGTTCATGAAATATTATTTCAAATATTTTGATTTCATGATATTTGTTCTTACGATCCAATTGAAAACTCTATGTCTAATATATATGATTTTAAACAACCATATTCCCTTTGAGATTAACATCATTATCACTGTTGATGCCAAAGAATGACAAGGTAACAACCCTTTGTGGGAAACTTAGTTAAAGGAGGGACCTATTGCACTAAACTAAGTAACCTCCAGATTTTAAAGAAGTTGAATCTTCTATATCTGGGGTTTTAAATGAGAAAAGGAAGCAGATATAAAATAAAAGATCTAACTAGGGTGATGCACCGAGATTTAGATGTAAGGCATGATAGACCTATCTTGTATATGTGGTCTAAGGGCTCGTTAAGCAATCTGATATGTCCGAAATAACAACCATTAAAGAGAAAGACCCGAATAATTTATTTCATGACATAAAATAATTTGCACAAAGCTTTACTGAATAGAAAGAGTCGAAGACATGGTTCTAAATCAGAATTCTATTTAAATCATTGAAGTTGCAAACAAACTATTCAGAAACAACATAGTATAATTTTATCAATAGTTAAGAAACATAAAGGCCAAATTACAAGGGCACAGTCTGTGAGTCTTGTAGACACATAAAAATGACCTAGGCCTGCAAGCTCTATTTTACCACTTTTCGTCCTAGCATAATTATGACATTTTAATTATGTTTCTAACTCACTTTTGACTATTAATTAAATAATTCACAATTGTTTAATTAATTCATATCTTTTTATTCTCCATGATTATTAAATAAATAGATCTTATTTATTTATTTAATGTGTCACTAACTATCAAAGTCTGCTCATAATTAGATAAAGTTCTCAATTTATTTAATTAATCTTTGTCATTAATGTCCTCTTGATTATTAAATAGATATATTCAAATTTACTTATTTAATATGTCACTAATACCCAAATCCTCTTTTAATTAAATAGATTTATTAATTTAATTAATTAATTAACTACCTCTTCTAAATTAAATAATTATTCCTAATTATTTAATTGCCTTATTTGACATTTCCCTCTTTTTAAATAAAACAATTTATTGAAAAATGACTTCACATGGTTAACTGATTCTTTTTTTAGTAAATAATCTTAAATCAATTATTTAATATCTCACAAAATCCATATTTTGAATTAATTTTAATTCAAAATGGAAATATTCTTCTACAAATCAAGTAATTGCTAAAATTATTGATTTTCTAAATCTTATCTTCTTATCTTTTGATTTTTACTAATTTTCATCTCACTGTCATGTTCATTCTCAATCCTTGATTTAATTTCTTAAATTAAATCTTGTGCACTCATTTGGGAATTTTACCCTAACCCTAATTGAGAGTTGCCATTTTGAATCTTGACCATTGATTCTATGGCATTTTCTCAATCTCTCATCTCATCCATCCATTCAAAATTGCATTTTCTATAAAATGTTAATTTTGTTTTCATTTCAACGATCTTGAATTTCTTAATTTTTTGGAGTTCTTATTTAATTTTAATATCTCTTGCATTCTAGTATTGTCATTTTGATTACTTGGATTTAGAATTTATTTTCTATTGCATAGTTTATAAGAATCCTTCAAAACTGTGCTTAGGGCTAGGCTACATAATAGAGTTGCTCATCAAGATCTGAGGGCACACTTATCATCACAACAAGCTAGAAGGTGCAATGGAAGTGAGCCATGGAGGAAGAAGGGATTGGTGAGCTTGTTTCAATTCATTTCCTTTCTTTGTTTTCTCCTATGCATTCTATTGATATTGTGGATTTAATTTATATTGCATGCATGTGTTGCTAACAATCTGATCTTGCAGAAAATCCTCAATCACATTGGTGAAATCGACATTTTATTTTTAAAACACATTTTGCAGGTAATTTGTACAGCTCTATTTTTTTTGCAAGTACAGGTGTACGAAATGATGCAATTGACAGATTTTGTGATGCAAACACTCTATTGTGCCACATCTTCTTGCGTGAGTGATGCAAATGCACTTTCGCGGCGCATTTGACAACTTAAAGAATGCAACTACTCTGCTGCACCGCACTTGACACCAAAAGTGACACATTCGCCCTATCGAGATGCATATGATAGTCAGACAACCACATCTGACATAACACGCCATATTTGCATCTCCGAACAACGTATTTGCTCTGCTACGACGCTTAATTTTTTTTGGATTTTTTATTTCTTTTTCCTTATTTTAGATTAGAGTTTTTTTTATACTAATATGTTTCTTGTAGCGTGTGTCAAGTTGGAGTCTAACCAAATATGATTGATTGTTCATTTCATTTGATTTCACAACTTGCATTTCACTCATCTCGATAAAATGAACAATCACGCAAGTGCATGAAATTAAAAAGAACAATCACTTCTCTCTTTTCATGGGTTTAAAATTAACTGTTAGTTAGCTCACACTACAAACAGTTAAAATGAACCCCCATGTTTGAAAAACACTACAAATAGTTAAAATGAACAACTGTATTTTCTATTTTGTACAAACATTTTGATATGGGCTTTAAAAAGAACATCATGTGAGTGTGAGTTAAGATATTCATGTGCTCTCTCTTTGTTTTTAAACAAATATTGATTGAAATATGAATATTTTGGCTCGCTTTTGTTAACCTTAGAATTTGGGCCTGCTTTGGTGGGAAAACTTACTCACCCCAGAGCGACTCAAACCGAGAAAATTCCAAAGCCAGGTGATGTCCAACCGGTATATAAATTTTAATGTTAAGGAAAGCTTAGCATTATAGAACTTCCTGCGGACCAGCAATTGAATCCCCAATACCCTTGTGGTGTGTCAAAACTTGTAGATCGTAACCTCTATAGATTGGGATGATAATGCGTCTCGCGTGGCCTTTTGAATGGGTGCCCGAAATAAAACCTTTGTTTTAGTAAATCAAAAACCTTCTATTCTTTGGTGTAGCAACGGTCATTGCCAAGGCACCCACACCTACGCAGTTCTTAGTAGAGATGATCAATCTGCCATGGGAGTTTCATGGAGGTTGGAATCTTGGTTTCCATAAGAAGTGAATGCATTGGAAGGGGGAGCCCATGGGGCCAAGCTTCTGAATTCATCCACTAAGGATATGTGGTTAGTGGGATCCATAAGAATATTGTCCTTGCAGCCATAGGATTTTTGTAAAATGACTTCTACGTAGTTGATTTTCATTTTTACAACACCATGTGTTTTCCAACTATTTTCAGACAATTCCAACAAATAAACATCAAACTTGCCAAAATCTAAAATAAACTGGTCAAACTGATGAAATTTTTTCTGAGCCGCAATCACCCTGTCAAGTCGCACTTGCTTATTTCTAAGCCACAATCACTTTGTTGAGCTGCATTCACCACTTATCACACTGCAATCGCATTATCAAACTGCATGTGCTTTCTCATATGTTGCAATCACCTTTCCTAGTCATATTTGACTGATACCGAGCCGCATTTGCCATTTCGAGCCTAATTTGTCAGTTTAAAAACCACAATCTCCTCACTGAGACGCATCTGCCCTATCGTAATGCATTCACTATGACACATTTTCCAGTCTATAAAAAAATACATATCTTTTTTCTATCAAAACTGAGGTCCAAACTTGTCTTTTTCTAGATTCCATCAAGTCTTTCTCTACTATTTCTTTCAAACCAAACATTGAATTGCTCAACTTCCCTCATCATTTCATTATAGATATCACTCTTAAGGTCATCATAGGTTTCCATTTGCATTTGATTAGTTGCATTTTTAAACTCTACCATCTCCTTAGACACTCATTTTGTAGATTTTAGGAGTAGATTCCTTGCCATTCATTGTCAAACTTTTGCATTCAAAAGTAGGTTATCATTGGACTCAATCACCCTTTATCTTTTAGTCAACATCTTTGGTGAATTATTTCCCACTCAATAGTCTAGCGTGGAAGTTTCACTTTGTCCTCATTTAGTCCTTTTACAGTCCATTGGTATTCCAAACCTGAAGCATTGCCAACTCTTTGTTTGGTCAAGTATTCATCTCCTTAGGTTTCTCAATAGTGAGTACATCTTAGGCTCCTTTTAGTTTGCATACCATTAGTCTCCTCACTTTAGTGTCATACCATTTGCATTCACAAACCTTTAGTCTCCTTTTGATCTTATTTGCATTTCATAGCATTGCTTAATTCAAAAATACCCAAAAACATAGTATCATATTTAGGTCATTCTCCCTCATCATCCCAAAATTGAGCAAAACTTTTTATGGTTGAAACTAGGTTACAAAGAAAGAAAATATTCATGGATTCTTTTGGTCAAGACACCAACTTTCTTGGTTTCACCGGTGACATGAATTCATTCCCTAGTGACATGAACACTCTTTCTAATGACATGGAAAATTCTATTATCAATTGTTTAAGTGAGATGTCCATTCCACACAATCCTTTTGAATAATTTGTCTGTAGAGACCAAAATGGGGAAGTCAATGAAGAAGACATACAAGTTGCTGCCCAAAACCCAAAAGTGGCCTCTTTTGTGGAAGAATTGGTCTTAAATGACTCAGCTAGATATCTAGCCATGCTCCTTGACCAAGGGGCTAGGTTACCAAAGGATTTGACCTCAACACTATTAGAGCAACATCTCCTAATCACCAATCACACAATCCTTCTATGGGAGCCTCTTCACAAAATGTCATTAAAACCATTAATGCTACCTCCCTTGGTCACACTACCACCACAACCAATGCATCCACCACAATCAACACAACATCTATTGGGGGATCATCTACCCAAACCAACACCACATCACAATCCATCCCCCAACAATGTCCACTATTCCTTCACAAACGTTTGGATCAACAATGGGTGCAACCACCTCAAACCTCTTTGGAACTTCATATAGTTCCATGGGTACATCAACAAACTTGTTATTAGGTTCCTCAAATGCTATGGCAACCAGCTCATCAAACCCTTTTGGGAGGAATAAACGAAGAGTTTTCATTCAAGGCACCCAATCTAATGTCCCAAATTCTTCACAAGTTAATACCAACATTCCTTTGAAGAAAAATACCCACATTCCTCAAGGCCATAATTACCTATTTGGGCAAGGCAATCAAGGCACCCAATTTTCTACTCAATTTGGGCATCAACATGCTCAAAACCAACAAGGCCCCCAAATTCAATCTAGCATGGCAGGATCTCATATCCCCACTTATGCTTCTCAAGTTCATACACAATAGCATATCCCTCATCAACACACTCATTTCCAACAACCGCGAAATTAGAACACTCATTTTTCTCACCAATAACCAATCCCAAACCAACACATCTCATCACAACAGGTGGGCAACCAATCCATACCGATCACCAACATGTGTGATGCTACCAACAACCCAATTTTGGAGGCACTCACACTCCAACTTGCTGCTCTTCAAATGCAAGTGGAGAACTTGCAACAGTCAAACAAAAAGCCTTACATTTCACATGACTTATGTCCATATCCATTTCACACAAGCTTGTATATGCCATGCTTTCCTCATGGATATGTGGTACCACATTTTCCTAAATACAAAGGCAAAACAAACCCCATTGAACACATAAGAGAATTCACCACCAGTTGCATGGACATTGCATATGAACAAACCTATCTCATGAGACTCTTCTCTAGAAGTCTTGCAGGCCATGCACTGGAGTGGTTCTCATTATTGCCTAAAGGAATCAAAACTTGGGATGAATTGGAAAACAAGTTTGTTGAAAACTACGCCTATAACATTGACATGAATATTGACATTGCCTCCTTATGCCGACTTACCCAAGAGGAGGCAGGAGAGACTTTTATCCCATTCTTTCAAAGATGGAGAACTTTAGCGAGCAAATGTCCAGTAGAAATACCTAAAAAGGATAAAGTCACCATGTTTGTACAAACTCTCCTAGGACCGCTCAGATATGGCTTACAAGTCCATTGTTGTACCACCTTTGTTGACCTTGTTGAAAAAGGTGTTCAACTTGAAAAATCCTTGATCGCCAAAGGTGAATTAAAATATGGTGGCAAAACCATCAACACCACCACAAACAATAACCCAAGTAACTCCAATGACAAAAACAAATACTAGGTTAAAAATAAACACATCACAAATGACGGTGTGGTTGATGCAAAAACCGTTAATGCAACAGGTCATGTACTTACCATCAAAGGAGTTCTAAATAAAAATGTACCTATGACTACACTGACACCAACTACGAATGTTGTTCAAAATGATCTTGTTCAACTTAATCAAAGGCAGTTGCGTCAACCATGAAAATTTCAAAAACGCACATACACCCCTTTGGGTGAACCGATTAAAATTGTCTTGAAGAAAATTCTCCAAAAATGGATTCATAACATTGGAAGAACCTAAATTGTATGACCCTGGTTAGTTCAAGCCATCATGGTGGGATGATAATGCATTTTGTGATTACCACCGTGTCAAAGGGCACAAAACTTCCTCTTGTCGTCAGTTGCAAAATCTGGTACAAGACCTTATTGAGAACCATACCATTGAGTTAGGAGGTCAACCATTTGCGTCTAATGTGATCATACAATCGACAAGAACCCATTGTAGGATCATGGTTCTGGTAAACCCTCCACATATGGCATGAAGAATACCAATAATCAAGCCAATCACATTCGTCCTGCCTTCAATTATTTTGGTGGTATCATCATCAACTATATACACCTAAAATTGGTCTGGAGAATCTGATTAATTAAATATGAATTATTTGATTAATTATCCTAAATTCCTCTACTATTAAATAAATAGAATATGTATTTATATAGTTCATGATCACATTCACATTTAAATTCTTCTAATTCTTCTATTATCTCATCTTAATTAAATAAACAAAATTAAATACTTTGTTTGATTTAATTATCATTTCCCTATCTTTATTCTATCACATCAAATCTTAAATTAATTAAATAAATATTAAACACTTTATGGATTAATTACCATATTCTTCTATTTTAATTTAATAAACAAATTCTATAGTTTGTTCTATTAAATTATTTATCCTCCTTTTGCTAATTTAAATAAATCAAAAATATTTAAATAAAGGCATAAGGAATATTCCTCTATATTTCCTCAAAATCAAATTAGATATCCTATGTCTAATTTATGTCTAAATTATGTCAAATTAATGCTTTCAAACTTCATGGGAAGATTTGGAGACAATTTGGAGACAAATTGCAAATTTATCTCTCAATCCTCTTTCATCGATCCTTCTTCTTCTCTTGCCTGGTGTTTTCATGGGTAGATACAATCCCCAAAATATCCTCTATCTCTCACCATTCAATCCTCCAGATTGAATCCAAGCCTCTCTTTGTCATCCCTGTGCATTTGCACAGCTAGGAAATCTATAAATAAAGCTTCATTCACCCAAGAATCCAGATCCAGATTATCTAACTTATGCACTCTTACTCTACATGAATTCAAGCATCAAGCATCAAGCATCCAAGCATCCAACATTCTAGTTTTCATATCATGGCTGCCTCCTGTAGCTTCATTCATCAATTTTCATGTCAATCCATGTTATACTAGTTTCTTTTATCATTTAGTATTTATCATATAACATCAAGTATCATTGCATCAACATCATTCCATTCTTTAGATTGTCATTTTAATAGTTATAGTGTTATTTAAATCTAAGAGCACAATAGATTAATAAATCTTTGAAGATATGAGACAATGAGACGCTTTCAGTTGATTAATAGCTTGATCTTTGATACAATGTTTCATTAAGAAGTGTTTTATCCTTTATACCTTATTCACACTTAAAATTGGCACCCACCGTGGGGTATTAACCCCATATTTTATCATTTTTTTTTTAAAAGTGTCACACAGGTTCTCGATGTGTTCCATTTCAGCACTTCTGTAAAAAGCTATAGCACATCTGTGGAAAACTATGGCGCTTCCGTGCTCTATTTCGGCACTTCCGTGATACTATAACGCATCTGTCAAAAGTTTTAGCGCTTTCATGAACTGTTTCAGCACATCGATTACCCATCTCTAGAAAAGCTGATTTAGCACTTCCGTGAAGAACTTTGGTGCTTTGGTACTTTGTTTTAGTGCTTTCGATTTTAGCGCATTAGGTAAAAACTATAGCGCTTTCGTGGACTATTTTAGCACTTTTGTAAATTTGATCTGGATCCAACGCGACCACGGCCAAAGTTTCATTTTAATATAGTTAGACTAAAATGAACCATCCCTAGGATAATCATTTGGTTTAAAATTTATCAATCCTAGGGTAGCCATCACACTTTTGCAATATCAATTAAAAAGGACACCATGATTTTTTGTGGAGCAAAATCTTCACATAGATTAGCAAATTTTGTTTTTTGGGCTTAAAAAAAATCATTTATCTGTTGTGCTTGTGTGGTGATTAGGCTTATGCTCTCCCCTTAACTGGGAGATCAAAGTGCCAGACTCATCCTTTATTTTCATGCAAATTTATGATTTTGTAAAAATCTTTAGAAGGTCTATCATAGTGGGAAAAAGTACTCACCCTATGAGAATGACCTAAGTGGGAATGCCTAAAGCCAAGGATTCCAACCCACTCTAATCAAAATGCAAGTTGTTGATGAAAGTCCAACTTGACGATAGTGAGCAAGATAACCATCCCCAAAATCTTTGTTCTAAAGATTGGGAGGTCTCCTGAGGGAGTTTATCAATTGCTGCACCGCACGGAAGCCCTATCTATGAACCATAGAGTAGTATCCTACCGAGTCAGTAACTAGACATTGTCATACTCACGGTGCAAGGGGAGGGAAGAATCTTCCCCCAAGACACTCACCATATAATTTCCAAGGACCGTTTGCTCAAAGGACGAGAAATCCAACTCTGAGTACGCACCTGGAAATGACAAAAATATGGGTGCCCTCTAGGGGGTGACATGGTTGTGTGTGTCAACTCAATTTCAAGATGTGGGTTGTTGAGTATAACGATGACCTATTTGACCTTAAGAGTGAGTTTGTCTAAATTGTGTACATTTGTCAAAACAAACCCATGAAAATCAATAAGGACCATTCGTGGTTCTTGAATATACACTATATGTTCATATTAAAACAATTATTCTACAATTTGCTTGTTGTGTTTTCAAAATCATTAAAAATCAGATAGAAGATCATCCAGAAAACAAAAAATCAAATCAGGTCAGAAAAATTCATGATTCGAAAGTGGAAATCAACCAAGTTTATCAAGAAAACCATCAAAGTCAACAAACCCAAGAGACCACTCAGTTACCGCAATAATTTAAGAAGAAGGATTTTCTTATATTAGAGTTGAAAGATCTTGTTAGAACATAGAACCTTCATTCATAGGTATCACGACTTTTCTATAGGTCATACTCTTGATTATGTTTTAGAACCACTTTATTCACGAGCTTTCTTCCAAAGGAGAGCCCTCACACAATATCACAACCATAGTCAACACATACATCCGTCCTACATCCCACAACCCATGATAGTCTATGCCACAAGGCCAAGTCAAATTTTACAATAAGGAGTCTTAAAAATCTTATTTTAGCGCTTTGGAAATCTATTTGAGTGCTTCACGACTCTATTTAGCGCTTGCATAAAATAGCGCTTCCAAGCACTGTTTTAGTGTTTACGGTCACTATTTTAGCACTTTCATCATATTTTTCAGTGCTTTTGAGCACTATTTTAGCACATCTATAAAGATAGCACTTCCATCATCTGTTTTAGTGCTTTTGAACTTTGTTCTAGCACTTCTAAGAAATAGTGCTTCCATCACCTGTTTTAGCGCTCCTAAACTCTGTTTCAACGCTTTCAAAACAAAGAGTTCCAAATCATATCAGTCAGTTTGTCTATCATTTACACAAGGATTTTTATCAAAACAAAAGTATATTTTTATCAGAATCACTATCTAGAAATTGAAATCAGATAGGTTCATATAAGTTTCCAATCTTTTCAAGTGAAACGCAGATTTTGCAAATCATAAAGTGTCAAATCAAAACACAATCTCGATTATTATGCTAAAGTTTCATCATTAGGATATTATCATCCTATTATCACAAAACAAGGCATAGTAATCAAATTTTTAACCTAGTCTTATCAATAAGATCTATCATCTTATTCAACTTTGTTAAAAATTCACTTGATATTTTCCAACATAGAAGATCAAATTTTGGAAGAAAAAACAAAAACTTGTATGCCAATGTTCACTAGGTCACAAAAACAGAGGCTCTTAGAAAAGGAACTTGGAACATCAAATACAATGGCAGAATAAAATCCTTGGAATAGTCTACATCAAAGTGACAAAAATTAAATAACTTCAGAAGACATACAAACAGCCCAACAAGATCCAAAATTCCACAAATTCATGGAAAAGATCTTAGAACAGGACATGGAGAAATACCTCTTAATGTTGGTTGAATCAAGTGCTAAACTTCTCAAGGACTTTGACGTAAATCACCTAAGAGAAGCACCTGGAACAAGCGAAACCGAAATACCACAACCCACACAAGGTATAGATCCGGTTGTTGCCTTAACATCCCAAATCCAAATCTTACAACAACAAATACAAGACATGACAAAAGAGAACACCAAAAGGTATGCAGTACAGGACATTTTTCCTTATCCTTTTGACTCAATAGTTGATATGATACCTTTTCCTTGACACTGTGAATTCCCCAAGTATGACAAATATAATGGAAGAACAGATCCAATCGATCATATCTACGAATTCAAAACCATGAGCCTAGATTTTTCTCAAGAAGAAACTTACCTGATGAGACTATTCCCAAGAAGCTTGGGAGGTTCATGTATGGAATGGTTTTCAAAATTACAACTCGGAATAAGGGCTTTTGAGGAACTTTTCAATAGGTTCATCTCCCAGTATTATTTTAACATCCAACATGATGTCACGATAAAGGATCTGTATAACCTAAAACAAAACAAAGCGGAGACATTCTTGTCCTTTCTACAAAGATGGTGATGACTATTCCCTGCATATCCTCTATCCATTCTTGAGGAAGAGAAAATGGAGTTGTTCATTGACAATTTGATGGAGGAGATGAGTTATAGACTTGAATTGCAATGTCCTCCTACATTTGAAAAGCTGATAGAAAATGGCCTTAAGATTGAAGAAGTGCTAGTCAAAAGAGGGGTTATTAAACATTTCATTAACAAATCAAATAACACAAATTCCTCAAATCAATACCCCAGCAATGGTAAACCAAAATTTTGGAAAAAGAATCGAAATACAACTGCAAATGAAACAACAAGTGATTCACAAAATGCTAAACTAGTCTTCAACTTGATAACATCTACTTTGAAAACAAATAAAAACAACGATCAAATTGTCAAGTCGAATTTCATTCAAAACAACGAAATCACAAAACCACAACCATACCAAAAATCATCAAACCGGAGTAGGTTCACACCTTTAGGCCAAACATTGGAAATAGGGATGAAAGAACTAGTCACAACTGGTCTTATCATTGCGTGGGAAGCAAGCTTTTGGGTTCCAAAGGTCAAACAACCATGGTGGAATGACGCAGATTACTGCAACTTCCACAATAATAAAGGCCACAAAACTAATGATTGCATGGAGTTAAATCATGCAGTTCAAGATCTGATCGACAATAACAAGGTATGTGTAGAGGGACCCAAAAACAATAATGATCATTCGACCTTCAAGGACACTTTACCAAACTATGACAAAGGAGCATCATCTTCTATGAACAACAAAGGTAAAAATATCAATCATGTCTATGATAAAACGATCCTTTGTCTTACAGAAGTGGAAAATGATGATACCATTGGTCATAACATGGATGGACACAAAACCAACGACACTACCCCTTTGGATTTGCTCCCAAGCATACAAGTCTCTGAAAATCAAATAAATGTTTTAAAAATCAAAGAATGATAGGACTATCAACCAACAAATGTAATCACTAGGGGGCAATCCAAGGTAGTATTAAAGGGAGTTGGTATAAAAATGCATATCCACTTCCATCTCATTACAACATTGTTGATCAGCTTCAAAACATTCCAGCATAGATATCAATACTAGAACTCCTCAAACTATCACCATCACATAAGTAGGTTCTAGAACAAGCACTAGTTGCCACTACGGTACTGAAAAATCTAGATGTTTGACAAATCCAAGCTATGGTGGGGAATTTAACTACCAATCATTTTCTATCATTCTCTGAATAGGATGATATGTCACTCAACCATCCCCATAACACTGCAATCCATATCGAAGTCTTTATCCACAATCATCGTGTCAAAAGAGTCTTAATAGATAGGGGAGATGGTTTGAACATTTGCACTCTAAAGTTAATCCGTGCACTAGAGTATTATGATGATGCTATTGATTCCCAAAGGAAAATGACCATAAAAGAATATGATGAGGAAGAGAGATCTAAGGGACTAATTGTGTTACCCATTCAAGTGGGACCGATGATGAAACATAGCATTCCAAGTATTGGAAAAAGAGTTAACTTACAACATACTCTTAGGACGCCCATGGATCCATGAAATGTAGGTAGTGCCTTCCACATATCACCAATGCTTAAAATTCCCAGTAAATAGATAGGAGGTGACTATGTCTGTTGATTATAATCATGCTCAGCATTGTGACACATTTAGAATCTCCCAGGATACCTTTGTGCCTCACAATAGGGAAGAATCCAGTTCAAAGTCATCAAATGAGAAAAAATCCAAATATCACCACCAAGTGGGTAGAGAAGAAGGATAAAGCAAAGGATACAAGTCTTGTTGATACTCAATTATGAGACAATCTAGATCCCCAAACTTCTTTATCACAAAAATTTCAAGAACAAGTCCAGTTGACAGACAAGGGAATGGGCCAATATTCTATGGAGCAATCACTTAATCTTTCATAGTTAATGCAATCTCCAAAGACATATGGCCAACCATCCATGATCAAACATCAAACATCACTACCTGTCACAGTTCTAGAAGAAAGGTTTGTAAAAGATAGTACCATAGAGGATGAATCAAACAACAAATTTATCCTGGATTGGTTATACAAAGAGGAGGAACCATTGACATCAAATATTAGTATCAAGAATGTCAATATCAATACAGAAAAATATGGCAAAGGGAAATCTATCCCAGAAAAAATGGGCTATGAGGTACAAGGACCTATTGGATTAAGGAAGGAAGGTATCATGGAACCTTTTCAACCCCTCACTCTCCATTCAAAAGAGAAGACGGGACTGGGATACTCTGAAGAGATAAAGAAAGAAATGGCAAAGAAGGCTATTGAAAGGATCCTTCAGGTTAGAGATAGCTCTGGAACGGATTCAAATGAATATGAGTGGGATCTATGTTACGATATATCTTACACCAATATTCAAATCGATGTAATATAATAATATGCACCTACACATGAGGAGGGACAAAGCTCTGGGTCTAGACCATTCATATCAAGATCACTAAATATCGATGACTCAAGTGGGGACAAACAAACATCAAGTGAATTAGACAATCTTGAAGAGGGTACCATCATTGATCTCGATATCCCAAATAAAAACTATTATGACATTGCTATCCTAACCCTTACCCCCATCAACCTAATTCTAGTCGATGACTTCATGCCTTTAATCCATCCTGAACTTATTGACTGGGAACCTATTGAACTTATGAATGTACCCATATTTGCAAATGATGATGCCATCATAAATTTCCTATGTCATGATGAACCTGGTACAAGTTCTATCCATAATACTCATAACAACATGTCCCGGTAGGATGGTGTCAAATCTTTCAATTGCAAAAGTAAAAACAGGGATAATAGATCTAATGGTGAAAACCATTCTATGGCAGCATTAGATCTGGAAAAAGAAAAAATAAAGAACGCATTTAATGGTGAAAACATCTCTAAGGCACCAAAATATGGGAGATTTGACACTCTTCCAGAACATTATCATGAGCAGTCATCGGTTCTGGTAGAACCAACATAGTCTGTAAACATCGACACTAAAGAAAAAGAAAAAATCCTACATCTGGAAAAATCCATGACAGATCAAGAGAGACCAGAATTCATCATTTTATTTAAGGAAAGAAGCATCAAATTTGCTTGGTCATATTTCAATATGCCAGGCTTGGATCCAAATCTGCTCATTCATCATTTGTCTTTGCCTGTAGGAATCAAGCCTGTGAAGCAAAAATTGAGAAAAATGCATCCCCATATCGTAGTAATGGTAAAG